>KN837101.1:5626-18593 GCA_000827215.1 Sphaerobolus stellatus SS14 | reverse complement strand
GGAATGTTGAATACATCGGCTGAAATCAATAGTAATCACTAGCACATGGAACGAAGATGAAAATCAAGATAAAAGATATAAGACAAGATAAGAAAATAACGATGGAAAACAAGATTAGATAATGAACGTGAAAGCCGCGCGGGAAAGAAGCCGCGTGGAAACAGAGTATATGCACATATATGTGGCATAAGTCGAAATATAATATAAAAGTCAAATAATAAAATGGCCGTTCGGATCAATACCTGACATCTGGGAACACCATCCAACCCTCAAATTGACATCAGCACCCTCCTATAGCTTAAGACCACTCCCTGTACCTCATACCTATTGTTTGTTCTCTATAAAAAGAATGGAGGTGATAACAACCAAATCTAAGAGTCTAACCCCTAGGTTATTCACCTCTGGCTACCCAGAGATCTTTTTGGTTAAGTGCTGACACCCCCCCTCCCCCCTGTGCAACCCCTTTTGAACAGGGGTACCCCCATGCAAAGGGAATAGATATAGGCACACAGTAAAGACTTAAAAATTACCGAGAGTGGCTCAGGACAGCAGAGAAAGACTCAGAAAATCAAGAGAAAATCAACAGTGGATATGAAATAATATTTTTAAAATAATAAGGTACATCCCACCTGGGCCCTGGATTAACCTAGTGATGTTAAGTAAATAAACTAACAAATAGAAATATTTCTTAACTGTTAGATAGCCAATGCCCGGGCAAGGTCCTATTTAATTACCTAATAATCAAGAGTTATTGAAGAAAATGAATATTCACTACCGGGTACGTGGCTCTTTGACATAATCACCGGTTTACTTTAAAAACAATTGAAATACGAAAATTATTTACCGCAAAGTTATTTCTTGAGTTTTTCACTGAGATATTGGATACTGGCAGAAATCTGCTCGTAAATTACCCATAGTTGATGGAGGAGTATATATGACGCACATGTTTGATTGAAAGACCGTGATAGCCGGTTAATAGCCGTAATAATTATGTAATCTCCCGCCACTTTGGCGTGAAAATAATAGCGGTATTATTTATTTTGACACGACCTGTGGCATTAAAATATTAGGACTTATATATGAAGATTTTACCGCGGAGACCACGGTATCCGTGAAATATTCATATACATTATTATTAGGAGATTTCGACTGAATAATAATTAATTAATTAATAGTGAGGTATATATATGTTCAATTGAAAGACCGTGATAGCCGTTCTCTTTAGGAGAGGCGGATGAATAATTATATGTGGAAGGATGGGAAAGCTACATACGTAGAAAAAAATTATTATTATTTTCAGGCATTTTCAGGCATATTTTAATTATTTTCCAGTAAATATTTATTATATTAATATTTTCAAAGCCTCAAAAAATATCTAAATAAATATTTTTGAGCTCTAAAAATAATAATTCTTCAGAGAATGCATATAAAGAGAGCCCATGCACTCTCTCAGCAGTATTTCTACAGCCATAAAATACGTGAATGAACGAGTGAGCAAGCGCAAGTGTGAGAATATAAGATAATTACATAATTAGTGAATGCGAGAAGTAAGAGAATTACATAATTTTTTTTAATGAGTGAGGGACGGAGATCTGCTTCATGTACGATTAATAAGTGACAAGTACTGAAAATATTTTAGATACAGCTAAAGAGAGGCTCGACGAGCTTCGCATTTCTGTGTAAATTATTTCCACAGTCATTTGTCAGAAATACTAATAATATTTCAGACATAGGCTCGACAATCCTCACATTTGTATGGGAATTATTTCCAGTCGTTTGTGAGAAATACCGAAAATATATAAGGTGTAGCAAAGGAGAGGCTCGACAAGCCTCACATTTTGTTGTGAATTATGCTCTGAATCATAAGTTACAGATACTGCAAATATTTTTGATACAGCAAGAGAGGCTCGATGAGCCTCACATTTTCATGGGAATTATTTCCACAGTCATTTGTTAGAAATACTGAAAATATTTCAGACACAGCAAACCAGAGCCTTGATGAGCCTCACAAACATTGAACCTTCATTAATAAACAAGAGTCTTGATGAGTCTCACAAACATTATAGCTGTATTACTAAACAGCCTACCAATTCTATCTTCTACTTCTTCCAATCCTATCTCCCAATCCTACCCTCTAATTCTACTTCTTCAGCTTATGTTCCAGTCCTGCCTCCAAATCCTACCCCCAGTCCTATCTTCCGATCCTGCCCACCAACACTACCTGTAATCCTACTAATCCTAGACCCTAGGGTCAACCGTCAACCCTAGGATTCAAAAAACAACCCCCCTTAACCCTGAGGATACATGAACTTTCACGCATTGTTGGATGATAATTTTACAAACGATGAAGTTTTTCTGGAGGTTTAATATACACGCGATAAGCTTTGCAAGACTTAAAATTCGGAGAGATTCTTGTGTGCGAACGGAAATGGTATTCTGAAGTCTATTGCACAAGGTTAAATCCCCTGCGAGAGAGCACTTTCTAAGATTAAAATAACGAACCAAATTCGATATTCTATAATAACGATTCAGATGTTTGTCGATGCATCACCTAGAGTCTGGATAAAAATTAACTAGCTGGGATATTGTCGGGATAAATGCCTTGCTATCTAAATAAAGTCTCAATTCAGCTGATTTTAGACTTACGGAGATAATTTAATGACACATCTTCTCGACTCCTCGCTCCGAGACAGAGTCGCTCGTCTTCTCGACTTCTAGACTCTGTTCACGTAGTTGATCTTTGTTGGTTCGAAAGGGAAGTGTCTTAGATATATTGTGAGTGAAGTGACATTAGCTGCCATTTGAACGTCGTGTTTAAAATCATAGGTTTACTTGAAGAGTTCTTGGGGATTATTTAGGATGTCAATGTAAGATGTACATATGTACCTAGCGATTGTGAAAATAAAGTGAAGAGGTGGTATAATTATCTCTTTCTGGCAGATCGTCGATATGAATCATCGCAGTTGTCAATCCACGAGGAATTGAATTGAACAATGCTGAATATCGAATTGGATCCGGAATGTGGCGAGGTAGTGAGTTGTCTACTAGCCCGGAGCCTGGAGAATAGACTGGAACTTGAAAATTAACTGGAACTGGTGAGATGTTAATCATTATTTCAGACAGCGAGATGGGTGTTCCGTATCAATGACGTCACGGGCGCCTGACCTTTAACTCGAAGTAAAGGTCATGCGCCCGGACATTTTCGACGTGCAAGGAGGCAGCGGGCGTAGCGAATATCTGCCAGCATGCTGTGGATATTTTCAATCTGTTAGGGAGGGGTTGTGGACATCCAGACTGCCTTGTGGATGTCCAGCGTGGTTTGCAGATACCCACATGGCCTTTGCAGATATCCTGAGTGCCTTGTGGATATCCAGGGTGCTTTGCGGATATCCACGGTGGCTTTGTGGATATCCACAGTGCTTTGACGGATATCCTCTTTGTTCAGGCGCATGTACTCCGTGTCGTGGAGGAGGTTCAATGACTCAGAGTATGCCATAATTGGTGGCTGGGCTTAGATTAGCAGAAGCTTCTGAGGACATCCTTCGATCAAACCCCCCAATAGGTCGAGATCGGACTTGCTTGGTATGTACCTATATGGTGTCGTTGGGGGGGTACCCGTACTGGTCGTGAGGCAGCCAGTATCCTTCAAAGTGAGAACGAATATGAGCGATCAGACGAGCTGTTCTTTCGTCTGGATCAAGCATGTAAGAGTGGTGAAGAGTTGACACCAGACGCTTCTCACGTCCCTTCCAACCATCCCAAACAGCCTCGCTTAGCTATGACTAAGCACACTCGCTTATCATTACTCATTACTCGAACCAAGGCTACTCGATCGTTACCAGTCTTGCCGCCCGATCCAGATCTGATGGAGCCAGCGACTTTGATATGCCGAAAACCGTTCATTTTCAATATTAGTTTTCACTGTAATGTAGTACAGGTACTTTCATAAAGAATGAGGGTATATGTATTAGATAAGCCTACTAAAAAGCGTTGGAACTGCAGATAATGATGTAACTAATATCTGAGCAAGGATGGAATAGAGATTACATCTAAGAGTGAGTGTGCCGACCCTTTGGGATACAAACATGAGTATTAAAAGTGCGGATAGGGTAGGCACCTTCCAAATGATGGCAAATCTCATTGACATCCTCACTCACATCCTCACTGACCTCCTCACTGTTATCCTTAACGGCTCCCTGGAAGCGACTGGGACTAGCAGCCCTCCTGGAGGACCTGGCATTGGAGAAGGAGCTAGCTAAAGTACGTTGACTTGCAGATTGGAACCGCCTGAGCAAAGAGCTTGCTGAAGGAGGGGATGAACTAACAGGGAAACAAGGTAAAGCTTTAATAGAGATTAGTATAGGACTAATAATCCAACAAGTGGTGCTTACAACTTGGAGTACGGAGCCTGTTTGGATCCAGGCTCTGGGATTGGGTTCTCAGTAGGCGATGATTGGAACCGCTCTGAACTGCAAGACACAAGCTTTAGTTCAAGGAAGGCACAGCATAAGTCAACTAACCTCAAGAGTCACTTGCACGTCACAAGGGTAGTGGGGTCAATGGTTTGACTGGAGAATATAATATATTAAGTATGCAATAACTTCACAGCGAAATAAACCACTCACATAAAGGTCGCCATCCAATCCTCACAATTTCTAACCGCCTTTTTGATAGCCATAACGTCCTTCTTTCCACCCCACCATTTAACCATCAAGATAGCATAGATGTATTGAAACTTCTCAATGACGCAGCCCCGACGAAATGTTGAGTCATCCATTTCCAATGCCCACTCCTTCACCGCTGCCAATGCCGCCGGCTTCTGCCAATCCTTCTCAATGAGTGAGATAATGGTAAACTTCTCATCAGGCGGCCGCACTGTCAAACAGGTTTCTGTGAGCATTTTCGACAAGATAGAATCTGGTTCAAGGAAGCGGCGCCACTTGAGTTCGGACCACTGGCACACGATGAGTTGACAGCATGGAGAATGCGATGACAACGGACATACCTTCTTATAGTCGACAGAGGCACTGAATTGGGTCAACATCCAAATCTCCCGCAATGCTAGCAAGTCCCCAGGTTTCTTCGACAACCGGATAGGGTAACCAAGTTGCAAAGATGCCCTCGCCCAGCGACGCCATGCCTCCTTAGCGAGGATTACATTGAGTGAATGTCGAGTTGCGAGGATACGTTTCCGTACATCTACGAAGTCATGGTGGACTGCGACACGCCTAACAAATTCCACTAGCCGCAACATGAGCATTACACCGTTCTGGTTGCCCAGGCGCAACCAACGCTGGCCAGCCTTGCGGTGGAATCGCCTGATGACCGCAGTAACAGCATCAATGCGGCCGCACATGACCTCCAAAACTGGGTTCCATTCAACTGTGGTAATGTCACTGGGATCAGGTAGAGGCGATGCCGTGTCGAAGACCATGTCGTAAACATTGTCAGGGAGTGTGCGGATGGGTTGTCCGAGATCTACAATGTGATGCTGGGTGGATTATCAGAGTCCGACATTTGAATTATCAAACTATGACCCAAGAATGTCATGTCAGTGAACCGCTCGCCGCCCTCTATGAACCTCGCACTTTCCATCGTTGTCGCCCCGAACTCGGTCAACTCATCAGCCTCCCAATCCACTGATGCCTGTCTGGCATTGAAGTCTTCCTTCCACTAGACCAAATGTCTTTAGCAAACCCACCCACGCTCGACAACAACCAACTTCACTTACGTGCACTTCTTGACCTGCGAACACCTGCGTAGCTTCGCCTTTAAAGAGCACTTGAAGCTCGTCAACTATGTCCTCGTCAGACTCACCATCACTGGTCTCTGTGCTCCGCTGCGACTGTTGAACACGCTGATGAGGGGCCGGCTTCGTCACAGCCTTATCGCGACTGCGCAAGGGCCAGTAAGCTGGCACCCCCCAACCAAGAAAAGACAAACAAACCTTCGGGAACCTCCGGAGTCACCCGCTTTCGGTCCTCGTGAGCTAGATTTGAGGCTAGAAAGTCTACAAATTTCAGAGTAAGTCACGATAAAAAAAAACCACTAGTACCTCCTAGGTTTGGTTTGCATATGAGATTTTGATGCCTTCTGGACCTTCCTTCCACGTGGAACGTCTATCGCAGGTACCTTAGTGCCCTCAGAATCGGTCTCAGACCCTGACACTGCATCCAAATCAAATGTCTCGCTGACAGAAGTATCACGCTGTTTCTTCTTTTGCGAATTATGGCGTGATTTACGAGTCCTATACAAGCCGAGTTAGTGCATGAACCTCCAAATGATTGGAACTCACTGTCGACGCGGCTTTGCAGCCACCTCAAAGGTCCCATTGCCCTGTCAAGTCAACGGAAAACTCTTTCAGAAGGTAATACCCCCTTTCCCCCCTCAATAATATGGTCAATAAGCTTCCAAAGTTCGTTCTTGGGGAGATCCTTTGGGCGATCAAATATGAAAGATTCTGATGGCAGGCGAGCAGGCTCCACAAATATCGCCAGATTGTCTCGATTACGGCGAACCTCGGTCCAAGGAATCGGTGTGGTTTTAGGGGCACCGTTCCTGTCAGGAACCAGGGCTAAATACATGAGAAATTTGTTAATAAGTTCTCTAAAGAAACGCCCGAATAAATCACCCCATAATGACTCTAAATAGTTCTCCGTGGCCTGCCGAGCTGCTTCTAATGACGTCTGGATTTCGCCGTCCTCATTGATGTTGAGCACATCGGAAAGACGTTCCACCACCTTTGGAGTGAATTCTGCTGGGCGTTGCCAAGGGGGTAGCTGGACAATATCGTCTGTTGGCACTGAAAGGAGCAATACATATTAGTTAGGCTGCCCTGAATTAAAAAAGAAGTCTAACGGACCCCCGAGTTCTTTGGAAAGCCCATGCAAAAATGCCGCCAGAATGGTTTGCCAATTCTTGGTAGACGTAAACCCCAAGGGATCTTCAAATATTGGGCAACGCCATTCCTCGCTAAAATATGGTTTTATTTCAGTCTATGGCCGAACGGGACGATAGAACAAAAGATTAACTTCTAGTACCATGCTTCCCCAGTTGGTGACTTGCCACCACAAAGGACGAGACAATGAAAGTTCATATGACTCCGAATAGAGTCTCCCATCATCCCATAGACTTTCGGGATCGCTGCTATAATATCCTCCCTGTTATGCCATTACCGTTAAGTCTAAGAAGTAAATGGTTTTAAATAGAAATCACGTACGATGTCAACTTGGCAGTTTTCACCTCCGATGCTTGCTTCATCCAATATTCTTGTTGGTCTAATGGCAACAGCGAGAAAAGAAGCTTGCGTTTCTCCATCAAGACAGATAATCGCATATCAGGGTCATCCCATCGCTTGTCCGTCTGAGCTAGGTTTTTGGCGTTGACATCGACTTGGTCCTCACTTGCAGCCCACACGTTGTAGGGGACTGGTTTGCGTATACGGTTAATGAGTAAGTAAAGGACATCGGAGCTGTCCTGCGTGGAAGAGGTAGCCTCTCGTTGCTTACGCAAAGCATATTCAATGAAGCTGACAACACGCTAGACAAAGATTTAGAATGCCAATAGGAATTAAATTATTACGTTTACAGACATTCTCGTGCAATTCCTTCTGCTTTGCTGTATATTCTTTGCCTAAGACCTCCTTAGAGTCGAAATCTGGCCAGTTCTTCTTAAACATGTCGGATAACTCGTCGATCCACCATTGCCGGTGTGTCTTCACACGACCCGTTGTTTCGTCAATTGGCAGGCCTCGTGGAGGTTCCATATTTCTATAACTAGGCATTCCACTAGTGATCCATTGCTTCCCTTGGTCACTAACTGCCCATTGGTCTCCCCGTGAGTGTTTCGCATAAGGTCGAAAAGGGAATAGATCAGTTGCCTTTGTCCATTCATCTCGAAGGTTCCAAAGTTAAAACTTCATAATAAGTATCTGTAAGGAAACGAAACTTACTAATTATATCTCTGTACACTTCGCCAGCAGCCGCAGCAGCCATTCCGTCTTGATTAGTAAAACCTGCTCGATGCACGTCAAAATTAAGGGCAGATGGTATATAATTAGGACATAGGACGCAATCATACCTCCAGTAGGGAGTTCGGGGTCAGTATTGCTGCCTGCTGAAGGCTTCTTATGTCGATCTGGAGGGTGGGTCTGCATGAGGCACCAACGAGTGATAATGAGGTCAACGTACGAGTCATGATTCTAAATAAATTTTCGGAGGGTAACCTGTGAGCAAAAGGGGAGTTTGATCTAGAGGTACCCCGTGGGTGGAGATAGCAACAAACACCACGATCACTGCACTCAGAGCCACGTGGCTTTACCTCAACCATGTCTGGAAGCTACACAGACTACCCAAGCAAGTCATTTCCGATCGAGGTCCTCAGTTCATCACTGAATTCACAAGAGAGTTGTACTGCATGTTAGGCATCAAGCTTGCAGCTATGACGGCCTACCACCCACAAGCGGACGGACAGACCAAACGATTGAATCAAGAATTGGAGCAATACCTGAGACTCTTCGTGAATCAATGACAGGACAACTGGGACGAGCTGCTCCCCATGGCGGAATTTCAGTACAACAACCATGTAGCCTTTTTTGTCCTGACTTCATTTTATTCAGAGTTTGACTGCAGTAGTTTCTGTACTGTACCCATGATCCTGACCAGTCCTAACTGTCCAATCAGGTGGAGGCTCAACCTGATGATTGCATGATGATTGCCTGATGGATACCTGACGAACTTACCTGTGACCTGACCTTAGCTGGACCATTACTGACATTCTGTTCCTGTCTCAGAAGGATAAAATACAGAGATATGGCTGGGATGAAGAATGCTTGCAAAACTTCTCAGTGAGCAATCAGTGATTTGGAGGTGGCTGTTCAGGCAATGCAAGTCTGTATAGTGCTTCGCCTCTTCTCTATTGGAGTATGTACACCTTGAAATAGTCTCCTGCATTAAAAGTTTAACTTCGAATATGATTTTTCTCATGCATTTGTGAAGGCCTTCTGCTAAACCTGGATGATGGTTAACAACCTCATCTCAACACCAGATAATGGATACAGCTTTCTTCATCCTCAAATTCTTAATCCTGTTACATAGTGGGAGGATACAAATATGTGGTTCCTGTTAAGGAAGAAAACAGAGGGTTTCCTTGTCTTCAGTTCTGATGCTCAGAAAGGAATCGTTACCCTTTTCTCCTCATTCAGTTTAAGCCATTCCGCTTCCTATTTTATGAATCTTTCTGGGCTCATTATTACTTATTTTACTTCCTGTTTGGTTCATTTTCTCCTATCTTTCTCATATTCTCTCATTATTTGATTCATTTTTCTGGGTAAATATATAAAACACAAGACACTATGTTGTATTTTACTAAACTCTCATTTATAATTTACATTTTGGATTTGAAACTGATGGTATTTAAGTAGCTAGAAAAGTTTGGAATAAAGCACATTCTTTCACTTACCAAAGTCATCTCTGAGCCTCGGGATAGCAAATTGTTATCCTAACTGTTGTTATTAGCTGTTTCATTTGGGGAATCACAACTAAATAAAGATCCAACTCTGGAGTGATTTTTTATTTCTCCCTGAACTTAATGAATCCTGCACTTATCACTAAATGGCAAGCAGGGCAGTTTAGGGTAGCCTAAACAGGGAGGAATAGATATAGTCCTCTGAAGTATTCTGGAGTCAGACTCGTGTGTAAAGATACAGGAATTTCTACAGACATAAAATTGTTTGATACAAGACTTCTTGAGATGGACTAGTGATCAGTGGTGCATTGAGGTAGATGAGGTCATGATCTGCATTTTGGATAGGTGAGCTTCAGATAGCCCAGTTGAGGCTGTATTTGTATACTCCTCCTGTTGTATATATCCAATCTATTCTTGAATGAGTCTAGTGTTGTAGGTAGGTGTAATTAAGGGTGTCTAAGTGGATTTATCTCCATCTTGGATGTTAAAGTAGGTTTTGAGGTTTTGTAGATTTCCCACTGCTGGCTCAACATCATAATAATCCTATCTAACAACCTTGGTGACACCACCAGCCCTTAGCTGAGCATGTTTTTATTCAACAACCTAGAGTTATCAGAGATTGCTGGTAAAATTGGATCAGGCAGGCCAACTAGCAGGCACACATTATGTACAGCCAGCTGTCAGCAGCAGTTATCGCTGAATAGACTACACACCCTGACAACTTATGAGGTAATGTTAGAACTGCTCCTGAACTGTTATGGATTTTGGGATTGCGAAGCTTGTATACTATATCGAAGGCCTGAGACAGCTTAAATATCAGAAAAAAAATTCAATAATTTTGTATATAATTTTGTCTATAATAACATAGCTTTACAATGGGACTTTCGTCATCACTTCAATGAAGGTTTGTGTCAGGGGACGACCTCAGATTTCCGTTTGGAACCTTCCCGCCCGGAATCATCCCCGATGTCAACAACTCCCAGGGAGCATTTCTGTGCGGGATTCCCCAGCAACATGTTCGTCAACTTCTGTGGCCAGAGAGCGGGAGGCAGTGGGCGCCACGCGGGTAGCGCGTGAGGGCGGGCAGTTTAGCGGTGGTCGGCCGTTGAGTATCTTTCATTGTTTTTCCATTTGTTTCCACTTCCATTGTTTCCATTGATCATCTGTTCGCTTTCCCCTTTATTGTTTCCGTTCTTATTATGTTCATTGTCGTTCATTCACTTGGCATCAATAGTTACAGCTTCCGGTCAGTATATAGTGGGCTCACTCTGGCAGAGGCAATCCAAGACTTTCTCTTTGGATTTCCCCTCTGCTAGGTGAGATTCCCTTCATGTGTATCTATTTCCTTATTTTCATTTACTTATATATCTTTGGATTTCCCCTCTGCTAGCTCTGCGTGACGTCTGCATGGCTCCGAGGGTTGCCCTTACAGTAGAAAGTCTTCCAGCTTAGGAACCGGGCTCTGGACACAATCACCAACATTCCCTCCTTCACTCTCACAGACAAGAGTCCTGACGCGAGTGAAGCGACAGCCCCAAAGTCCCCTTCCCAACAGCTGTTTGGAATTCCGTATGGAAATCTGCCAACCATGACCACCGAAGCCGACCGCTTGAACACTTTGGAGTTGACGTTGGCAGATGAATGTATTAAGACCGAACAGATAGAGAACCAACTACAACAAATACTAGAGCTATTGAGCTCTGCGCGAGCACCTGCTGAACCGGCCCTGTCTGGGGAAGCCCCCTCCATACATGCTATGGAAGAAGATACCCAGTCGGAAATGAGTACGGGAAGAGGTTTTCAGATGCGACCCTCCAACCCCTCAGACTTCAACGGCGAAGGCAAGAAGGGACAGGCCTTTTTCAACTTCTGCAATCTTTATTTTTCGATTGCTGGACGCGCCTTTCAGAACGAGCAGGCTCGTATCAGCTGGGCATTAACTTTCTTCAAGACTGACCGGGCTGCCAGTTTTGCCGACCGGATCCTTAGAACCCAGGCCAGCATCCGCACGCCTTACTTCGCTGACTGGAAGGCTTTTGAGTTGGAGTTTAGGAAATGTTTCACGTTTCGAAACAAACAGATCACTGCCATCACTCAGTTGGAAGGATCCTCGTGGTATCAAGGTTCAGATTCTGTGGATGAATATGTCGACCGGTTCCGCAAATTAGTTTTCCACTCTGGCTACGTCGACAATGCCAATCTCGTGGTCAAGTTCAGGAAGGGACTTAACAAATCCTTGCAAATGATGGTAGCAACAATGGACCCGGCCACTGCCTTCGATAATTTGGAAGGACGGATTGAGGTGGCACAGAGAGTAGTGGATGCGAGGGAAACGAGTAAGGTGTTTGAGGAGAATCTTCAAGTGGTAGAGAAACCAATTCCGCACAGACCCAAGCCCCTCACCACTGTTCCAAGGACATTACCCCCCGCTCCGCCTGCCAGGGCGTTCAATTATCAGGCTCAACTCCCAATACCTGTTGTCAACCCTCGCCCGGAACCCTCCAAGATTCCGGACGGACCCATGCCCATGGATGTCGACCGAACCCACGGCAAGGCCAGCATATCCAACATTGTATGCAGGTGTTGCAGCAAAACAGGGCATATAGCCAGGTTCTGCAACACCACCTTCAACGTTCGTAGTCTCACAGTCGAAGAGAAGGAGGAGCTCCTGTATGGCCGACCTTGACATGACGGAGAATTCAGGAGCGGAACCGAGCGGTGAAGAAGAGGTCGTTTCTGAGTAGGAGGACTTGTGAAGCGCAACGAGTGAACACTGTCCCCTCATTGACTGTACATAATCATTTCTCTATATTGGATAATGTTTCTACCATTACTCATCAACCCCAGTCTGAGAAACTGTTACTACAAGTCGCATTACACCCTCCAGGTCCCGGCCGGAAAAAGACACCCTTCTATCATCAACCTGCATGGGAAAGACGGTTACGAACCAAGTATGTGTTGGCCACAACCCCCAGTTCCAAGTCTCTATCCCTCAAGGTTTCCGTGCAAACCACTGATACAGGCAAAGTATTCGCCACACCTGCATTAGTGGACTGTGGAGCAACCGGACAGTTCATGGACTCTGACTTCGTTCGCCGCAACTGACTCACCACCTGCCAACTCGCCCACGTGATTCCGGTGCTCAATGTGGATGGAACCAGAAACGAGGGCAGTTCCGTCACAGAGATTGTAGATATGGTCTTGTGCTACAATGATCACACTGAACGGACTTCCTTTGTGGTCACCAACAGAGGTCGGTGAGAAGAGAGAGTTTGTGGATAATAGCAGCTTGAAATAGACAGAAAGTAGTCTGAGCGCTAAGGCGTCAGTGTTATGCCCGCTTGACATAACATAGCCAAATAAAATTGATCAGCGCTTGCAGAGGAATAACTCCATGTACGCCCACAAAACTGTCCAGCGCTAGCGAACGTTTTGTAGGTGTCAGTGTACCCCATTTGTCATACTGAGCAGCGCTTGCAGGACATTCGCTGCCTCCATGTAC
>KN837100.1:885580-904594 GCA_000827215.1 Sphaerobolus stellatus SS14 | reverse complement strand
GTCAGTGTTTAACTGATGAAGCCCAAGAATGGTTCTACCAGCAGGTAGAGCGGTTTGATCGAGAGGTCAAACACTGGGACCTGGAGTCTGTTCTGATGGGACTCCAGAAGTGGTTCATGCCGACATTGTCGCTGAACAAAGTGGCGGTTGGTTATGACCACCTCATGCAAGGTTCTATGAACGTGCAGCAACTGCATCAGCAGTTGACTAAACTGGCAAAACAAATGGTGGAGTTGCCAGACGCGTATTCATATCAGAGACGGTTTATGAATGCATTGAAACCTAGCATCATGGAAGAAGTCCTTGGTAAAGGTTTCACTGCCGAGTTCAGCAAGATTGATGAACTCGTGGAACAAGCTGTAATCGTTGACAATGCGAAACGTTACACTTCGGGTTACAACAGTAACCAGAGCAGCGCTTATGTCAATAAACCTGCTACTGTTGATCACAAGTGTGTTCAACAATCAACTACTCTCAATAGGAGTAGTAACGCAAATGCTGGGTCTTCCAACCAGCATAGACCTGGAAATAATAATTTCCAGAACTGCTCGACACCTCAATCGATGTCGGCAGGGGGGGGAAATGTGAGAAATAATAATCCCACATATAGTAGAAACCCAGTTAAACTGGGTAACACTGTAAACAGACCCACCCAGAGCAATCCTGTTAGGACTGCTCCCAAAGCAAACAATCCAGTTGTATGCTTTAACTGCAATCAACCAGGTCATATTCGACCTAATTGTCCTTTCCCTGACAAGGATAGGAGGATTGCAGGAGCAAGAATAGATGTTGTTGAATGGTTATCTAAGATAGATAACCACTGACATTCTGCGTCAGGCTTTCCTGTATCAAATGAAAGCCATATTTGTCAGTTGTCTCAATTCTGAGACACTATTCAGTGGATTTGCTTTGAATTCACTATGTTCTTCTCTCCCATGCTCTGAGGGACCAAACATCGGTGAACAAGACATGGAGATGATTGCACCAACAATTGTGGTTGCTAGCGGTACTCCCACAGATGAGAGTGCCATGAATATAGATTAAGGATTAGATGATCTATATAGTTGACTGCTAGTAGCAGTCAGCTGGGGAGGATGTAACAGTTATATACTGCTATATCAATATATATGTATATATATTTATTATAATATATTTAATAACAAATATACAGGGTATATTAGTTATATGTGCTACATCAAGTATGTAGCCTATTATTAGTGTGGACACCATATGTGTCCACAACCGGCTGTATTTAGCATTCCGGTGCATTAGGTGCCGGCATATATATCTTTTTACCACACCACTTGTACTACCTACTCCTAATAAAAGAGTTCAGTTAGTCTCGGTGTGAACATATAAGATATACCAATCTGTTATAAATAATATGTGAGAATACAAACTGTAAACAATTTCAATGTAGTGTTTATTAATAATGTTGGATATTATGGCTCAGGTACTATCTACATCATTTATACACATTATTCTGGACTTCTAGTATCCCTTATGGAGTCATAGAATAGTTGTGTGTACCCCTATGGACCCACTGATCCCATCATGTACGTACTTTCCCAGGCCCTGTGACTTTAGTGTGTACCATCACCTCATATCTGTGTCTGTGTCTGTGTCTGAGCTCTCATCAGAGTTTACAATCTCCTTCTATATCTCTATCAACAAATAATCCATGGGAGAGATTGGGATGTGTCCAGGAGGCAACAGTTAAAAAATTATGCGCTATGCTGAAAAGTTTAGGGCATTTTAGGCACCCAAATTTCACTCCCAGCTGCTCCAGACACTACCCTACCACTACGCAAAATTACTATATATATAACAATGGTAGCGCTCAGGACTCGCTTGCTGAGGACCGAACGTGTACACATTTCCAAATGATTCTGAACTAGCTTTCCATTTTTGAACCCTCAATCACTGATATTATCACCTCTCTCCGAGGTATATAAAATCAGACTGCTTGGTCTATTCACAACATCTAAAGTATAAAGCCCACTGCACTCAAACCTACTTCTAGTCTCACATATTCAACTCTAAAAAAAATCAATTAAACATGCGTTTACCTCCGCTTTCATTTCCACCACTGTCTGTGTGACGTTGTTGGCATCTGTTGAAGCGCGGCCCTATGCGAGCCCAGGCAAGCACAAGCGATATGCTATTCTTGACAGCTTTGCTAACTCTTTTACGTAGCTGGCCATGAAGATACTTCTCTTTCTCTCAGACAAACAGTTTGTTAATATAAATTGTCCCCGTGCGATTCGTCTGATCTCTTTGGCAGACCAATGGCTGTGGTCAACCCAGCGACCGCTCATGCAGTTAGAACTTGATTAGTCAAAATTGCTTCCTTCCAAGTCAAAGGAGCCTACAAGGTAAGGGCTCTTTGATATTTGCTCGTTGATGTTATAGATTGCTCATATATGCTATTGACAGTGTTAGGTTCTCGGCTCATTATAATTTTGCATACATATCTATTTATTGAGAATTTGAAAGACTGAATCTATCAAGTGCCCAATTAGGGACAAATTCTTGTACCTGTATTACCTGTATTACACGTCTAAGTTATTCCTATATATAATCTTGCCTTCGAATAGCAAAGACATTATCGCGTGAAGTTTCAAGTTGACTTCTGCAGTTCTCGGGTCCAGCCACTGTACCCAGAAGCTTCATTGTTTATCCCTTGCATCTACCCCTTTTCCCGGACTCTTTCTTTTCTCATATGCAAACCTCAGAGCATCTCTCCTTCCTTTCTGGACATCGACTCCGAACCAGATTACGAGGGAGGCTACAGTACAAAGAGCGAAGAGGAAGGGAAAACCTTGCCAGTTGTTTTCTAAAATCAGCATAGTAAATGTCTTGAATAGAAAATATAATGAAAAAAAGCTTACGGGTTCGGTTAATGATAGCTTGAATTACAATCGGTCCTATAATGCTTGAAGCGCGATTTGACAGGCCAAATAACCCGAAGAACTACAAAGGTGGAAGAATGAGTATGACGCAGCATGATGAGAGCATTGTAAGTGTCGACCGTCTCTGCGTAGAACGCAAGACCGCGAACACGAGGATAAGAATAGAATAGAGGATAGATTGGAGATCGGAGAGTAGAGCGATAGGCGAGAGACTCGAAATTCACACTAGAGAATAGAGGGAAAACAAGTCAATGATATTTGTGGGCAAACATACATGGTTTTTATAGAGTTGAAAAGACCGAATTAAGGAATGAACGGAAAAGCCGGAGCACAAAGTCTACAAAGGAATCAAATATGACGAAAATAAGAAGATAATGACATACTATGAGTAAGAAAATGCTTGGAAATTAGTAAGTTTATGGGAATTCATCGAGAAATAAGGAAATAGAGGCATAAAGGAATCAAGGAGGAAGAGGCATCAAAGAGGTATACAAAGGAGAAGCAGAGGCACGCGTGTGTGAACGAAGCGGAAGCAAAATGAAAATGGCATGTCTTATCTTACTAAATATAGAATCGCAGTGCAGGGAGCTCGTCTCCCTTACAGCATCGCCTAATTGATTAACTATACGTGCCATATTGTCGAACCCAGGCGGAGTAAGTTCTGGAAGTCGCAAAAATTAGAACTTGAAATGTTACATATTTTATCAGAACTTCATACCAGCCATCATAGTCTGTGAAAATGCGTAATAGGGTGCTTGGAACAGCCCAGAGAAGATATTATAGGCCCAAAATTCCCAGACATTATAAAACCTAGTAAGAGGAACGGAGAAGAGTATTAGCGGGCACATTTGTTGCGTCAGATTCGAAACTCGCCCAAATTTATTAGTCCATAGTCCCATCATTCCCCAAAGAGGGATTAAAATAGTAGCAACATTGGTCACCACAAACATATTCTTGGTATTGATCTTCCAGTGTTTCTGAATATGCCAGAAACTAAAGGTACTGTACAATGCGTTAGATGTGAGTTTCAACGCGCATATAAAAATGAGTATTTCCTACCTTAAGATCGAAGCCAAGGCCTGTGATCCCCCCAAATAGGTATTCTGGAGGAAGGAAGATTCAAATTGATCATTCTGACATATGCTGAGGAGCGTTCCCGTAGTGCTGAAGCCCTGAAACCGAAACCGGTATAGAGTGAGCTAAGTGGTAGAGAGTAGAATTTGAAGAAGTAGCCTGCGTACATCAGCTAGCAAGAAGAATGCGAAAAGATATATAAAGGTATACGGGAGCTTCCTGTATTCTTGTCCCGCGTTCCAGAACTATAAATTACTTAGACCAAAATCCCTCGGAACAACAAGAGACTTTCACCTGCTTCCAGCCAATAGTCAAATAACTTTCGCCTTTGGGTAACTTGGGTCCAGGACGAGGTTGCTGGAATATGACTAGAAAAGGTATAAGAATATACGCATATATTCAAGAGTCCATCGTACACCACCAAATACCGGTTATGACCCAGTATGCAGTGGTTCTGATTTTATTACAAAATCACATCAAAGACCTATTTTGAGGAGTGACCAACCGCAACTTACAAAACAACAACATAGTCATCCACCTTCGGGTTGTTCTGAAGAGGAATCAAAAGCGAGAGATTTAAGGCTTGAATCGTGAAATATCCGATATTACCGTGGACCTGTGATTATATAAACACTTGCGCTAGTATCCGATTGAATAATGCAATAGTAAACTCACATTGCTAATATTGCTAATTCTATTCTTCTCCAGACTTTCCTCAATTTCATAGTCCTCTTCAGAAATCTGCCCTTGGTCCAATTTCTCTTTCAATCTTCGGGAATGTGACGTATTTCGAGCGAGACGTGGAAAAGCAGCCGAGTAGAAGACTATGGTGGCGCCGTATGAGACGAAACTGATCATAAAGAGAGCCATGGCAAGTCCCCATCTGTCCGGTGCTATGAAATTTGTTGATTGATATTTCCATGAAATCAAATTTGACAAATCGACTCACTCGTCAAATTCATACTCGCAAACTGCGCTCCCCAACAAATAATCGTTAGCCCAAGGAGTAACCACCTTCCAAAGGATCCGTAGTCCGCGGCACTTCCGATAGTAGTGAACAAAGCAGTCATGATCGCGAAACAGATACCATTGGCTATAAGCACGATGGAAGATACGCTTTTAGTTCCCTTTCCCCATGACAAATGGCATTTCGAGGAGGAGGTTCCCGCTGTACATGGGTGATCAGGTCCAAGGGAAGAATCGAATGCGGCTTGGGTAGCGAGAGATTGGAACAATGTCACAGAGTAACCGTATGGACCGACTCCCTGTAACGAATGTTAGTTATAAGATACAGCACTAAAATGCGAGTTTGTAGGTATCCTACGTTGTCTCCATTATAGTATGCTAAAGAAAAAAACAAATGAGGTACAAAATTTCAAGCAAAATCTCATGCTTGTACTCACAGTAATAAGCCCAGAGTTCTCTTCGTGTAACAATAGGCCCCTCCTTGTCCACCAACGAGCTAGAAAGAGGGTTCTCAGGTGAACCTGGCACTTCTTTAACATCTACATTACTCCTTGCCAACTCATCGCACTTGGAAGGTTTGGGCAAAGTGGCTAGAACTGTAGCTTCAGGTTTTGGAGAGTTGGAAGACATAGTCAAAAGAGAGGGATTGACCTATGTCGTTTACGCGAATCTAATTTATATGTAAATGTGTCCGAAGCTCGTAATACAGATATCTGAATATAGCTTGGAGAAGTAAGGATATAGCCGCGTCCGTGCCTGAGATGGTACTGGTGCTGCCATAATTTGTTATTGAAAAGGGTTGAATATTTATGCCACTTATTATACTGGCTTCTTTGCATATAGCGGAAGTGAATAGCTAAACAATCATATTATGAAATGAGCTTTCTAGAACGTGAAGAGTCAACCGGTCATGGCTTGACAGTCTGGCGCATCCTACTGGTCGTCTTTGTACTGGTTGTAAGGCTTTGTAAGGGCACCCCAGTCCTAAATTACAACTGGTTAGTTCTAAAGTTAGCATCTCAGGACCGAATGCAAACCCACCAAGAAATGCTTTTCTTCTGGTTTCGAAGAAGAATCTGAACAAAATATTAAATTAGCTTGCTTTCTCACAAACCTATCTTATCTTCTTCTATCGGCGGGCTCTCCGAAGGTTTCGCGAATCCGATCGTCAATCCGGCTTAGCGCTTCCATAGTTGAATGAACAACATCAAGATAAGTTTTTGTCATTGCAAATCATAAGTATGGTTCATTCCTTAAATTAAATACAAATTCGTCTTAGATCAGAGCAAGTGCAGCCGCAGGGATCACAGAAAGCATAAGCGCGGCAACAGGGAAAGAATTACGCGGAGCAGAATTTTTCGAACCGCCCGTGGATTTAGATGGGGCAGTAGCAGTAGCCAAAAAGCTATCCCAGGCCGCGATAGTGGCTGTCGGCCAAAGTGTTGAACCGAGGGTGGTACCCGACCCAGTGAAAACTGGGTTATGTTCGCCGGGGAGAATGTCATTCACCAAAGGACTACCGGTAATTCCAGCAACAGTCGTTCCATTACTTAGAACAGTTCCGTTGGGATTATTACCAAGAATAAATTCCCGGACGAAGGTCAGCGCCTAAGATAGCATGTGTATACTTAGAGAAAAGACTAGGGGAAAAAAGACAAAGATAAACATACCCTTGAAGGTTGCCACTGGGGAATAAGATGACCGGCCTTGTCAAACAAAACGAAGGTGATGTTTCTTTCTTGATGAACGATGCCAGCAAAGCTACCGTCATCACCGAACCATGGCGTAGAAGGCTGTTTGGTGAATCCGATCTTGCCTCCGAAAGATGTGTTCTGGATTGTCACTGTCGGATAATATATCAATACAGAATAGAATGAAAAGATCATAGACTCACATTCAGTGCCCCAATGACCAACCAGGAGGTCATCGTTGCCGGAGTAGAAGACCCAGCTAATATTCTTGGCGCTGCTATTAGAGGCCAATTCTGACAGGAAAGCCATAGGTCTTGAAGTGTTGCAATTAGCATAAACTCCGGAAAAGGAAAGGATAAGCTTACTCGACACCTATGCAGATGTGACGTCAGATATCCGTTAGGAAACGAACAGGAAATTATAGTACTCACTCGGATCACCAAATTGGTTAGTTCCAGCTATTGTATGAGATTAAGATATGTCGTTAATTCCAATATATATAAGATACCCACGAGTTTGGAAATTTCGTGGATTGTTCTCGAAGGGATAATTGAATCCTTGGGTCCAGTTTTTACTAGTCGGAGCGTGGAGAGCTGCCCGCGTTGCAGGGTCTAATCAAGGAATTGAGAACGACAATGGAATATGATTCCCCTAAATAAGAGACGTACCATTCAAGAAAGGACTTCCATCCTGAGGGGCTTCAGGATCTAACGCGTCAGTGATGCTGTATACGTCGAAACCTTCCTCGTCTGTGAAGTTTTCGCCAATCGCTAAAGGCAATACCTCAGTTAAATGGCGTATAATGAATGGCTCTAGAGACTTACACCATGGCTTGGTGAAATTGACAGCATAGTCCACCAGCTCAAATAGCACAAAGCATTGATAAGTTGGGTCAATAGTCCCATTCGCACGTCCAG
This sequence comes from Sphaerobolus stellatus SS14, assembly GCA_000827215.1. Taxonomy (NCBI): domain Eukaryota; kingdom Fungi; phylum Basidiomycota; class Agaricomycetes; order Geastrales; family Sphaerobolaceae; genus Sphaerobolus; species Sphaerobolus stellatus. The sequence continues at coordinate 897,034 of KN837100.1, read as the reverse complement.
TAAGATCCCGTTTGAGCATAGATCTCCTTTCCTCTCTAACAGACAATTCACGTTTGCTGAGGCTGGTCTTGGGTACAGAGGTCCGAGAAAGAGCTGCCCTCACGGCCGCTTTGTCGAGAGATTTCGGTGCGAATGAGGCGAAGTTTCCAGTAGTACTACCATTAGGAGAAGTGTGAGAGTTAGGCAGCAAAACTGGGAAGTGATCCGTCATCGGATAGCTGGCATTCAGGTCGTATCCGCATAAGTGAATCCTAATAAATTCGAGAATGAGATACTATATGGGTTGAGGTGAGTGCTAGGCTCACTGTTCTTTGAAATAATTATAGATGTCAGGGTCGAAATCGATCAATTGAGGATACGTCTCCATAATCTTAACCTAAATTAATTCTATATCAGCACGTGTCATTGATGGCCATTTGTTCACTCACAACCGGAGCATCTTCAAACACAGGTTCCGAGGCAATTGCACCATCTAAGAACCGCAGCAGTTAGCTCATTTCTATCCCAATAGAACCGGTAACTTACCTCCGATCGCAAACTTCACCATGCGGACAGGGGGATTCTGCAGGCCGAAGTATGCCTTCGTAATATACGGGATATACGTGCCTATAATCCATTTTAGTAATCCTGGCAGAACGTGGTGATTGAAGTAGCAATACCTGCATAGCTCTGGGGTCATAGTTAGAATTAGCTTGTCATACATATTAATGCAGAAAACATACCTCTCCCGTCAAGTATAGGGGACGCTTAGCAAGGCCAGGGAAGACTTGAACCAAATTTGAGAGGAAGCCCATGAAATCGTCGCCCATCTGATCTTCGGAAAAGATATAACCTTGAGAATCTGCTGTAGAATAACCAGTTCCGACCTATAGGAGACTTTAATTAATAAGAATTCAACCATGCGTGATCGAGCAACTGACAGGCTGATCAATCCAGATGCTGTCCGATCTACTTCAGCACGAGGTCATAGGGAGATTCGTACTTATAACTCACGTATCAGCAAGCGTATTCCATCCGAATTCATTTTTGACCAGTGTAAAGTTATCGGCCACATGAATACGACCATTCTATTTATGTAGCACGTGTCAATCTGACTCCACTAAGCCGATGCGCTGGAAGCTCGCACCTCGAAGAGTAGCCCAAGCATACTGGAAGAGCCAGGACCTATAACAGCGGATTAGAGATAGTTTGCATACTTCTGGACAGGAGCTTACCTCCATTTAACCAGATCATCCATGGTCTAAGAGTGGCTTCAATGATTTACTCAGAAGCAAACATTGTCATAAGACGTACGCGTCATCGTTTCCTTCCTGCGTTAAGGATCCATTGCTCTTTTCCCAGGCCCAAAAGAACAGAGTATTGTTCGGATGTCCTGCACGGTTTACAGGAAGATTCCCTGCGAAACTTCGTTCCAAGCTGAAGGTTGCATTTGGCAACTGGTCCTTTACGAGGAAATCTGAGATATATCAAAGTCATTGAAGTCAGTATGCGACATCTGCGTTTTAAGGATATCTACCACGTACAATCCTGCCAGGCCGCGCTATCCGTGAAGTTGGTATTGTTGTTAGGGGCGCCGGGATAAAAGTGTGGGAACGTGTTAGGCGTCCCCTTAGTACTCTGCGCTCCCACTGTCAGAGCGACACTCAGGACGAGACCTAGTGTGTTGAAGAACATCTCCAAGGACCTCCTTCAGTGCAGTCGGGGATATATTGGCTTCAGATCAACTCAATGGAGCTATCTATATAAAAGGACTTCCTGCCTGCAGGTACTGATCACAGTCATAACGGCTTCTGACGGCGGAAATAAACTGGCTATGTAGCGATAACACTTGGCAACCGACCAACAGCAATGCAGCCTAATAATAACAATGCCGATAGGTTTCCACCAAGAAGAGTCTGTGCCACATGTAGTCAGTCCTTTTACCGCAACTTTGAGCCTTGATGCTGTTGGAGACATGCGTTTTACGTTACGGTAGTCACACGTATATCGTATTTTGCAATCGTTATCATCAATTACGACTTACGAATGGTTGCTGAATCACACGATCATATTTGTGCGATTTTCCTTTCAGTCACAGTTAATATCCTTTAAATCGGCGATTAATGCTTACGTGGAGGCCGCTGAACCCGAGTCCGACTACCTTTCTGGATAGGATGTGTCAGGCTCAGAAGCCGGGACTTTCAATTCGTTCGAAGTTACATGACAGTTTGAAGCCTGAGTTCGAGCAGGTTCAGAGTATCTTTCTGGATTTTCAATGCCACATGCATTAGCGTACCGGTGATGATGCGAGGGTTCACAATATCACGTGCTCAGGTTGTGGCAGCGAAAGGTATGGTCTCTAATCAGTTCAAAGTTTCCAGATCTTTTGAGACTTTTCAATTATTTAGGATGTACTCGCTATAATTGGCGCTAGATCCCCTTATACTCTTAGAGGAAAGGAAATCGTGACTAGGATCAAAGCTGCCTGTGTGAACTTCAATACGAAGGGACAAACGGACTTTTTATAACTTTGACAGCAAACGCTGCCCGTCGGGTATTAAACGAAACTCCCTTTGGAGAGTCATGCGTTCGTCTGCGGAGCACAATTGGAAATTGTCACGAGGCACTATTATACTGCGTCTTTAATCATAAATGGAAACCATTACAGTATATTTATTCTCTTGGATAACAAAGATCCTACTACACAGCTTGCTCAGCGTTTATCTAGCGGCCACCTGTAGGAAGAAAGCCCGATGAGAATCTCATTTTTTCAGGAATATTCCTCGCGCCTATATTTTTAAGAGATTTCTCACCAAGAAGGATCAGACTCGGGGAAGATTAACACCGCGTTAACCTGCAGGGAATTGAATTGGAGGAAGGAAGCCGGGTACGCCAAACAACAGTGTACATTTTTGCATAAGTAATTCATTATTCAGGTTGAAGTCAACTAATTCGGGAGGAGCGCAAAATTATCTTGAATTCAAAATCCGTGACATAAACTCTTCATAGCGATCGAAGATTTGAATCTCAATTAGTCGGTCAAATAGTTTGAATGGCAACAGCGGGCTCCGGATGATATGTAGCCAGCGCTTGTTAGGCTAATTAATTATATATCAGAATCCGTCTCCAGAATTCTCCAAAGACGACTCACCCTTTTCGGAATAATCTTTGGCGAATAATAGAAGATAGACAGGGAACTTAATACCGGAGACGGCGACCATAGGTCCATAATACGGTGCGTTTTGCTTGGCCTTCTTTTTCTCAGTCCTTGTTGTAATTCATTAAATCAGGAAGAGTAAAGAGAGATGGACAACTTTGAAATCTATCGAGGAGATTGGAACCATCCAGGCTGCCTCATTTGGAGGGGTAAACATTTCTGCCAGTGGCTGCCTAGACAGAATCCGCTGCGAATATTCTTCGTGGCAACGTGTCCGAGTGGTCCAAGGAGTGTGACTCAAGCGAAAGGCTTGCCCGATCTCAAACTGCGGGTTTCTCATCTGTGTATGCAGGCAGGGGTTCGAATTCCCTCGTTGTCAGTTTTTGCAAGTTTTCTCCTCATTTTCCCGTGGGCGGCGGCACTGTGTCCGAGTGGACCAAGTCTCAAGCGAAAGGTTCATCCGAGTACTGTTCCGAGTTTCATGTTCCACAAGTTAAGTTTACACATCATACTCTTGGTTGAGGCTGAAAGCTCATATCCTCTCGGTATTACATTTACTATTCTTTAATACAAGACTATCAAACTATTAAGTTCCATGGCGGTTAGGAAAGAAGCACGGTAAAGGTCCCACCATATCCTCGGCTGGAGCCGGGACGGGTGCGGCAGATACACCTGATAGAATAATTAGGATTATAATAATAAAAATTGGTTCACAAGAAATTGACTTACTGGCAGCTAAAGCGACTGGTACGATGGTAAGGGCGATGAGGAATGTGCGCATGGTTCAAGCGATGGGCCTGTGGTAATGATGCTATAAATTCAGTGGAAGGGTCTGAATAGCTTTATAGACGAACCACGCACGTTGTTGGTTTATGAAATGGCTTTCTTAGTTCAAACTGAAGGCGGAGAAAAACGTAAATGCTGTCGAAGTGAATAAAACCAGCCTTCGTTTATACCCTTCTGCCGTAGTATTTAGTGGAGTACCCAACATCCGTTATGTTTTAGTTCATCGGAACTTAACATACGGTTTATTCATACTCTCCAATCCTTCTCCTTAGACTTGAAAATATAATGGCCTCTGAGAAATCTCCACCTTTTAACTGCGCGCTGTTGGTGAGATAGTCATTATCACAGATATTTCGAGTTATTCCAACGCTCATCCAATCCTCCATTTTCCCTTGAAACTACTGAGATAGAATGGAAAGTTAGGCTGACCTGTGAATGCTTTATTGTAAGTACTACCTAATTATTAAGGCTTATTCCAATTCTTTCCCCCGCATCGTCCAAAATTTGAAATTGACAAGAATGGCCTCCGATCTGGAATGTTTAGTTTGAGCATGATTGTATGACCTTTCTTCCTCAGTCTGTGTGCGACAGGTCAGATATAGATGTTCTATATATTGAAGCAGCAGCAAGAGGTCTCAGTGTTCACTCGGCTGCTGCAGGTGAGGATCTGGAAAGAGTATCAAAATCTATTAGGATGCTTATCTTCCTTGGAACATCAGTGTAAGGTCTCTATATGCTATAATTGAGCTATGTGTTTGCTTCAGAATACTGAAAAATCAAGAACTCAATCAGGCCGCTACTAGAGAGCCTAACCTCCGTCCTCACGGCACCGTGTCCGAGTGGTCCAAGGAGTGGGACTCAAGCGAAAGGCTTGCCCGATCTCAAACTACGGGTTTCTCATCTGTGTATGCAGGCAGGGGTTCGAATCCCCTCGGTGTCATTTTTGGTGATTTTTCTGACTGTTTTTCAGTTCTATGTTTAAATTCTCATTGTGGAGACCGTTGCAGTCGTAAAAATGATAGATCTCGGGCCCCTCGACTCAAATCTATTCTGAAAGACCTCAAGACTACCATTAAAAGTTGTGATGAATATGATAAAATTGACCTTCAAGTAGATAAAATTGTCTCAGGTTGATCTATCAATTTAGCTTTCTTTAAGCCGCGTCAACTGTGAGCCTCCGAATCACTGAGGACGCCTACGAAAAATAAAACACCATAGCTATGACCCACGTCCCCAGCAACATATCTATCGTACCAATTGTCACGATCATTGTGCTATTTTTTCGTCAAGATCAGAATGATTGAAAGACCGGACACAGCGAAGTTGTAAACTTGTGCCGAAATTCAGGATTTACGGATGTACCGGTCCACCATGAGTTCGGACGCCTAAAACTCCCACCTTCTCCTTCTCAGTCCCGTTCACTGCTCCAAGGCCGCGATGCTCGTTACACACAGAATGGGAACCATTCCTGTTCACGAGCGGGAAGGTCTGAGTGTTCTTGCTTCTTTCGACTGTGCACCCGGGCGTTCCGCACTGGGACCATGCCAGATATTCCTTCCTTCCTTCCCTTAGCGAGGGCCGACATCAACCATGTCGAAGGACGTACCAGAAATCCACCACATCCGTTGCCTTACTTCTTTTGATGACAAGGTTCTAAGACCTACGAGAGAAGGATCGATGGTTGGAAAAGCATCCCAGAAACAGAATGTGTTTATCCTATTCCATGACGTTCATTACCGCTAGCGCGTTGGTGTATTCACCGAGTCCACCAACGCATGTGGAGGTTTCCTTGATCAAGTCGAGTCTAACGCTATCAACTTGTGATTGTACGGACGATGCAATTGCAAGCGAGGGCGAATCGATATTGGGATATCCTTACGTGTATTTCCACCGGTTAGGTCAGAGAAATCCGACCGTGCACATCAGCAGGAAATTGGAGGATACATGTCTTCAACATCCCCTCGAAGGTGCTCGTCACCCATTCAATCAGAAGCTGGCATAAGCATCCTTCCCTAGTACTGCCGATGTTAGGCTCTAGGTCTTGGCCTCTTATCTGTCGGTGAACGGCATGCTTTGCCCGGATGACCTTACTTGGTTCGGATAAATGCGTTCCTTAATGCAATTTGCGGCGCGTGTGCTTTGCATGCGAAACTCAACTCAGACTATTCTGGGGCAGTGACAGCATTCTTTAATTTTTGAACTTTGCATACTCTCTTAAAAAACAGGCATTAGTAAGTGATAATAGTCGTGACTGTTCATTACGAACCGAAATGCATCGATAGAGTTTATTATCCCCTTATCGCCACACACCACTCCTCTATTCACGATAAATAAATCCAATCATCCATTATACTCTTCTTTAATTGGAAACCTTTTGGAGCCATCCGCCGTCTGTGCCCGTAAATTCCGCCGAAGCGGTGAGACCACGTGTAACCGAGGATGATTCAGAGGTCTGTAAACGTTTGTACCACTGGTGGCAAGAACAAACTCGAAAGACTATCATTCAAGACTTGCACTTATGATGTCCTCGTACACAGACAGATATGCTTCATCAAGCCGAAGGTGTCCATTCGGTCAAAATAACAAAGTAACTCTAATTCTAAGTGAATTTACTATGAACTTAAGTAAATCACACCCCAGAAGTCCAGTAAGAAAAAGAGAAAAAATAATGCATTACTTTGTTGGCTGAAGTCAAGCTAAGATTTACGGCGAAAGAGTTCAACTGTATACCACTACTATTTCTTACACAAATATGCAAAGCTCCAAGCACCCCGTATGTATAGTCGATCAGGTCGCAAAATAAAAAACGACGCCTGTGTGATTCGAACACACGTATGCAAAGCATATTCGCTGAACTACAAGATAGCAGGCGAACCCGGTAACCACTGCGGCAAAGCGTCTTGTGACGGCGTCACGGGCGGCACTGGGTATGGCGTGATTCGATTATCCTGGCCACCCCCCCAAAAAAGATCTTTTCCTCATAATTAATCCGATTTTTTCCATTACAAAAATTGGACATCTCATCCTGACTCCTCCCCTCCCCACTCGACCTGTTCCCAGGCCGTTCCCTCAAGCTTTAGTACCCACACTCGCACAATCCACAAAATAATTCAAAATCCCCCAGGTAGGCTCGTCGAATGCCTGTCGTCTAGTAGTAGTAACAAGGCCTGAGAGTCGCAATTAGTGCTAACTCACGTCGCCGCTCGGCTGCTGATTCGCATTCCGTCAAAATCAATCCACTACATACTTACTCTCCTTTCCCTCGTAATCCGTATTTTTCCATTAACTACAAAGTTGGAACCCAAGTATTCAGATAACTGTAATCTCCCACTCCCTAATCATCCCAACTCGACTTCAGGTTGACCCCAGCCTTCCGTTCCACGAGTCAAGCTTTAATATCCACACTCGCACACTGAGTCGCGTTCTCGATACATGCCATGCCATAGGGCCATCGACCTCAGCGCTGACTAGGACTCCTGAGCGCAAATACCGCGCCTCTGCCTCAACCACGGAAAACTCTGAGTTGGGCCCTTCGACTCTTCCCTTTCCCCTGTCGCAAAAATCTAAGCTGCCTAGCCTAGTGAAACCTATCAGTATCAGGAGTTCAAAGGGTCCATCGTCAGGCTCGGGTCTGATTTTCATATACGTATGAGGATGATTCAATTTATTTATTCATTTATCGCGATAATTTATCCATCCATCGATCCCATGCACTCACGCTATCATATCCTCCCCAAACCAGGTCTTAAATTAGTCTTACGTCTATACGTCTAGGCCCTTTCACTAGTCTTACTCAGGCCACCCCTCCTCTCTGGAGTCTGAATCACCCTCGTCGACACAACCTCCAAGTTACGCCACTGGCGCCTCCTCCCCCACATCAACGACATCCCCTTTTCCTTCCCTCCGCGCTAGCTAGTACCATCATCCTCCCCATCCATCCCATCCTACTCCCCCTTTCCACCGTCCTATTAATAGTCTATACCCGTCGCCGCCCCACCTCTCGCGAAGCGAAGAAGAGGAGGAATCATAATCAAGTAAGCTTAGTCTACCATATCATGTCATATCATATCGTATATTCATATACCACCTCCCCTCTGGCAATAAACGGTAAACCCCACATCCCACACCGCCCACCTGTATTGAATTCGAATTTCACAATAATAAGTTCAACGATACTTTTACTGCCAAAGTCATTAACCCTGCGCCATTTCCTTACTGCCCCTCTTCTCTGAATCATCCGAGTCGACTCGAGTCCGCACACCGCCTCCCGAACCGAACGTCATCCTCTTTCTTCTTCCCCCGTCCCCCGTCCCACCCTCTCATCACCCTTCTCATCCATCCTCCCCTTTCCATCATCCTATTAATATACGCCGCCGCCGTACCTCGTTCAAAAACAAATCACACATCCTTCGAATGATCTTAGTCTAAAGCATATCGTATTCATACTTATACTATACAATTCACCCTTCACCGGCAATAGGCCCTATATACAAACACATACCATGCCCCACCGCCCACCTCGAATGTCAGAATCAAAAATCCAACGATACTTTTACTCCTCCTTCCCCTCTTTTACACTACCCACTCCCCACCTCCCCCGAGACACCTCTAGCTAAAATCGTTCTCACTGGCAACAAGGAAGACAGTGCGAGCGCATAAACATATTCAGAACACGGAACTAAACACGGGAACGGAAACACGCGAAACAAGACGGGAATAAGACGAGAAACAGAACGAGACAGGAATAAATCAAGCAAAAGCAGCCAAAGAATTCAGATCAGATCAAGCAAACGGAAATCAAGTCCAAGAAACAGCCCCTCATCTCACGCACTCTCCTACACCCACGCACCCACGTATTAACCGCGCGCTCAATCATCCCCCCTCCCCCGCTCATGGCTCCACCCCTCCCTCTCCCTAATAGCCTCCGGACTGCGACTGCGCTCCCCTCTTTCCCTCTCCCTTCCTTCCCCCCTCTCCCTCTCGCGCTCAACGCCATTCCGATGCGCAGACGGCGAGAGGGAATGCGAATGACGTCTCGAGTGGGCGGGTGGATGCGTCGGCGTGTGGTGCGCCGAAGGGTACGCGTGTGCGTGCGGGGGGGAGTGTTGGTGCGGTGCAAGGTGCGGATGCGGGATGGGCGAACGCGAGTGCGAGTGGCCCTCACGTCCAGGATTGGGAGGATACGCCGCAGGGTTCGGCGACCTCGAATGCGACGGCGAGTGGCCAAGTCCAGGCGGCGGCAGCCCGGGCGGCGGACTTCCCCTCCTCGCGGTATATTCGACGCGGGGCGACCGACTCGGGCCCCGCGATTCTGGGTGTGGAGGCGGCGACCCAGCCCGCATAGGCACATGGTCCACGTCCATGTCGATCTCCCGCTCCCGCTCCCTCTCGCGCGGAGGACGCCCGGGGTCGTCTAGCGGCGGTCGTCCCCTCCTCGGCACCGTTTCCCGCCCGTTTCCGTTTTCGCCGCCGCCGCCATTGCCGTTCGTATGGCCGTTTTGGGGATGGCGTGCGTGGGCCGGGTGTGGAGGCGGGTATTGGGGGTGATGTGGGTGTGGATATTGGTCGGGGTGGATTTGGCCCGGGATTGGGTGAGGGGTGTGGTGGGGATTTGGGTGATGAGGCGGGGGGCGGGGGGAGTTGGGATTAGGATCGCCTGGGCCGGGGAAGTAGTCTGAGAGGGCGGAGGGGGAGCTGTGGATTAGGTGGTCGGATTCGGGGCTGGAGAGGCGGAAGCGTCAGGTTTAGGTTGGATATTAGAGTTTGGTAGGAGGGGTGGTAAGGGTTATGGAGGGAGTTAAGGTGATCGGTGGTTTAATGCGCAAGGGGATGGGAGAAGAAAGAAAGCGTGGTGGTGGAGTTAAGGCGGGGATGGGATGGGCGAAAGGACATACCCAAACCCTCTCAGAACGTGGTCCACATTGACTTCCTTCTCGTCGAACTCGGTTCGTTCTTGTCTGCGGAGGGACTCGTACTGCAGCTGGAGATGTTTGTTTTCTTCGACGACGAATCTGGCGAAACATTAGAAGTAGCATGAACCACGTTGTACCACGCACCTATGCTTAGCCTTCATAATAATATACTTGACCATCGCCCTGCTCCGTCCGCCGTACTTGTCCCTATCCCAGCCAACAGGATCGTCGTCGCCCTCGCTCTCACTCACGACCTCCGGCTCGCGCACGCTCGGATGTGGATACGCCGGATGGCCATATCCCTGCAATGGCGGCAAGGACGGCGGGGGTCCTTGGAGGGGGGCCACGGGTGGATAATACGGAGGCTGGACGGGCGGGTTGACGCGAAAGGTGTTGAAGCCGGCTTCGCGGGAGGCGTAGCTGCGGTGGGCAAAGTTGTAGTGGGACGGGGCGGGCCCTCCGCTGGGGCCTTCTTCGGGGGAGCGGGGCTGAGGGGGTGGTTGGGGAGGGGCGGCGGGAGGAGAGGGAGAGCGCTTGCGCTTGCGGTAGCCGCCACGTGTCGGGGCGGGGGCAGCCAGATTGTGCTGTTGACGGAGGTGTTTTGCGCTGGGAGAGGGTTAGGATAGGACGAGAAATGGAAAGGCTGCACGCACAGGGTGTCTGAGCGCGTAAAGCTCTTGTCGCAGTCTGAAGGATGGCGTCTATGAGAAGGGAGGTGGGCAAGACTAAGGGGGACTGACCAGGGACGGAGCAGACAAAGGGCTTCTCGCCGGTATGAGAGCGCAGGTGCGCGATGAGTGCGAACCGCGACGTCTGCACGAGGCCTTTGCGTGCGCAACCGTTCCACTCGCACGTGTATCCGCTCCGATGCGCCCCAATGTGTTCTGTGCGGGTGTCAACAAAGATTCTGGACACAAAACAGACGACACACCTCGGAGAAGATGGTCTACGAGGCCCTGCACATCTCCAAAGGGCTGCTTGCATGCATCCCATTCGCACACGAGGCCTCCTGTGCTGAGATCCGATCTCCGTCGTTCTTTCGGCGGCGACGCTTCTTTATTCCCTGCCACAGCTGTAGGTGTCGCCGCGACTGTATCTTGCGCGGTCGTTTCGTCGTCGCTCCCCGCTGCTGAGCCACCCGCGGACGACATGCCAGCTGAAAGATGTTGTACCCGCTCGCGTCGCGTCCGTGCGCAACGAGATTTACCTCCCACACTCGGCGCTTCATCTTCCAAACGGGACACCTTCCCGGAATATGGCGCATGGGCATCCCTCTTACTTTTTTGTCTTTCACGTGGGGAATCGAATTGAGATATCAATTGCAGGCATTTGCGACGATCCCTCCTCGTGTTTCCTTTTAAGTATTAGCTCGGATGCAGAGTTCTCCCATTTTATGATATCAACGAAGCTTCGAAGCCGTCAACAGAATCTGGGATCATAGGGCGCATCATCGACGTATTTATTGCGATCGGCCTCCATTTTTACCGTTACGTGATTTGCAGGATGGCACTGTCGAATGGCATGTATTTCTTTTCAGCGGCCGAGGTCAGGTTTTCGCCCGGGGATGCCATTGAATTATTCTCAGGCGAGGGTCGCCAGCGAATCCATGTTTTGGATATA
>KN837100.1:827558-861359 GCA_000827215.1 Sphaerobolus stellatus SS14 | reverse complement strand
ATTATGAGGTATAACAACATAGAGGTAAGTTACCTAGTCTTTGTAGCCTTTGAAACAACATGATGTTTTCACCTTCTCCTCATGCCTAACCAAAACCTGTGATTTTTATATCTCAAAAATGGGTCCGCCATTTTTGAAAAAAAGATAGCATAATCTTCAGCATTTTAACAGGGCTACAACATATCCAAGAATCAGACTGAAATATGTGCTTTCATTTGAATTAGCTAATTCCCCTGGCCTATAAAATAGCAACACCTCCCCATCCGACCACGAGGTAAAGAACCACTGGAGAAAGCTCATGAGTACCAGAATCCACATGGACATCCTTTGCTCTGACACAACTAGATATAAGAAGAAAGCAACTCAGTTTTCTGTTATACAGAGGACTTGGGGGGATTTGCTCAGAACGGAAAACATCTGTGGTCTATGTCCTGAGGACACCACCGGGTTTTTAGTGGGTATGAAAGAAAAAAATTGGCGGCCACCTTAGGATATGCCATTTATTGAGCCCCACACGACATCGGAAGTGTGTAACTGCATTTTCCCGGTTTGGAAATTATTACCTCCCTATGCCCTATCCCTCTCCCCATATGCCTCTTATACACAAAATATGTCTCTCTCCTCTCTCTGATATCCTTAAAACCTTCGGCTGTTGAATGCCAGCTTACAAAAGCAAAATCTTTAAGGGTGGCAATGCTACTTGTTACTGATTTGTTACTGCTCCATAAAAAAAAAAAAAAAAAAAAAAGAGAGACTATGCACGGTCACGCGTCACGACCCCCCTTTGAGCTGTGCTTAATGTACTGTTTGTCGCGCATCCCCAGACCCATCGTGCTAAGATCGCCCAGAAAGTCACGACCTTCAATTTATTAACTTTGAACAAAATAGGTAATTTATCCCCGTTTTAATGTCTTTTTAAATGATATAAAGCTCAAATTGTTAAGCTAGTGAAGTCTCGAAACCGTTGCTCTCGAATTCTGCGCTCCTCCCCCTCATGTTGTTATACGTCCCTCATATGGGTTGTGCTAAGACCCCCGGGTGTCACACTCCGGAAAGTCGTGCATAGTTTCCCATACTTACAATAGACTGAGAAAGAATGCCAGAAGCCGTCACTTAATTACTAAGTTTGTCAGATATAATTAGAAGAGCAAAAGCTCACCCTCACCTCCGACAGAGGTTCTGTATTTACATGGATTAATAGGGAGATGACTTAAGGAGGGAGAGCAGTAATATTTCCACGGCTTCAAAAGTGGCTGATAGTGTACACAGCCTGTAGTAATATGACAGAAATCTCCGAAAAAACTAGCTTTATGGATAGACTTGAAAAGCTCTCTAATCTGAAAATACAGATGGTCTGAAGAACGCTACCTCGATTTATAACATTAATTTGTGAACGCCAACCGGCCGGCAGTTTAGCGAGTAAGGCACAGCGCAAAATCGTATTAAAAACGGGATGCGTGGGATACTTAAACAAGCTGTGGGAAAAAAACGCAGAATTTCTGAGACAGTGTTAACGTAAGGACTGATACTTTTCTTTCGTACCTCTGGGTAATCAGAGTTCGAGCTCAAGATTTATTCTGACATGCACTTACTTATTGCGAGTCAGACTCCGAGTCCGATGGGCAACGATGTTTATTTAATTGGATACGTACTAGATTATGCTTTGTAATAAAAATACTACATAAAGATCAAAGAGTGTCTAACGATGGAGAACTTACATAGAAAGAAAATCCACCAAAAATGCCATAATGACATCGAGGGGGTTCGAACCCCTGCCTGCATATACAGATGAGAAACCCGTAGTTTGAGATCGGGCAAGCCTTTCGCTTGAGTCACACACCTCAGTGGACCGCTCGGACATGATGCCATGAGGACAGGACAAAGCCTATCTTTGCCGCTAGCACTCTGAGTGGACTGTAAGCTCTTTGGGATTCCCAAGGAAACAGCTCGCAAACTTTGAGGACTATGATATGTATACCTTGAAAGGGGTTTATATTGGATTCTTCCAGGTGGGACGGGGAATTGGTGATACACGTTGTCGCATCTATTAACCTCACACTCACCTATCTTCTTCAGAAAATAAATATCATTGCAGTCAATATTGGGATAAGCTTTCAAAATACATCTTCTCGAGAGGAGACTAAAACACTGACACTTAAGAGATGTAACCTCAGTGCCGCGGTCATGAGACGGACAACTGAATGCACTTGTAAGCCCGCAGTGTCTGTGCCAACACCTCGATCTTTCCACCTACTCTAATCATGGGTCACGATTTAAAATGCTTATCTTATGGGTGTTCCGTGATCGTCTGGAAATAGGTGTGCATCGTCACCGTATCATGCTGCTTGATGTGAATGTCGCTTGGAACTTGAACCGGTGGGCGCATCATACAGGCGGTCTGTATCACGTCCCTATTAGGTCAAGTGATCTTGGTGAAAAGTTCGACCAAATAGGGGTTGCAATCAAGGAAGGTTTGCGCAAGGTTCGTTAGCACATGGACCCTTCCCAGAGTGCCAAATTTACGCATCGTAGTGGGTTTCGGAAGCTATTATACTTTTATAAGTCAAAGAGAAGAATCGGAGGTTATAAACTCCGTAGAGTGGCTTATGAATAAACCGTAGATTACGATACGATGAACTAAGGGTCGAGATGAAAATAGTGGGAGTGGAAGTGCGCCTTGGCTGTGCGAGTGGGCGAGACCATGGGAAACGCGACTTAGGATGGTGAAGCCCCTTGCAAGTAAAGATTTCGACTATATTATTATTTTGGCTGTTAGGAGTTAGAGTGTTAGAGTCAGGGCTAGGGTTAGGATTAGGGTTGAGAATATTATTTGTGTTAAAAGCAAGTTAGAATTATTGAAAAGACACAAAAAAATTGGTCTCATGAAGGTTTGAACTATAAACTAATAACAATTTTGAGAATTCTGATAGCAATGTAGCTACTGAGTCAAGGAGGCTCCTGTCAATCATTTGTTTGATGTGATCATATTCTGGCACGATACTAAATCTCATTATATTTGGGCACCAAACATGTTCCATTTGCACAGGCACTCCCACTCCCACTGGATAACTTTCCATAAGCCCAGATTTCTAAATTTCTCGTTCTAAACCATTTCGAAGCTGTCACGCAGTCACAATCAATAATTTAGAAATGAGTTCCTAACCCATAACACCAATTTTCAAAGTCTGAAAGTCTGAACAAAAGAAGTTGAGAAGTTGAGTAGCACACTTCTGTCAGCAACCATATTAGGCATCTGGCTCCACTTTTGAAGAATGAGACATATCAAAAGGCGCAAGAGGGCATTTAGGGTGTGATGCTGGGGTGCAGACTCAGAATGGGGAGTGAGTAAGTTGGAGATGGAGGGAAGGGAGAAAGGCCGTTGCTCTGGAGTTGCATTATCAAAAGGAAGATAGTGATCCTGAGACTATAATCAGTAACTGTACATAAATTTAATGCAGACATACCATCGAGTCATTCATGTGATCAAAGTTTGTGGCGGGTCTTCCGTACGGATTCATAGTCTCTTGGGTGACTTTTGTACACAAATCATTGGTAGAGCAGCAGCCTTATAAGTTCCATATATTGTTGTTTAGTTAAACTAAAATAAGGTTCAAATGACTTGTAAATAAAGTTCAGACCTACTTTTTGCCTCTTTATGTAATGTACAACTTATGTAGCATTGAAAGAGTAGTCTTGTAGCCGTAGAGGGTCTGGGGATCGTCGTAGATCGCGACAGATAGCTAGCGTGACACGCGGCGGCAACACAGCGGAGGTATAACTACCATATAAGGAAAGTCATCAAAGAAAGGGAAGTGCCAAAGAATACTAGAATGAAGCTTCTCACAAGTTTTGAACCACTTCAAAATCTAAAAAAGGGGGGGGGGGGTACCCCCCTCGCTAGATTCCAAGATTTAGCATGCGTTGTCTATGAGAATTCAAAGGTCGAGAAGTTCTTCTTGTCACAATCGAAGCGCCAAGCTCACGCAGGCGCCCATTTCTTAAGGTTTAGAACGAGAAATTTAGAAATCTGGGCTTACGGAAAGTTATCCACTATTCTTGTATATACTCCTACTGAGTCAAGGAGGCTCCTGTCAATCATTCATTTGATGTGATCATATTCTGGCACGATATTAAATCTCATTATATTTGGGCACCAAATATGTTCCACTTGCACGGGCACTCCCACTCCCACTATTCTTGTATATACCCTCATGGTATTTTACCAAATAATACACCAGAAGGGTATAAAAGGAGACATGTTTTAGTCCCAAATCGCATTCAAGTTCTTCCCCCGACTCGATCTAACTGTGAACACTATCACATAGGCACGGATACAACGTGCGTTTTTCGTCTATAAAACTGTTCAGAGTGTTGATCTTACAACACATACTATAGGTCCATTGCTTCAGCCATGCGCACATTTTTCACCGCCCTCACCGCCTTAGTAGTCGCTTTAGCTACCAGTAAGTCAATTTCTATTAAAATTTTGATTAATCCTAATTTTTATTATTAGGTGTATCTGCCGCACCCGCCCCAGTTCCGGGCGAAGATTCAATTATTGGACCGTGTATCCCTAGTCCTGTCACCCACAAATGTAATGTTGTCAATAACGGATAGACTTGTAATTAGAGAATAGCCAATGAACATCGAGAGGATATTAAAGTAGCTGTCCGTCACAACCAAAAGTTATGATGTGTGGGCCAAGACTCAACGTGTGGAACATCATATTGCTACCGGATTGGAAACAAAACAAAAGAGCAAAATTCAAAAATTGACACCGAGAGAATTCGAACCCCTTCCTGCATACACAGATGAGAAACCCGTAGTTTAAGATCGGGAAAGTCTTTCGCTTGAGTCAC
This sequence comes from Sphaerobolus stellatus SS14, assembly GCA_000827215.1. Classification (NCBI taxonomy): domain Eukaryota; kingdom Fungi; phylum Basidiomycota; class Agaricomycetes; order Geastrales; family Sphaerobolaceae; genus Sphaerobolus; species Sphaerobolus stellatus. The sequence continues at coordinate 856,500 of KN837100.1, read as the reverse complement.
GCTCATTAGACCACTTAGACAGTGCCGTGGGAATTGCAAAGCAGGCGATGGGGTCTATTAAGTATATGGAATGTAGGACCATACATAAGTTAGGACTAGTATCATAGACTAATTGGGTTATAGCTTAATTATCTTCCGAGCCCTGATTGGTTCAATCTCGCAAAATATGTCTCCCCAATCGTACGAAACAATCCTAGTTCCACTAGGCAATGCATATTCCCCATTCTGTTCTCTGACTGCTTGCATTCTAATCCAACAAAATATATATCCCACTTCCGCATATAACAGTCCAGGCAAAATTGAGCCGATTTGACGCATCAAGTCCATGCCCACCGGTTTTGCGAGATCCACGTCGACGAACATCTTTCCTATATGAGTGAGTTCTTTGAGTCGACGAAGGGAGTCCATCGTATCTAGCCAAGTCTTTAATTGAAAATGATTAAAATGCTATTTGAAACATTATAATAACAATAAGTAACCACTTACCTCAGTGATAGAATCGTTCCAGCGGTCCTGGGAGTCCATGGGTATTCGTTCTACCGATATTGACAATATGTCCAACAGTGTCGTAAGGGACACAGCCGATCTGGAAGGTTCACTTAAAACACAGCTTTGAAGACGCGTCATCAGCCTATTGCAAGGAGACAAGTGGAAGTGACCTCGACCGATAAACGTCGAATATTTGCTGCTGCTGTCACGGACAAAATAGCAGCGAAAGATGTCACATGATGTCGTAGGCAGAAAGATTGCATGTTTGAGAGAAAACCTTCGGCAATTGAATCCTTGAAAATCAAGTTCGTTCTGGAGAATGATAGGCATCTGAGAGTGGAATGACGAGAAAGAAAATTGCGCATAATCAGCGATTTTTGAGGCTTCGATAGCCCATCCGAATAAAATCCCCCCTTCCCAAGGTCAATCTGACTAATTTTGGCCAGTTTCCTTGCAACAAGAGTTGAAGGTAGGGATCAACATTCCGGACAAATAGTAGTCGGAGATCTACAATCGAAGGGTATGAGTGGATGAGAAGATCCACAAATTTGGCATGGACGCCGCTCAGTGTGTTACTCTCGGTGAAGATCAGGAGACAAACGGCTCGAAGACTGAGCATCGTGGGCCTCAAGCGAGCTCAGATTAGCATATCTGGGTTACAGTTCAGAAAATAATAAAACTTACTTTATGGTTTAGATTCAATCCATGACTGTCTTTTGTATGAGGCGAGAGAGGGTCCACAAACATCATTGCATTAACGTGAAAGTCTTGAAGCGCCGGCGAATATTCGAAAAGCGTTATGAGAACATTGAAGACAGAACAAGAACTGGCGATAAGAGGAGCGCAAAGGAAATGAGTCAAGTTGTTACTGTGCGGCATGAGACTCGTCAAGAGATGCGAGACAAGCCTACCTCTTGTCTCGAGTTGATCCTCATCCGTGTACTCGAGGAACTTCGAAATGGATTTGGGGAGAACACGATTTCCGTTATATATGAGTTCCAAATTCGAAGTCGCGCTGCCAAGAACGGTTTAGTGGGCAGGATTGTCAAGGCTTTGCGTATGTCGGTCCAATCCATTGACAGACGGCAAGATATCCATCGATACTCGATATGCCAGGGAATAATCAGAGTACTGAATGCTCGGTAGGCTAATGCTCGGGATAGGAAATCAGCTACATCATCGACGTCATCGACGATGTGCACTAGGAGCTCGACTGGAAAGTTGGAAAGGGAAGTCGGTGGTGGCATAAGAGAAAACTCGCACCTATATCGTGATTCAAAGTCAGACTCCGAGTCCGACGAGCGACGATGTTCAAGTTTCATTAAATTATACCTACTAAACAACGTTCTGTAATAAAAATACTACATAAAATTCATACTTGCAAATTAATTTGATCAAATGCCTAACGATGAGGAGAATTTTGAAAGAAAATCTACTAAACCAATGTGTTCTGGGCGGGTGTTAGCAGAATTATCAGCATAAAACAGACGGCACGCCTCGGAGAAGATGGTCTATGAGACCCTGCACATCTCCAAAGGCCTGTTTGCATGCAGCCCATTCGCACACGAGGCCTCCTGCTGAGATCCGATCTCCGTCGCTCCTTCGGCAACGACGCTTCTTTATTCCCTGCCACAGCTGTAGGTGTCGCCGGGACCGTATCTTGCGCGGTCGTTTCGTCGTCGCTCCCCGCTGCTGAGTCACCCGCGGACGACATGCCAGCTGAAAGATGTTGTACCCGCTCGCGTCGCGTCCGTGCGCAACGAGATTTACCTCCCACACTCGGCGGTTCATCTTCCAAACGGGACACCTTCCAAGAATATGGCGTCGCGGGTGGTTTGGGCATACCTCTTACTTTTTTGTCTTTCACGTGGGGGAATCGAATTGAGATTCGGAGCCAATCAATTACAGGCATTTACGACGATCCCTCCTTGTGTTTCCTTTTAAGTATCAGCTCAACGAAACTTCGAAGGCATCAATAGAACCTAGGATCATAGGCCGCATCATCGACGTATTTATTGCGATCGGCCTCCATTTCTACCGTTACGTGATTTGCAGGATGGCACTGTCGAATGGCATGGATTTCTTTTCAGCGGCCGAGGTCAGGTTTTCGCCCGGGGATGCCATTGAATTATTCTCAGGCGAGGGTCGCCAGCGAATCCATGTTTTGGATACAAGCTTAACTTGGCATGGTCTGTGAAATTGTGGTGCGGGTCGTCAGACCTCCAATATACTCTTAAAGATAAGATAAGCACTAGATATCAACGAACGAACTAATTATTCACATCCATGGCCAGAGAACATAATGGAACCTCGAGACCAACAGTCAAGTTTCAACCAACGTAGCCTATCCATCCAACGATAACTCACCCACTCATCCCTCTCCACCACCTTACGTCTGAATATGAATCACTGGCGACACTGCCCCAGACCAGTTAAACCCATCTCACACCGATAATCTTACGAGTTCCCAAGACCTCCGTCTATCCGTCATTCAAGTATTGTTCACTGTGCCTATGCCCCGCCCAATTAAAGCAATTCAAAACGAGTGACTCGGGTCAAGGCCTCATCCCACCATCCGTATCCGACTCTCTCGCTGTTCGAAAGTCAGAATGGCCTACTTGAATAAATTGAAGCAGCGTTGTCGGAATCCGTATTATGTAATAATCCTATTTGGTGGTGGGAAGAAATACGTGCCATGTCAGTCATTAGCTCAGGCTGACATGCTCCAGACCAATGACAATGACAATGCATCCTTATCAAGCTTTGGCCTGATTAATGGGACTCGGAGCGTTGAATCTTGCCCACTTTAAATTAAGTACAGTATGTTTTCACTCTCATTGACAGGCTTATGGATGAAGTCAGATTTATTTGTGATTTTATTTTGTATTTTGCGTTCTATTTATGAGAGGGTGAGTCCGGGTATGATATATATTATAAGGGAGGATCAGAGGAGGAGGGATATTAATGCTAAATTCAACTTAAAGGAATGGACGGGAAGGAATAAAGAGATTGAAATCTAGTCAGCGTGGCCACGAGAGGCGTAATACACCCCCCTTTCCAAACCGTAGGACGCCTTGCCGCAGTGGTTACCGGGTTCGCCTGCTATTATTTGTAGTCTAGCGAATATGCTTTGCATACGTGCGTTCGAATCGCACAGGCGTCGTTTTTGCGATTGCTACATTTATTTCGGGCTATGTACTGCAATAAGGAGTCATGATTGTTCGACAAGCGGAGTCTGCGGGCTTTGGATCAGTTATGTGGCTTAGTCATGCCTTAGTTTTGTGAGTGAATGTTCAATGCAGCATCGTGATAATGGGACAGGGGAAGAATGCATCAATAATTATACTTTTTCGCAGGTTGCGTCCAAAGGGCCGTGTTAGATGTCACGATAAATAAAGCTCGGCCGTTACTGTATTGACTTCTCTTCGAGTCCAAATCGATTTTCTTAATGCATGACCAAAGGGGTTTGTTCATGAGATAACGAGTATTTTAGGAGAGGCCATTTTCAAATGGACTTGAGTTGAGATATGGATTTCGAGGAGGCAGAACGAGACCTCCAGTCTGAATCCGAATCAAGACAGAATTCAAGCACGAATTGTATTCGGATCGGAGTAGAGCATGATATGTAATTAGCAATCAGACAAATCGCCGTGTAAGTGTGAGTGAGCATCATGGACTTAGAAAAAGGAAATCAATACAAGTCCTGCACTCGCCATGTTTAATAAAAGTCAATATCAATGCTCACAAGTTCTATTACAATAACGAGTCTACAACGAAAAACACCAAAATGACACCGAGGGGATTCGAACCCCTGCCTGCATACACAGATAAGAAACCCGGAATTTGAGGTCGGGCAAGCCTTTCGCTTGAGTCACACTCCTTGGATCACTCGGACACGGTGCCGTGGAAGCAGTGCTGTGTATGGAATGTCGGGATATAGGTTAGGACTAGAATCATAAACTAGTTGGGTTATAGCTTAGTTATCTTCCGATCCCTGATTGTTTCAATCTCCCAAAATATGTCTCCCCAATCATCCGAATTAATTATAGTTCCACTGAGCAATGAATATTCCCCATTCTGTTCTCCGATTGCTTGCATCCTAATCCAACAAGACAATTGAAATATCGTCTGCACATATAACAGTCCAGGCAAAATTGAGCCGAGCTGACGCATCAAGTCCATGCCCACCGGTTTTTCGATATTGACGAAGAAAAACATATGTGCTATATGAGTAAGGCGTTGGAGTCGACGAAGAGAACCCATCGTATCCAGCCAAGCCTTTAGTTGAAAAATATTTAAATTGATATTTAAAACATGATAATAGCAAGTTATAACTTACCTCGGTGATAGCATCATTCCAATTTTCCGGAGAGTGTATGGATATTCGCTCTACCGATACTGGTAATGCGTCCAACAGTGATGTAGTGGAAACAAGCAATCCGGAACGTCGAATGAAAACACAAGTTTGAAGACGCGTCATCAGCCTTATTGTGGGGAGACAACTGGAACTGATCTTTACATATAAATGTCGAATATTTGCTGCTGCTGTCACGGGCAAAATGGCGTCGATAGTTATTGCAACAATATCTAGATAGAAAGATTGCATGTTTGGGAGAGAACCTTCGGCAATGGAATCCTTGAAAATCAAGTCCATTCCGGAGAATGATAGGCATCTGAGAGTGGGATGGCGAGAAAGAAAATTGCGCATGATCAGCGCCTTTTGTGGCTTCGATAGCCCATCCGAATAAAATCCCCACCCTCCCAAGGTCAATCTGGATAATTTTGGCCAGTTTCCTTGCAACAAGAATTGAGGGTAGGAATCAACTCTCCCGCCGAATGATAGTCGGAGATCTACAATCGAAGGACACGAGCCGATGATAAAATCCACGAGTTCAGAGACATCGACGCCGCTGCGAATTCTGAAGGAGATCACGAGACAAACAGCTCGAAGACTGATCATGGTGGATCTCTAGGGATTTCAGATTAGCATATCTGGGTTACCGTTCGGAAAATGATAATACTTACTTTATGGTCTAATTTCAATTGATGACTATATATCCTGTTTCTCGCATTAAGGTAAAGTTCTTGAAGCGCCGGCGAATGTTCTTGAAGCGTTGCGAGAAGATTGAAGACAGAACAAAAATTGGAGGTAATATGGCAAATGAAATGAGTCAGATTGGTAGTGTGAGAGATGAGACTTGCGAGACGCGAGACAAGAATGTCTTTAGTCTCAAGTTGATCCACATCCGGAGCCTTATCGTATTCGGGGAACATTGAAAGAGACCTTGGGAAAACCGGGAGCAGATCTTGGTCGTTTATGAGTTCCAAAATTCGAAGTCGCGCTGCCAAGTACGGTTTAGTAGGCAAGATTGACAAGACTTTACATTTGTCGGTCTGCTCTATGGGCACTGGCAGATAACAAAATATCCATCGATACTCGATATGCCAGGGAATGATCAGAGTACTAAATGCTCTGCAGGTTAATGCGAGGGATAGGAGATCGGCTACATCATCGACGTCTTCGACGATGTGCACGATGAGATCGGCTGGAAAGTTGGATAGAGAAGTCGGTCGTGGAATGAGAGAAGACTCGCACCGTGAGAATTATATACTTAACCGAACACTGTCAGCCTGCAGGATCAAAATAGCAGGTAATAGTACTAATCCTAGATGGTTTCGCAACCGGAAAACTTTTTACTTGCGGGAATAGGCCAACACGCAGCGTGGCAGGGTCTGATTACCTGTATAAAAAAAGGGCCCACTATGGGTTGACTGTGCACTGTAAGTACGGGAAACCCTTTGAGCTGTGCTTAATGTACTGCTTGTCACGCATCCCCAGACCCATCGTGCTAAGATCCTCCAGAAAGTTACAACCTTCAATTGATTAATTTTGAACAAAATAGGTAATTTCTTCCCGTTTCAATGTCTTTTTAAATGATATAAAGCTCAAACTGTTAAACTAGTGAAGTCTCGAAACCGTTGCTCTCGGATTCTGCGCTCTTCATGCTGTTATACGTACCTCATATGGGTTGTGCTAAGACCTCTCGGGTGTCACACTCCGGAGAGTCGTGCATAGGAAGATGCTCTATGAGACCCTGCACATCTGCAAAGGCCTGCTTGCATGCATCCCATTCGCACACGAGGCCTCCTGTGCTGAGATCCGATCTCCGTCGTTCTTTCGGCGGCGACGCTTCTTTATTCTCTGCCACAGCTGTAGGTGTCGCCGCGACCATATCTTGCACGGTGGTTTCGTCGTCGCTTCCCGCTGCTGAGCCACCCGCGGACGACATGCCAGCTGAAAGGTGTTGTACCCGCTCGCGTCGCGTCCGTGCGCAACGAGATTTACCTCCCACACTCGGCGGTTCATCTTCCAAACGGGACACCTTCCAAGAATATGGCGTCGCGGGTGGTTTGGGCATCCCTCTTACTTTTTTGTCTTTCACGTGGGGGATACGCAAAATAATCCAATTGAGATTCCGAGCCAATCAACGTCGACGATTCCTCAAAAGGCACTCGTCACGGCATCAACAGAACCTAGGATCATAGGGCGCATCACCGACGTATTTATTGCGATCGGCCTCCGTTTTTACCGTTACGTGATTCGCAGGATGGCATGGATTTCTTTTCAGCGGCCGAGGTCAGGTTTTCGCCCGGGGATGCCACTGGATTATTCTCAGGCGAGCAACGAAAGGTCGCCAGCCAATCCATGTTTTGGATATAAGACTAACTTGGCACGGTCTGTGAAATTGTGGTTGGGGTCGTCAGACTTCCAATATTTTCTTAGAGATAAGATAGGATCAACGAACGAACTAATTATTCAGATCCATGGCCACAGGACATAACGGAACCTCGAGTCCAACAGTGAAGTTTCAACCAACGTAGCTTATCCATCCAACAACAACCCACCCACTCATCCCTCTACCACCTTACGTCTGAATATGAATCACTGGCGACATTGCCCCAGACGAGTTAAACCCATCTCACACCGATAATCTTACAAGTTACCAAGTCCTCCATCTATCCGTATTTTAAGTCTTGCTCACTGACATCATGATGTGCTTGTCCCGCCCAATTAAAGGAATCCCAAAAGAATGACTCGGGTCAAGGTCTCATCCCGCTATCCGCATCCGACTCTCTCGCTGTTCGAAAGTCAGAATGGCCTACTTGAATAAATTGAAGCAGTGTTGTCGGAATCCAGATTAATAATCCTGTTTGGTGGTGGGAAGAAATACGTGCCATGTCGAGTCATTGGCTCAGGCTGACAGGCTCTAGCTCAATGACAAAGCATCCTCATCAAGCCAGGGCCTGATTAATGGGTCTCGGAGCGTTGAATCTTGCCATGATTTTAAATTAAGTACAGTATGTTTTCCTCTCATTGACAGGCTTATAGATGAAGTCAGATTTATTTGTGATTTTATTTTGTATTTTGCGTTCTATTTAGGAGAGAATGAGTCCGGGTACAATATATACTATAAGAGAGGATCAAGGGAGGAGGGATATTAATCCTAAATTCCCCTTAAAGGAATGAACGAGAAGAAAAAATGGATTGAGATCGATAGTCTGCGTGACCACGAGAGGCGTAATACACCCCCCTCCCCGAACGGCAGGACGCCTTGCCGCAGTGGTTACCGGGTTCACCTGGTATCATTTGTAGTCCAGCGAATATGCTTTGCATACGTGTGTTCGAATTGCACAGGCGTCGTTTTTTGCTTTTGTTACCTTTATTTCAGGCTGTGTACTGCAATAAGGAGTCACGATTGTTCGACAAGCGGAGTCTGCGGGCTTTGGATCAGTTATTTGGCTTAGTAATGCCTTAATTTTGTGAGTGGATGTTCAATGCAGCATCGTGATAATGGGACAGGGGAAGAATGCATCAATAATTATACTTTTTCGCAGGTTGCGTCCAAAGGGCCGCGTTAGATGTCACGATAAATAAAGCTCGGCCGTTACTGTATTGACTTCTCTTCGAGTCCAAGTCGATTTTCTTAATGGATGACCAAAGGGTTTTGTTCATGAGATAATGAATATTTTAGGAGAGACCATTTTCAAATGGACTTGAGTTGAGATATGGACTCCAAGGAGGCAGTACGAGACCTCTAGTCGGAATCCGAATCAGGTGGTCCAAGACAGAATTCAAACACGAATTGTATTCGGATCGCAGTAGAGCATGATATGTAATTAGCATTCAGGCAAATCGCCGTGTAAGTGTGAGTGAGCATCATGGACTTAGAACAAGGAAATCAATACAAGTCCTGCACACACCATGTTTAATAAAAGTCAATATCAATGCCCACCAGTCCTATTACAATAATGAGGCTACGACGAAAAACACCAAAATGACACCGAGGGGATTCGGACCCCTGCCTGCATACACAGATGAGAAACCCGTAATTTGAGATCGGGCAAGCCTTTCGCTTGAGTCACACTTCTTGGACCACTCGGACACGGTACCGTGGAAGCAGTGCTGTGTATGGAATGTCGAGATATACATAGTTTAGGACTAGAATCGTAAACTACGTGTGTTATAGCTTAGGTATCTTCCGATCCCTGATTGGTTCAACCACCAAAAATCTGTCTCCCCATTCATAAGTATTAATTCTAGTTCCACTGGGCAATGCATATTCCCCATTCTGTTCTTTGATTACTTGCATCCTAATCCAACAAAACGAATGTCCCGCTTCCACATATAACAGTCCAGGCAAAATTGAGCCGAGTTGACGCATCAAGTCCATCCCCGCCGGTTTTTCGATATTGGTGTTGATAAACATATGTGCTATATGAGTAAGGTGATGGAGTCGACGAAGAGAACCCATCGTATCCAGCCAAGTCTTTAATTGAAAAATATTTAAATTGACATTTAAAACATGATAATAGCAAGTAACCACTTACCTCGGTGATAGCCTTCCAAATATCCGGAGTGTCTATGGATATTCGCTCTACTGATACTGATAATGCGTCCAACATTGACTTAAGGGAAACAGACAATCCGGAAAATGAAAATAAAACACAAGTTTGAAGACGCGTCATCAGCCTTATTACGGGGAGAGAACTGGAAATGACCTTGCCCTGTAAATGTCGAATATTTGCTGCTACTATCACGGGCAAAATGGAATCGAAGGTTGGTCCAGATTCTAGGCAGAAAGATTGCAGGTTCGGGAGAGAACCTTCCGCAATACAATCCTCGAAAATCAAGTGCGATGGGAGGACTGATAGGGATCTGAGAGTGGGATGGCGCGAAAGAAAATTGCGCATAACCAGCGCTTGTTGCGGCTTCGATAGCCCATCCGAATAAAATCCCCACCCTCCCAAGGTTAATCTGGCTAATTTTGACCAGTTTCCTTGCAACAAGAATTGAGAGTAAGAATCAACTCTCCCGCCGAATGATAGTCGGAGATCTACAATCGAAGGAGATGAGCGAGTGAGGATATCCACGAATTCAGAGGCATGGACGACGCTTCGCGGTATGTCACCGTCACTGTCACCGCTACAGGAGATTATGAGACTAACAGCTCGAAGACTGATCATGGTGGTCTCTAGGGATCTCAGGTTAGCATATCTGTGTTACCATTCAAACAGAAAAATACTTACTTTATGGTCTAATTTCAATTCAAAACTCTTTTTTTTTTTTTTTTTTTTTTTTTTTTGGTGGAGCTATGGGGACTGGGACAAGTAACCGGGTTGCCCTCCCAGTCCTAGCTAGGAGGCAAGGAATTTCAACCTTGCGAAGTAAAAACATAAAGCATAAATCATAGAAAAAAACCATACCGCGAGGAAATGCTCTTTACGCACGACAGCGGTAAGCTGTCAGTGTGGGGCTCGTGCTGGCCGCAGGCCAGACACCCTACCCACTAAAACCCCGCTTAGAGTATATGAGAAGTCCCAAACATCATGGGGGGACATTAGATATTTCCAGGTGTTGTATACAGTGGACCGTTTTGTTGCTTTCTTTCCATATTTGTTTGCATCAGAGGACATTCTGTCAAACTGGAGTCTTTTATTTATTTTGGCAAGCCATTTGTTTCTAAGTTCTTCCAGTTGTGGCAGTTTAGCCAGGTCGCCTTGGGTCCCAATTCTCCATTCATTACGTGTTTTCCAGATAAGGTGTGCACTTTCTGACATTATGATTGTGTATAGTCGACTAAGACCATTATCCACTCTGCTATTTTCTTTGGTGTACATGTGGATTCCGCTTCCTATTATTAGGCCTAAGCTTGGCTTGGTCCATGGTTTACCAGTGCGTGACCAGAGTTGTTCAGCTAATTTCCAGATTACATCCTGCCCAGATACATCACATTCTGTGAGTATGTGATCCATGGACTCAGTGGAGTCACATGGAACACATTCTGCGCGATCTCCCATTTCTGGAATGTGGATCCAATATGAGCCTACACGGTTTGCATCATGGGCACATTTCCATAGGAAGGTGCGCGCTCTTTTTGTTATGCTTTTGTTTGTGAAGGATGTCCAGATCTCTTTATTTGATGGGGAGATGCCCGTGAGATCTGACACTGAGCAACGAATTCTCTCCAACATGATAGATGTTGCACGTCTCTCACGGAGTGTAATTGTTTCAAGTATGCCTTTGTAGAAGGTCTTTTGGTCCAAAGTACTTAATTTTGCTCCCATCAGGGCATATTCTGGAGGGGCTGTTAGGTCAACCTCATCTGGAAGTTCTTTTTGTGCTCCTTGGCTGGCTAGCTCATCAGCTCCATCATTGCCAGGATCATTGCTGTGTCCTTTCACTTTGGTTAAGATGGTGGTGGCTTTACGGCTACGTGCTGCAGCAATGGAGGCTTGTAGGGGGAGTTTGTTTGCTACTCCGATCCATCCTCTATCTTCGTTCTTGTGTAGGTTTTTTGTAAGAGCATGTATGGTATATTCTGAGTCAGTTACAATTTCCAGACTGTTTGTTTTTGGGGTGATCTGTAGGGCTGTTAAAATTGCAACAATTTCCCCAGCATTATTTGTGCTGAGATGAGAGGGCATTTTGAGTGCCTTGTTGCGAGGGTCATTTGGTCCATACCATAGCCCACTTCCCGCCTTGGCATCATCACTGCCATTGTTGGAGCATGATCCATCAGTGTATATTTTGGTTGGGGCGAGTTGTTCATCACCATTTTCGGACTGTGTGTTTTCTGGGTGAGAGCGGAGTGTTCGTGTTCCAGGTGTTATTTGGATCGTATCCGGAGGGGTAAGAAAGACTCTGAACCCTTCTCGTAGATTGTCCACCAGTCGTGGGCATGGGTCTAGGACTTTTGAGTTTGATCCTGCCTCCAAGCTGGCTATGGGTTGAACATGGGGGTGAGCAATATTTGGTCGCCATTCATCCCGGATCCCATCTAGGAAGCGTTTTGCAGAGGTATAGCATGTGTGGGGGGTGTCACAGCCAGTGTTGCGAAGGTTGATACAAAACTCACAGTTGCAGGAGTTTGATGTGATATGGTCATCTGGGATGTCAGAGTCCAGGAAGTCCATTGCACTTCCTACAGTGGTGATTTCATGTTTTGCTCTCAGGCACTTTGCTGGTTTGCCATTCCATGGAATATATTTTTGCTTTTTGTAGCCAGGATGGTACCATAGTGGGATTTGGCGTTTTGCATCCTCAGTCAGTGTCTTTGGGGCAAGGCCGACTCCATAGAGCAGGGCAGTTTTTATCATGGAGCGGACACCTTCTGGGAGGGAGGAGGTTGATCTCATAAGCTTTGGCAGCCATGATTGAATGAACATGTTCACCATGCACTCTTTATCCTGTATTTTATATTTTTTGCGGATATTACAGTTTATAAGTTCATCTATAATTAAGGACCACCGGGGTCGGTTTTCTCCAAAATTGAGATAGGCTTTGATTTTCCCAAGTTCGATTGCATGGTTCCTTACTTTGATGTTAAGGATTTTCTTACCCCCAGAAGCAGTGTCAGCATACATTGTTTCCAGGTTGATGGGTGGAGATTTGCTTTCTCCCCATAGAAAACCTCGGATCATTTTTACTAGGGTGTTTTCAACATCCTTTGGCATCCCTTGTACTCGTGTCAAATATTGTGTTCTTCCACCAAATTCAATTTGAATAATTATTCTTTTGCCATCTGGTGTAGGGTGGAGTTTTTTCCAGCGTGCTAGGGATGATTCAATTGTTTCTATTATAGGAGTCCAGACTGTGACCTGGTTCACCTTATTTCCTACAAAAGAGCCTAGTACACGTACTGGCTCCCCATCCTTTGCTATGTGAATGTCTTCTTTAATGGGATCTTGGAGGGGGTTAAGTTTGCGTGATGTGAGAAGTTGGTCACGGTAGGCTTTTGTGCCTATTGGGATGATTGTGGTTTTCTCAAGGTTGAATTTAGCACCAGATGCCTTACACCAGGTTAGGAGGACAGTTTCGAGGTCGGAGTATTTATCATGTTCAGAAAGGAAGACAGTTGTGTCATCAGCAAAGAGGAGAACAATAAGCTTCTCTATGTCATTTTCTATTTGGAATCCCTTGAGGGCTGAGGATCTAATCATAGTTGCCAAGGGCTCAATGGCAATATTAAAGAGTAGGCATGAGAGGGCATCACCTTGTCTCATCCCTCGTATTACATTGTATGCTGTGCTTATGACTCCATTTAGTATAATTTTTGTCTTAGCTTGTGAATAGAGGGCCTTAATAGTATTTATGAATTGGTCTGGTAGGTTGTATTTTTCAAGGACTTTCCATATGTAGTCATGGCGAACTTTATCATAGGCTTTCTCTTGGTCTAGACATACAAGAGCACCATTTTGTATTAGTACTTCACATCGGTCTATCATATAGTTAATTGTGTCTGTTTGATCTGCTATTTGTCTTCCTTTTATGAAGCCAGCTTGGTCACGGTGGATGAGGCTAGGGACCGCCGTCATCAGCTTAGTAGTGAGTATTCTTGTCATGAGTCGATAATCTGCATTTAATACTGTTATAGGTCTGTAGTTACTTATTTGTGAACGATCCTTTTTCTTGTATAGAGGACACATCCATCCATTGGCAAAATCACTGCCATCAATCATCCCATGTAATTCAATGTCATTGTAGACAGTTGTTAGTAGTTTGACAATATCAAACCCTGGTTTCTCTTCTTTGACATCCTGTTGGAATTTTAGCTCTAGAGTCTTTAGGAGTTCATAGGGTATGCCATCAAGACCTGAGGCTACTCCATTTGGCAGCTTGCGAATTGCTTTTCTTACCTCTTCTTCCTTTATATTATCCGAGAGAAGGGCAACATGGTCTGGGTCTATTTCTTTGGAGGGGAAACAGAGGACATTTCCAATTTCTATCTCCCTTTCTAGGGGGGGTTGGTCAGATATTATGTTCTGGTATTGCAGATTGTTGTGATAGTCACGGGCTAGTTCAGCCATTTTGTCTGACCTTTTCTCATATTTTGGTGGGTTTGTGTTAGGTATTTGTAGCATCATGATTGTGTCTCGTGGCTTTGTTTCTTTCCCCTTACTGAGCCAGTCAGGGTCGAGGGTCTCATCTTTCAGTGTGAATTTAATTGCAGTATTTTGTCTGGCATTTGCATGTCGTTTCCGTTCTAGGTATCTTATATTTTCTTTAAGATCTGATGCTAGGGTAACTTTTTCAATAGGATCTGGGGTGTTGTTTAGTACTTGCTCTAGTTGGGAGATTTTGTGTTGGATTTCTTTCTGGATCATGGGGATACGTTTCTTGGCATAATCTCTGATGATCACTATTAGATCGGTTTTAAAGTTGCTATAGATTTGCTGGATAAGTTCATGGTTGTGGGGAGGTAGAGATTCAATATCCTTTAAGCATTTTATTCCTCTTTTGCGTACCTCCTTCATAATCTTTTCCTCCTTCAGGGTAAAAAGGGGTACTGACCAGCGGCCGTTACCAATGTATGGCATGTCTATGTTAAAAACTCTGACATTAACAATGTCATGGTCAGTGAGGATGGGTGGAGGGGACATGGACCAATTACAGGTGTGTTTGAAGATGGCTTCTGTGGTGTATATACGATCTAACCTAGAGTGGATGTCGCGCTGGTTTTGGTGCCAAGTGTGTGCAACAATATCTGGATTTTCATGTCGCCAGCCATCTATTAGTCCGAAGAGTGATTTGAATTTTGCTAGAGACTCACGAGGGCCCTGGGGATCGTTATGGACTGGTAGACGGTCAATATTGTCCTCAACCATGTTAAAGTCGCCAAGGAGGAAATGGATCATGGGGAGTCCATCATCCTTCCATTTCTTGTGGAGGTTGGACCAGAAAGATTCATTTTCGTTGTGTGGATTTGGAGCGTAGACATTTAGAACATTGAGGGTTTGGTCATTGTGCCATGGGAGCAGTAGCAGGAGGGCACGACCTGGGACTATCTCAACTGTTTTAGTGTCTTTCCAGGCAGTTAATTGTTTGTTTAAGAGGAATGCTACTCCCTTAGAGTTGGGGTTAGTTTCATCAATGCTATTTAGAATTTGCATCCTGCCATTAAAGGTATCCTCTAAACCTTGTAATGCTGTGTCTGTAATATGTGACTCTTGGATTGCTAAGACACCTATTTGTGTCTGTCGCATGACTTGCCAAAGGTGTCCCCATTTTTCACGTGTGGTGTTTGAGCCCCCTCCCCGGATGTTTAGGGATGAGATTTGGAGGCTACCACGTGTATTCTTCTTTATCTTTCTGGCGCTGGATACAGGAGGGGTCTGTGGTTGAGTTTGGTGTAGCAGGGCTGCTGTGCTTGTTTGTTGTCGTTGAGCAATAAATTCATGAGGGTCATCAGAGGTTTGCGGAAACTCAGGGGATGATGGGTAAGGCATTCCTCGTTGGTTGAAGAGGTGTGTACTAGCTTGGGTGCTGTTCCGTGATGGGGTGTTATTGAGGATGTTGTTTGTTATTGGGAGTGTATCATCACTATTGTAGGTAGTAGTAGAGCTATTTTGGCTGCTTTTATTGCTTACAGAGTTCGAGTCAATGTCACTTCTTTCGGTGTCTGAGTCACTACTGGGTGGCAGGTTATTTGAAGTTGTCCTTGTCACTATTGTGGATAGTCTACTTGTGGTAGGACCACGGTTGCGCGTTGGGGTATTAACGCTGTGGAAGAGTGGGTGTATATCTTCAATTCAAGACTCTCTTTTGTATAAGACGGGAGAGAGTCCACAAACACCGTCGCATCAACGTAAAGCTCTTGAAGCGTCGGCGAATGTTCGAAAAGCGTTACGAGAAGTTTGAATTCAGAATAATCATTGGAATAAATACTATGGCAAATGAAATGAGTCAGGTTGTTAGTGTGCGAGAAGAGATTTGTGAGGTGCGAGATAATAATGTCTTTAGTCTCAAGTTGATCCACATCCGGAGCCTTATCGTATTCGGAGAACTTTGAAAGAGATCTTGGGAAAACCGGTATCGATTCTTCGTCGATTATGAGTTCCAAAATTCGAAGTCGCGCTGCCAAGGACGGTTTAGTAGGCAAGATTGATAAGACTTTGGGTATGTCGGTCCGATCCTCGGCCAGACGGCAAGATATCCATCGATACTCGATATGCCAGGGAATAATCAGAGTACTAAATACTCTGCAGGTTAATGCGAGGGATAGGAGATCGGTTACATCTTCGACGTCTTCGACGATGTGCACGAGGAGATCGGCTGGAAAGTTGGAAAGAGAAGTCGGTGGCGGCATAACTTGAAGAGAAGACTCGCACCGTGAGAATTATGTACTTAACCGAACACTGTCAGCCTGCAGGATCAAAATAGCAGGTAATAGTACTAATCCTAGATGGTTTCGCAACCGGAAAACTTTTTACTTGCGGGAATAGGCCAACACGCAGCGTGGCAGGGTCTGATTACCTGTATAAAAAAGGGCCCACTATGGGTGACTGTGCACTGTAAGTACGGGAAACCCTTTGAGCTGTGCTTAATGTACTGCTTGTCACGCATCCCCAGACCCATCGTGCTAAGATCCCCCAGAAAGTTACAACCTTCAATTGATTAATTTTGAACAAAATAGGTAGTTTCTCCCCGTTTCAATGTCTTTTGAAATGATATAAAGTTCAAACAAGTTAAGCTAGTGAAGTCTCGAAACCGATGCTCTCGAATTCTGCGCTCCTCCTCATGCTGTTATATGTCCCTCATATGGGTTGTGCTAAGATCCCTCGGGTATCACACTCCGGAGAGTCCTGCATAGGAAGATGGTCTACGAGACCCTGCACATCTGCAAAGGCTTGCTTGCATGCATCCCATTCGCACACGAGGCCTCCTGTGCTGAGATCCGATCTCCGTCGCTCCTTCGGCGACGAAGCTCCTTTATTCCCTGCCACAGCTGTAGGTGTCGCCGGGACCGTATCTTGCGCGGTCGTTTCGTCGTCGCTCCCCGCTGCTGAGCCATGAGGACAGCACAAACTTATCCTTGCCACTAGCACCCTGAGTGGACTGTAAGCTCTTCGGGATTCCCAAGGAAGCAGCTCGCAAACTTTGAGGACCATGGTATGTATACCTTGAAAGGAGTTTATACTAGATTCTTCCGGGTGGGACGGGAAATAGGTGATACGCGTTATCACATCTATAAACCTCACACTCACCTATCTTCCCCAGAAAATAAATATCACTGTATTCAAAATATTACGATAAGCTTTCAAAATACATCTTAAACTCGAGAGGAGACTAAATACTGACACTTAAGAGATGTAGCCTCAGTGCCGCGGTCATGACATGGACAACTGAACGCACTTGTAAGCCCGCCGTGTCTGTGCCAACACCTCAATCTTCCCACCTACCCTAGTCATAAACCATACTTTAAAAATACTTATCCTCAATAAGTATTTCGCTATCATCTGAAAATGAGTATACATCATCACTTGAACCGGTGGCCGCGTTCCGCACTCCTGCTCCTCCAAGATAATACATGGAACAATTAGATCTCTGGGATGTCAGATTCATATTGAAGAAGATTCTTTCACTTTCGATTTTCAATTGAAAAAAACTGTAAAGGAGATCACGCAAGTTGGATAAGAAGCTGCCCAGCCGCACAAGCCGCCTTCACAGAACAAACTCGAAAGGACGAATACGGTACAGGACGCTACGAAGCCAACACCCCTTTTTCCTTCGCTGACATCAAGCCCAAAATCCCCAAAATAAGGTCCCTACATAAACCACTACCCCACCCTAGCCAAACCAAACACATGGACATCCAGACTTTAACGTCATTCCTCCCACCTCCCCCCCAGTGTCAGGGGACGCCTCCAGATTTCCGCCCGGAACCTTTCCGTTCGGAACTATCCCTCGCGTCAAGCACCCTCTGGAAGCGATTCCGCGCGGGATTCACCCTCAACACATTCGTCGACTCCTATGGCCGGAGAGTGGGAGGTTTGGTTGGAGACAATGGTCGCCTGGTGGAGGATATATGCGCATATAGTCATAGCGCATGAGTGATGGGTTGTTTAGCGCCGGTCGGCTTAGAGATTGTTCCATTGTTTCTCCGTTCGCTTCCGCTTCCTTTGTTTTTCCTTCTCATTGGTTCGTTTCCCCTTTCTTTATTGTTTCCGGTTCATCAGATCATTGTTCACTTTCCTTTCGGAGTTAGCGTTCCCATTTCCGGACGGTATATAGTGGGCTCACTCTGGCAGAGGCAATCCAAGTCTTTCTCTTTGGATTTCCCCTCTGCTAGGTGAGATTCCCTTCGCGTGTATATATTTCATTTACTTATATATCTTTGGATTTCCCCTCTGCTAGGTGAGATTCCCTTCGCGTGTATATATTTCATTTACTTATATATCTTTGGATTTCCCCTCTGCTAGCTCTGCGTGACGTCCGCTCGGCTGCGAGGGTTGCCCTTACACCCAGCCCCTAACCCTCATGATTGAAAAACGTCAACACTTACGAATCAAACAGCAAAATTGTAAACATTCCAGAATCGTACACGACACTCTAATCTCCGACACAAACCCCGAAGACTGGGATGTCATCCTTATTCAAGAACCATATATATACCCTAACACACATCTCACCATTGCATCCACCAAATGGTTTCCCCTATACCCCTCGTCGCATATAGCCAACAAACCAAGAGCGATTATTCTCATCTCTTCCCACATCTCTTCTAACTTTTTCGAACAGCTACAGATCCCCTCCGATTGCCTCACGGCAGTCTCCCTACACCTCCCAAATGAGGGCACAATTGACATCTACAATCTCTACAATCCACCCAACTCAGACACAGC
The DNA here is from genome assembly GCA_000827215.1 of Sphaerobolus stellatus SS14. Lineage (NCBI taxonomy): Eukaryota > Fungi > Basidiomycota > Agaricomycetes > Geastrales > Sphaerobolaceae > Sphaerobolus > Sphaerobolus stellatus. The sequence goes on along the minus strand of KN837100.1, from coordinate 837,828 downwards.
CTTTTTGGCACTTCAGGAATGGACGGATGCCCACACTGACAAACATATTTCTAATTTGCCCTTTATTTTCGCTATTTTCCTCTATTTTTCACACTTTTATTTGTGTCGTTCTTCTCACATGTTTCTTATGTTCTTTTTATTTTTCTCTCATATTTTACTGATATTTTAGCGAAGTTTATTTTCCATTTTTCTATGATTTTATCCATTTTCTATCTTTGTCTTTTGTTCCGTTTTCATCCATTCTATTTATATTTTGACTCAGATTCGAACAGCGCTATCAACCATCTGTCAGCGCTTAATCCCACACACAACTTTGATCGGCTCCCAACCTCGACGTTAACATCTAAACGACTCCCACACCCCTGCCTCTATCTCCATTATGTCGACATCGGTTACTCCAGTCAGCCAGAACATGATCCTCTTACCAGGCTTCGAGACCAATTGATTGGTCACCATACTTCGGATCATGCGCACCATCAGTCCTCATTGTGCCACTGTCATGCCTCCCAGACCTATGCGATGGACAGATATCAGGCAGCTCTCATACTTCCAATTCCAGCCTCCATATGCAAGAGACCAATATGTCATCCTTTATAATTAATTTTATATGTTGATTGCTAGGATTCCCATAGCCAGGCAGGACACCAGCCATGACATGGATTTCTTTGCTATTTTGGTGCATAGGGAAGGTTCACTTGAAGAGACAGTTATGATTCCGGTTCCAGCCTCTTTTTTTGAAGATCATTTCCTCCCTGACGATCCCTCATCATCATCACCATCACCCTCTTTATCTCCCTCACGATCTCCATCTTCACCACCATCTCCATCTTCCACTTTCGTTCCCAACTCATCACTCCCTATTCCCCCACCTACATCAGTAACGATTGCAGAGCCTCCATCTATTCATGACTATCCTCCTCCCACTCCCCACACTGCTCAACAGCTTGAAGAAGCTTACCAAAGCCCATCTCAGACCTGGAAGGAATTGTTGGCGGAATTATGAATGTATATTTTTGTGATTGGTTTAGGTCTGCTTATTATTGGTGTGCTTGCTATTGCGTCCACTTTTCATTAATTTTAATTTAATTTTCATACTTTCCTTTTACGTCATTTCTTTTAATTCATTTTCGCTTTTTCCTCTTTTGACTTATCTGACAGTTCTTCTTCATCATTTGATTCCTTTTCCATCATTCGCTGCATTGCTGTGTTCATTGACAGGCATAGCTTTGCCACTTTTGCCATCATCGACACCTGTCGATCTCTTTGGATTCTTGATTTTGGATTCTTGATTTTGGGTTCTTGATTTGTACATGCTATATTTGTATTGCCTCATTGCTATGCGCTCCTCATGTATATAAGGACTCCACTTTTCCTCTCAATATCATCATTCTACCAGATCACCAGTTCTCAGTTTGCAGTTTGTCTGCCATCTTAAGCTTAGGCTTTAACTCTATATCTAATAGTCTTTTGAGTCTGATAGCTTTGTCAACTCATTAACTGTTAGCATTACTATACCTCTACTTTGCTTGTGACTTACAACTGGCATCGTACAACTGTGTGTTAGTTGTCCAGATTTCAAAGACCACTGCATACAGGTTTTCAGGACTTTTGTTCTGTTAACATCTCTTCAACGCACCAACGGACGACACACTTATGATATGGGCCAGCGACTTCAATAAGCACAACTCTCTGTGGACCAAGCCAGAACATAACCATCGATGCCACATGAGTAATACTGACCTACTAATGAAATTACTTACAGATCACCACATGGTACTCACACTACCCACGGGCACACTTACGTACAAATCGGAACAACACGAAAACACCTGGTCGACCCTAGACCTCATATTCTGCTCCACACCTCTCCTCAATCGCCTCATTAACTGCGATGCCTGCGGTGAAGACCGTATACCACATGCTGAACATCTACCAGTTCACTCATCCTTTGACATCTCCATTTTACAGACCACCAGACCAGCAGGTAGAAACTACCGGAACGTTGATTGGGACAAATTCGGACTCACCCTCACCAACTTACTGGACAACACCCTACCGGCAACAGCGATCACCCCAGCATCGAACAAGGACCTGGACACATATGTATCCCATCTTACCACAGCCATCCAAACAGCCATCGAACTTCACGTACCGCACAGTAAAGCACCCCCCTATTTGAAACATTGGTGGACACCAGAGCTCAAAATTCTCCGCTAGAAATATTCCTTACTGGACCATACAGCATTCCACGCAAGAGGAACACCTCAAGAAGAAGAATGCCTGTGACGATGCAAAGCTGCCCGAAATACATACACGTCAACAATCAAGAAAGCGAAATCTGAACACTGGAAGAACTGGATTGAGAATGTCAACGAGCGAGATATATGGACAGCAGGAAAACTAGTGAAAAAACCCCTCTCCGACACAGGACGCACACTCATACCAACTCTACACCGGATGGTCACCAACGGTGATATCTCTTCTACATGCCATACAGTGGATATGAAGGCAGAGGCTTTCACTGATATTTTCTTCCCACCAAAGCCGCACACACTTCCAGCCATGCCTGACGACGATCTCCCACCCTATCGACAACCATTACCCTTCACTATGCCAAGGATCCATCAGGTCATCAAATGAATCGTGAAGTCATGACCATTCAAAGCACCAGGTGATGATGGCATCCCAAACATAGTCCTGCAGAAGAATACGACTGTTACGGGCTGATCCTAACAAAGGGTTCCGAAGCGTGACCAAAGTAATGAACAAAGTCACACTAAAAAACAAAGGGTTAGAGCCGAAGGACTTGGCTTCAACGTCGTAGGTTGCTCCGCCTCAAACTGTACGTGTCCTTAATTTGGAACAGATTAGAACCAACAATATAAGAGCAGATTCGAATACCAAAGTTCCGAATGAAGTCCTGAACGAAGGTAGGACTTCGGAGTAAGATCAAAGGTTCGGGATGAAGTTCGGAGTTGATCTTCGAAGGTCGTATTCGGTTCAGAGGTAATAGAGGTCTGAAGTATATAGGGGGAATGAGCACTAGGCTCGAGTTATAGGAATGATATACACTAAGGTCTATAAGGCTTAATGGGCTAATTTCCAACTGGAGAAAACTAGCTAAGATACATGTACTTATATACTATAAGTCCATAAACGAAAGCGGAAGGAAGTCTTACAAACAAATAAGTCAAATGCGGAACATAACACGACATAAAGTGATAGAACAATGGGTATATGCGTATCGTCGAATAGCGAAGGTTCGGGGGAATGTATAAACAAATAATGTGAATGATTGAAAAGGTATGACAGACAAATATGCAATACGAATATAAGCGAACGGAGGATATGTCATAAGAAAAGATAAGCGAACAGAAACAATACAAACGAAATAGGAACGGGCATGACGAAGTGTCACCTGTCGAAAATAGAAGAAGTGTTGAGGACCAATTGTGCCAGGTCCAGGGAAGACCAATAATAGTCTTATGGAATAGTGGAGCGGATAGTGTGATAGAAGGAAGTATGTGGGCAAAGGGTTTGTTGTGCAGATACGAAGATGAGGTGAGAAGCAAAGTCGAACAAAGTAAGATAGGAAGTCGAACGAAGTCCAAACGAAGCTCTCCGAAGCTTCGTAGAGGTTAAACGAAGTCACGTGTTGTGACACTTAAGCACGGGGCTTAACAACAATAATAATCGCCCCGCACCTACACACATGCCTTCAAGCTACGGTTCACCTCAAATATTTCCCAAAAGCATGGCGGTCCTGGACAACAATAGTCCTTAGAAAGCCTAATCGACCCGACCACTCCATTCCCAAGGCCTACTGCCCAATCGCGCTATATAACACTATGGGCAAAATCATATCAGGAGTAATGACAGACATCGCGATGTACCTTACCATGAGACATTCTCTACTGCCTTCGTGACATTTTGGAGGTCTTCCAGGATGCACAACCACCAACTTCCTACTCTTCCTCACACACAAGATCAAGGACTCCTGGTGTAAGAAAAAAGTAGCCACCATTATCTTCCTTGACATCGCTAACGCATTCCCCAATGCCATCACAGACCGACTCCTCCTCAATATGAAGAGGTTAGGATACCTGACGGAGATCATTAACTTTTTCGCTGCCCTTCTCAACGATCAACAGACAAAACTGTACTTCGACAACTACACCTCAGACCCCATCAACATCAGCAATGGCATTGGACAAGGAGAAGTCACCTCAATGTTACTCTATCTTATATACAACCACTGCCTAGTATCCATACCCCAAGGACCCAACGAGAATGGAGGAGGGTATGTCGATGACACCTTCTTTATGGCCATCAGCAACAACTTCGGCGAATGTGACATCACACTCAACGGAATGCTCGACAAACAAGACATATGGTTCCAGGCGCACAATTCCAAAGCTGAGATATCCAAATTTCAATGTCTACAACTCACACGTAAAAAGCAGTACATTAGATCAGATTTCAAAAGGTCTACTGGACAAACGATACAATGCGTCAAGTCAGCGAAACTCCTAGGCGTTCTTATGGACGAGGAACTCTGATGGCACTCGCAGGTCACATCTGCAGTCAAGAAGGGAACGAACCTCCTTCTAGCCATAACATGACTAACAAGACCCTCCTTTGGCCTACCATACACTCAAGCACAATGTCTATTCATTTGAATGGTACTTCCTAAAGTTGAATATGCTCTTCCGGTATGGTACACCCTGATCATCAAGAATGGAGACACCGGACGTCGAACAGGATCAGTAGGCCACACGAAGGAATTAGTGAAAGTTCAAAGACTGGGATGCAAGATACTAACAGGAGCTTTTCGTTGCACTGCAAATGACATACTGAATCTTCATGCCTTCATCCCGCCCACAGATATTCGACTTGACGCCATATGCTTCCGTGAGACCCTACGCCTAGCATCACTCCCAAAGACACACCCCTTGTACACAATAGCCAAGAATGGGGCTGGACGTCAACCCAAATTCCACCTCTCTCTCATACACAACCTCTTCCGTCACTTTCCCATCATTCCACAGGACATTGAAACCATCGACTCCACACGGAAACACCCCACATGGCAACCTGAATTCACCGCACACATCGCAGACAGTAGGAAAGAGGCTGTGACAATCATTCGACTATGTATGGACGACATTCAGATTTATTCAGATGGATCGGGATATGAAGGCAAAATAGGATCTGCCATGACAATACCGGAAACACATATGTCCCTCCAACATCAAGCTGGCAATGATGACCAACACACAGTATTCGAAAGTGAAGTCATCAGCATACTCCTCACGCTCCAACTCCTCGACAAGTTCCCAAATGCCTCCTTAGTTTTCATAGCACTCGACAACCAAGCAGCAATAAAGGCCCTCACTAACAACACCAGACAACCAGGACAATACTTACTCGATGAAGTACATACGAGGATCAGACATCTGAAGAAGAGACGAAGACATCTCAGCATTCACCTCAAATGGGTCCCCGGTCATGAAGACATTCCAGGAAACGAAGCCGCAGACGCCAAAGCAAAAGAGGCAAGTCAAGGCACTACATCACCTGCAGCAGAACTCCCGGATAGTCTATGTCACACACTACCAGCTAGTGTGGCAGCTCTATGCGCGCAACACAAGAAGACCACAATCCCACGATGGGCCGCAGAAAGGACGAAGTCTCCAAGATTCGCAAAACTGTCCAGGATCGACAAGAATATGCCATCCTCGAAGACCTTCAAGCTCTTCCAGAAGCTACCTAGATGCGATAGCAGCATTCGTACTCAACTCCGAACTGGTCATGTCGCACTCAACACCTTCCTCAAGAAAACAAAAGCTGTTACAACCTCGATATGCCACAACTGCAAGTTACCGGAAACCGTCCCTCATTACCTGTTACACTGTCACCGGTACACCGCACAACGCCAAGTACTGAAGCAGGAAGCCGGCAAAGCAGCCAACTCCATTGCGAATCTCCTAAGCGATCCACGAATCATAAGAAGCACCTTGCATTACATTGCCGTGACGAAGAGATTCAAAGACTACCTGGATGTAGGATCCATGACATCGCAAGAAAACCACTAAGCAACGACCCACTGTTAACTATTAAGATTATTACTGATTCACAGATATACGAGGTCCATGCAGACTATAGCTGGTACATGCACCGTACACACACGCACACCCTCCAGGCACCTGTGCGCCTCCCCAGCAAAAACACTCCAGTCGGCCTGCAACAGCTACCACCTTACACGAAGACCCTGACTAGCTACATTCTTCACTACATTCTTCCTTCCTTTCATTCTCATTGTAACAATCGCCGAACAACCAGTGTGTCAGGGGCATGGGGAGTTTTGCCTTCAGGATCTCTACGTGCGGCAAGAGACAAAAGTCCAGGTCAACAGTTGAACCAATGAGCACTAGGTTGAAACCATTGCTCCCATAGTCCAGCTACATGGACGAGACACACTGTGTTGCCAGGTTTATTTTCGTCGTCATTTTTTATCGTAAAATATTATCTAGCTATATTGTACATACACGGCGTCAGTGCACCATAAGCGCCTAGCGCTTCGAGCACTTTAATTGATCTGTCTCTCTCTCTCTCACTTTCGATTTTCAATTGAAAAGAATTCTAATACTAATGCTTCAATAGTGAATAGGGAGTATTTACATTGACGTTTTGGTAAGCCCGAATTCCCGTTCTATCTCCGTAATGTTAAACAAAAAGGAAGGATTGGATGAAGATATGAATAACTGGAAACATCTTTGATGATGACTATCTCATCATTACTTAACCAGACATCGCAGTGAACAAGGGGTGGGTTTTGGAGGCTATTATACTTTATAAGTCAAGAAGAATCGGAGGTTATAAACTCCGGAGAGTGGTTTATGAATAAACCGCAGATCACGATATGATGAATTAAAGCATGCCAGCATTGGGGTAATTAGTCATGATATTTTACCAAATAATATACCGGAAGGGTATAAAAGGAGACATGTTTTACTCCCAAATCGCATTCAAGTTCTTCCCCTGACTTGATCTAACTAATACTATCACATAGGCACGGATACAACGTGCGTCTTTCATCTGTAAAACTGTTCAGAGTGCCGATCTTACAACACATACTACAGGTCCATCGCTTCAACCATGCGCACATTCTTCACCGCCCTCACCATCGTAGTAGTCGCTTTAGCTACCAGTAAGTCAATTTCTATTAAAATTTTGATTAATCTTAAAATTTATTATTAGGTGTATCTGCCGCACCCGCCCCAGTTCCGAGCGAAGATTCACTTGTTGGACCGTGCATCGTTAGTGCTGTGCCCCCCTTCAGATGTGTGAATCTCCCTCCCAGATAGACTTGTAATTAGAGAATAGTCAAAGAACATTGAGAGGATATTAAGGTAGCTGTCAGTCACAGCCAAAAGTTATGATATGTGAGCTAAGACTCAACGTGTGAAACGTCATACTGCTACCGAATTGGAAACAAAACAAAAGAGTAAAGTTCAGAAATTGACACAGGGAATTCGAACCATTGCCTGCATACACAGATGGGAAACCCGTAGTTTAAGATCGAGCAAGTCTTTCGCTTGAGTCACGCTCATTAGACCACTCGGACAGTGCCATGGGAATTGCAAATCAGGTGATGGGGTCTATAGGGAATGTAGGGCCATAAATAAGTTAGGACTAGCATCATATACTAATTGGGTTATATATTAGTTATCTTTCAGACCCTAATTGGTTCAATCTCACAAAATATGTCTCCCCAATCGTATAAAACAATCCTAGTTCCACTCGGTAATGTATATTCCCCATTCTGTTCTCTGACTGCTTGCATCCTAATCCAACACAATATATATCCCACTTCCGCATATAACAGTCCAAGCAAAATTGAGCCGAGTTGACGCATCAAGTCCATGCCCACCGGTTTTGCGAGATCCACGTCGACGAACATCTTTCCTATATGAGTGAGTTGTTCGAGTCGACGAAGGGAATCCATCGTATCTAGCCAAGTCTTTAATTGAAAATGATTAAAATGCTATTTGAAACATTATAATAACAATAAGTAACCACTTACCTCAGTGATAGAATCGTTCCAGCGGTCCTGGGAGTCCATGGGTATTCGTTCTACCGATATTGACAATATGTCCAACAGTGTCGTAAGGGACACAGCCGATCCGGAAGGTTCACTTAAAACACAGCTTTGAAGACGCGTCATCAGCCTATTGCAAGGAGACAAGTGAAAGTTATCTCGACCGATAAACGTGGAATATTTGCTGCTGCTGTCACGGACAAAATAGTAGCGAAAGTTGACACATGATGTCGTAGGCAGAAAGATTGCATGTTTGGGAAAAAATATTCGGTAATGGAATCCTTAAAAATCAAGTTCGTTCAGAAGAATGATAGGCATCTGAGAGTGGAATGACGAGAAAGAAAATTGCGCATAATCAGCGATTTTTGAGGCTTCGATAGCCCATCCGAATAAAATCCCCCCTTCCCAAGGTCAATCTGACTAATTTTGGCCAGTTTCCTTGCAGTAAGAGTTGAGGGTAGGGATCAACATTCCGGACAAATAGTAGTCGGAGATCTACAATCGAAGGGCATGAGTGGATGAGAAGATTCACAAATTTGGCATGGACGCCGCTCAGTGTGTTACTCTCGGTGAAGATCAGGAGACAAACGGCTCGAAGACTGAGCATCGTGGGCCTCAAGCGAGCTCAGATTAGCATATCTGGGTTACCCTTCAGAAAATAATAAAACTTACTTTATGGTTTAGATTCAATCATGACTGCCTTTGTATGAGGCGGGAGAGGGTCCACAAACATCATTGCATTAACGTGAAAGTCTTGAAGCGCCGGCGAATATTCGAAAAGCGTTACGAGAACATTGAAGACAGAACAAGAACTGGCGATAAGAGGACCATAAAAAAAATGAGTCAAGTTGTTACTGTGCGGCATGAGACTCGTCAAGAGATGCGAGACAAGGCTGCCTCTAGTCTCGAGTTGATCCCCATCCATGTACTCGAGGAACTTCGAAATGGATTTTGGGAGAACACGATTTCCGTTATATATGAGTTCCAAATTCGAAGTCGCGCTGCCAAGAACGGTTTAGTGGGCAGGATTGTCAAGGCTTTGCGTATGTCGGTCCAATCCATTGACAGACGGCAAGATATCCATCGATACTCGATATGCCAGGGAATAATCAGAGTACTGAATGCTCGGTAGGCTAATGCTCGGGATAAGAAATTGCAAATTAATTGGACCAAGTGCCTAACGATGAGGAGAATTTTGAAAGAAAATCTACCAAACCAATGTATTCTGGGCGGGTGTTAGTAGAATTCTCAGCATAAAACAGACGACACACCTCGGAGAAAATGGTCTACGAGACCCTGTACATCTGCAAAGGTCTGCTTGCATGCATCCCATTCGCACACGAGGCCTCCTGTGCTGAGATCCGATCTCCGTCGCTCCTTCGGCGACGACGCTTCTTTATTCCCTGCCACAGCTGTAGGTGTCGCCGGGACCGTATTTTGCGCGGTCGTTTCGTCGTCGCTCCCCGCTGCTGAGCCATGAGGACAGCACAAACTTATCCTTGCCACTAGCACCCTGAGTGGACTGTAAGCTCTTCGGGACTCCCAAGGAAGCAGCTCGCAAACTTTGAGGACCATGGTATGTATTCCTTGAAAGGAGTTTGTACTGGATTCTTCCGGGTGGGACGGGGAATAGGTGATACGCGTTATCACATCTATAAACCTCACACTCACCTATCTTCCCCAGAAAATAAATATCATTGCAATCAAAATATTACGATAAGCTTTCAAAATACATTATAAACTCGAGAGAAGACTAAAATACTGACACTTAAGAGATGTAGTCTCAGTGCCGCGGTCATGACATGGACAACTAAACGCACTTGTAAGCCCGCCGTGTCTGTGCCAACACCTCAATCTTCCCACCTACCCTAGTCATAAACCATACTTTAAAAATACTTATCCTCAATAAGTATTTCGCTATCATCTGAAAATGAGTATACATCATCACTTGAACCGGTGGCCGCGTTCCGCACTCCTGCTCCTCCAAGTTAATACATGAAACAATTAGATCTCTGGGATGTCAGATTCATATTGAAGAAGATTCTTTCACTTTCGATTTTCAATTGAAAAGAACTCTAATACTAATGCTTCAATAGTGAATAGGGAGTATTTACATTGACGTTTTGGTAAGCCCGAATTCCCGTTCTATCTCCGTAATGTTAAACAAAA
>KN837100.1:775478-822044 GCA_000827215.1 Sphaerobolus stellatus SS14 | reverse complement strand
GCGTGTATATATTTCATTTACTTATATCTCTTTGGATTTCCCCTCTGCTAGATTTCCCCTCTGCTAGCTCTGCGTGACGTCCGCTCGGCTTCGAGGGTTGCCCTTACACTATCCTGCCAATTGCATCAAATTTATTATTTTGATGGCATATTTTGTTACTGAAAAATATGTGCTATATTACAGGGAAACAAATGGTTTCATCCCAAGAGAATGTGGAGGTCCCCTGTCACCCTAATGAGACATGGAGATAAGGAAACATCCAAAAATCCCCTTTCTGTATTCTTCATTGACTCCATTGTCACACAGATCATTGCAGCATGCCCAGCAAAGGATCCTTTTAAACCATGGAATTCTATTGAGGAATGGGAGTGTTGGGTCCCTGAGGTATGTTTAATAATAATGAATATTAATCACAAATCACTTTGCTCATTATAATACTAGACAAACATATTTGAACAGGATGTCATTGTACTTCCTTGGCACATAGATAATCCTGAGCATTGGATGTGCATAGGAACTCATCCCAAGGAGAATTCTATTTGTTTATATAATAGTCTCAGCTCCAAGCTAACCCGAGAACATAAAAATATTTTGAAGGTATGTTATGCTGTTCTCAATGATTATATGTCATTTATGCTAAACTATATACAGTGGATACTGCGTTTTCTGAAGTGGGAACACTCTGAACGAGGTCTAGGGCCACTTTCAGATGTATGGAATGCCAATTTAAATGCAGATTTTGAATTGAGTGTGAGTCCTGTTTTTGCACCTCAACACACTACACACAAAACTTATAATATGCTAGGAGATGAATAATCCATGCCAAAATAATGGATCAGACTGTGGGATTTTCACTTTAATCTTTGCCATGGAACTTGCACATGGCAGGGATCCTGGTCACTTAGGATTCACCATTGCTGGTGAAGATGTGGCACTGATGCGACAAAATATTGCTATTTGTCTCGGTTGTTATAGTCTTCATTTCCCACTTCCACCAATTCCCCCTACACATGTTCCCCCACAAAAGTCTATCTCTGCCATACCTCCATCAATTATTGGCAGTGAATACATGCCACTGAAGCCTAGTGAAGAGCTCTCTCTTCCACCACCTTTATTTGAAGTCTCTCTTCCCCCCAAATCTGCGCCCAAATCTGCTCACTTCAATGCACTTCCAGTGCCAGTCTTAAAGCCAGCCCAGTGGAGCACCAATAATGCTACTCCATCCGAGAGTGATGAGGACAATGCCATATTCTCTTCAGTAGGACAGCTTCTTAGCTTGGCTAGGCCCTCCACTGCTGCCCAGTGTGTGGTAGATGAGCTTCCAAGTTTGGAGCTACCAAGCTCTATTCTTCTAGGACTCAAAGATCCCATGCTAGCACCTTCATGGTATGATCCTGCACTGTTCTACACTCCGACAATCAGGAAATGGGGCCTCTGGAAATCAGACAGTCTGTATTATCCAGTACAAATCAAAAGCTATGATAGAGAGCGAATGATGGTAACACTCCAACCCCTTGACTCTGGCTGCCATATATAAGAACTGGGGTTTGACATATCATATATTCCTCTGGAGTTATTTGAGACAGGGTTCTCAGTAAGCTACACAGAAATTGAAAACCCAGAGTTTGGTAGCATTCCTGCATACCTGGTATGTTTTTATATGTTATAATGCTTAACCTTTCTCATCATCATAAATCTTTGTTTAGATTGCACCAATTTGCTGGCCATGGTCTTTGTTCACTGACAACCTGCCAGATGATGCACAGGACCCCTTCAATTGCTTCTCACTTCTTATTCCTCCTGGATTTCCTGATCAAAAGGTTCCTCCATTTGAATATCTTATAGAGAAAAATTACACTGGTTGAGAACATCCTATTCTACAATGCTCCTGGATTCCAACACATTTTCGATGATTATCAAAAAATCTTTGACAAACAAACCCTTAATTCATCTGTTGTAACCACTAAGCTCAAGATCATGGGAATCTATGGAGTCGTTCTAGGTGCTGTGGATTTGGTGATGGTTAGCGACTGGATCCCTGTGGTTATAATCTATCACCGTAGGAACTTTCTTGTTTCGGAACTCAGCCTTGATGTTTTATATCTTGAGGGTATATTATCCGAATTTGTTACTGGTCCAGGATCAGGAATCCTTGCTTGCATGGCAACTGCCTATCAGCTTGGAATTGATGCTGAGGTAGCCTGTCGACTTCTTCATGATAAACCATTAGTACTCCAAGAGACTGACCATGAACAGGCTTGGGCATGCATTGATGGTCATGTTAGTATGCCTTCTCCTGCTTTGTATGAAGACTTTGAAAGGGAGCACAAGATCTGTACAGTGGATTTTGACATACCACTCCCAGTCATGCTTGATGTAAGTCTTGTGTTTCTTGAATGTAACCACTGCTGAAAGATTCATTTAAGGGATCTGATATCAAGAAGATCAATATAAAGTTGGAAACAGAAGTTCTTACCTCTATCTCTGAGACAAAAATCAAAGTTACTGTAAGTCTTCCTAGTATTCCTCTTAATCTCATTTACTAATTTCCAATAGGATCGACCAAAACCCCGCCCAAGGCTCTTGAAGAAGCGTAGTAGAGATGATAAGAGTGATTCTGAGGTTGGCTCATTGGAAGGATGGAAGGATGGAAAGTGGTTGAGGTCTGGACAGAGAACATAGCTTTCTCTGTGCTCACAGCCCCAGAATACTGATAGAGGATCTGTCCAGAGATATTTTGTATACATTGATTAAACATAATCGAATATATCTACATAGATCTGTCACCATATACAGTGTTCAGAATTTGCTAGGTAATCATTATCTAGCCTCAAACTGAGTGGTAGCTTATAATCCAGCGGCCCTCCATAATAGAACAAACGGAAAGCGCAGATAAATAAATAGAAAAGCATCAATGAGGTTCAAGCTGATCACAGAGCAAGATGGCATGCGTCAACGGATCTTGAAGAAAGCCTTAAAGACTTTCACAGTCAGTAAACTCGAAAAAGGAAATGGACCTAGTAAAATAGCAAAAATACATTTTAAATTACCGGAGAATTAGATCTCACATCAAAATCATATTGAGCTGGTACATGGTCCACATAATAGTCAAAAAGGTTAAGGGGTACCAAGGAGAGGAGAACTCGGGAACTGTGGTGAGTGCCATGTCATCGTGTCACCTGTTGTCATGGACAGGGCTAAAGATATCCATTATAGAATGCTCATTTAAGCAACATATATATATTGAGATACCCTCACTCTCATTAATGATGCAAATACAGCTCATATATAGACACTCATCCAAATACATCATATATTGTCAACTTCAAATTGGCTACAAGATTAAACATTTTTGTGCAACTCTTCTCAGCTATAGCTTTCATTTGCACTAATTTTTATGTGAAACGGTGTGCCCGTTGTCGAGATCCTTAAAGTCAGGACAGCTCATATATAGACATTCATCCAAATACATCATATATAGTCAGTTTTCAATCGACTACAAGATTAAATATTTTTGCGCAATTCTCCTCAGTTATAGCTTTCATCTGCACCAATTTTTATGTGAAACGGTGTACCCGTCATCGAGATCCTTAAAGTCAGGACAGACAGGTGAAGTGATGGGACCGGAAGGTGTTCGGTTGGGACAATGTTATGTCATGCAAATGCTTTAGTGAAATTGCTGTTTTAGTCTGAGAGAAATTTTAATGAGATTTAGGAATTTCATGCTAACAGAAATGCTGGAGTAAAGTTAGATTTTATAAGTGTTGAAATGATAAACAAATTTATAAATTATACAAGAAATAAATCCTATCCAGAATCCATATCTTTTCATTTTGATTTAGAGAAAACCCAAATTTTGGCTATCCAGATGTCAAGACTAAATATGGATTTTAGAGAATGCTTTTATGGTAAATGAAAGTCAGATTTTAGCGTGGTTAGAAGTCTTTGCTAAAATCTGAAAGGCAGGTGATCACAATTTACACTGAAAGATGTAATCACTAGTGTCCACATTTCAGAATTTCATCTAATGATATTTAGGAATTTCATGCTGACATAAATGTCAGAGGAAAGTTAGATTTTACAAGTGTTGAAATGATAAGCAAATTTATGTCAAATATTTGCTGCTGCTGTCACGGACAAAATGGCAGCGAAATTTGTCACATGATGTCGTAGGCAGAAAGATTGCATGTTTGAGAGAAAACCTTCGGCAATGGAATCCTTGAAAATCAAGTTCGTTCTGAAGAATGATAGGCATCTGAGAGTGGAATGACGAGAAAAATAATTGCGCATAATCAGCGATTTTTGAGGCTTCGATAGCCCATCCGAATAAAATCCCCCCCTTCCCAAGGTCAATCTGACTAATTTTGGCCAGTTCCCTTGCAACAAGAGTTGAGGGTAGGGACCAACATTCCGGACAAATAGTAGTCAAAGATCTACAATCGAAGGGTATGAGTGGATGAGAAGATCCACAAATTTGGCATAAACGCCGCTCAGTGTGTTACTCTTGGTGAAGATCAGGAGACAAACGGCTCGAAGACTGAGCATTGTGGGCCTCAAGCGAGCTCAGATTAGCATATCTGGGTTACCGTTCAGAAATAATAATACTTACTTTATGGTTTAGATTCAATCCATGACTGTCTTTTGTATGAGGCGAGAGAGGGTCCACAAACATCATCGCATTAACGTGAAAGTCTTGAAGCGCCTGCGAATATTCGAAAAGCGTTACGAGAAGATTGAAGACAGAACAAGAACTGGCGATAAGAGGACCATAAAGGAAATGAGTCAAGTTGTTACTGTGTGGCATGAGACTCGTCAAGAGATGCGAGACAAGGCTGCCTCTAGTCTCGAGTTGATCCCCATCCGTGTACTCAAGGAACTTCGAAATGGATTTTGGGAGAACACGATTTCCGTCATATACGAGTTCCAAATTCGAAGTCGCGCTGCCAAGAACGGTTTAGTGGGCAGGATTGTCAAGACTTTGCGTATGTCGGTCCAATCCATTGACAGACGGCAAGATATCCATCGATACTCGATATGCCAGGGAATAATCAAAGTACTGAATGCTCGGTAGGCTAATGCTCGGGATAAGAAATCAGCTACATCATCGACGTCATTGGCGATGTGCACTAGGAGCTCGACTGGAAAGTTGGAAAGGGAAGTCGGTGGTGGCATAAGAGAAAACTCGCACCGTGAGAATTATATACTTAATCGAACACTGTCAGCCTGCAGGCTCAAAATAGTACGATGCTAGATGGTTTTATTCGAGCTTAAGATTTATTCTAGAATGCGCTTACTATATCGCGAGTCAGACTCCGAGTCCGACGAGCGACGATGTTCAAGTTTCATTAAATTATACGTACTAAACAACACTCTGTAATAAAAATACTACATAAAAATCATACTTGCAAATTAATTGAACCAAGTGCGTAACGATGAGGAGAATTTTGAAAGAAAATCTACCAAACCAATGTGTTCTGGGCGGGCGTTAGCAGAATTCTCAGCATAAAACAGACGACACACCTCGGAGAAGATGGTCTACGAGACCCTGCACATCTCCAAAGGCCTGCATCATGGACTCAGAAAAAGGAAATCAATACAAGTCCCGCACTCGCCGTGTTTAATAAAAGTCAATATCAACGTCCACCAGTCCTATTACAATAATGAGGCTACGACGAAAAACACCAAAATGACACCGAGGGGATTCGAACCCCTGCCTGCATACACAGATGAGAAACCCGGAATTTGAGATCGGGTAAGCCTTTCGCTTGAGTTACACTCCTTGGACCACGAGGACATGGTGTCGACGAAGCAGTACTGTGTATGGAATATAGGGATATACATAGGTTAGGACTAGAATCATAAACTAATTGGGTTATAGCCTAGTTTTCTTCCGAAGTCTGATTGATTCAATCCCCCAAAATATGTCTCCCCAATCTCGCGAATTAATTATAGTTCCACTGGGCAATTGATATTCCCCATTCTGTTCTCTGATTGCTTGCATCCTAATCCAACAACCCTGATATCCCGCTTCCACATATAACAGTCCAGGCAAAATTGAGCCGAGTTGACGCATCAAGTCCATGCCCACCGGTTTTTCGATATCGATGCCGAAAAACATATGTGATATATGAGTAAGGTGTCGGAGTCGACGAAGAGAACCCATCGTGTCCAGCCAAGTCTTTAATTGAAAAATATTTTGATTGATATTTAAAACATGGTAATAGCAAGTAACCACTTACCTCGGTGATAGCATCTTTCCAAGTTTCCGGAGAGTGTATGGATATTCGCTCTACCGATACTGATAATGCGTCAAACAGTGACGTAAGGGAAACAAACAATCCGGGATTATGAGTGAAAACACAAGTTTGAAGACGCGTCATCAGCCTTATTGCGGGGAGAGAACTGGGAATGGCCTTGACCTGTAAATGTCGAATATTTGCTGCTACTGTCACGGGCAAAATGGCATCGAAGATTGGTGCATGAGATACTAGGCAGAAAGATTGCATGTTCGGGAGAGAACCTTCCGCAATGGAATCCTCGAAGATCAAGCCCGGTCGGAGGACTGATAGGCATCTGAGAGTGGGATGGCGCGAAAGAAAATTGCGCATAATCAGCGTTTGTTGTGGCTTCAATAGCTCGTCCAAATGAAATTCCCACCCTCCCAAGGTCAATCTGGCTAATTTTGGCCAGTTTCCTTGCAACATGAATTGAGGGTAGGGACCAGCATTCCCGACGAGTGATAGTCGGAGATCTACAATCGAAGGACATGAGCGGGTGAGGAGATCCACGAGTTCAGAGGCATGGACGACGCTTCGCAGTGTGTCACCGCTATAGGAGATCACGAGACTAACAGCTCGAAGACTGATCATGGTGGGTCTCTAGGGATCTCAGATTAGCATATCTGGGTTACCATTCAAAAAGAAAAATACTTACTTTATGGTATAATTTCAATTCATGACTGTCTTTTGTATGAGGCGGGAGAGGGACCACAAACACCCTCGCATTAATGTCAGCCTCTTGAAGCACCGGCGAATGTTCGAAAAGCGTTACGAGAAGATTGAAGTCAGGACAAACATTGAAATTAAGACTATGGTAAATGAGATGAGTCAGGTTGTTAGTGTGCGAGATGAGATTTGTGAGATGCGAGACAAGAATGTCTATAGTCTCAAGTTGGTCCACATCCGGAGCCTTATCGTATTCGGGGAACTTTGAAAGAGATCTTGGGAGAACCGGGATCTGATCTTTGTCGTTTATGAGTTCCAAAATTCGAAGTCGCGCTGCCAAGAACGGTTTAGTAGACAAGATCGACAAGACTTTGCGTATGTCGGTCCAATCCACTGACAGACAACAAGATATCCATCGATACTCGATATGCCAGGGAATAATCAGAGTACCAAATGCTCTGCAGGTTAATGCGAGGGATAGGAGATCGGCTACATCGTCGACGTCTTCGACGATGTGCGCGATGAGATCGGCTGGAAAGCTGGAAAAGGAAGTCGGGGGTGGCATAAGAGTGGCTCCGGGCAACCCTAAGGCGCCGCGCGTGATGCTGACATAAGCACTCTCTTAGGGCGTGAGTGGCAAATCCAATCCATGTCATGTACCAGCACGCAGGCTCACTAAAAAATTCATATATCATTTTGATAAATCACTATAATACATTAAGGTTACTATACTACATTTGCGGAAAATTTATTATACAAAAAGGGGTGGATGCGGTCAGGCCTCTCCATCTGTATCATACCCATCAGCTTCAAGTTCTCCTAGGATGTCCAAATCCATTCCCGCATTCTCCAAACCATACTTCTTTGGTATACTGAATGACTGCAGTCCGTAATGCCTCGATTTTTAATGGTTTTCTGCTGACATCCTTCTTTTTTGGCACATCCTCGTTGATTCGCCGATGCCATGCAAGTTGATTATCTGGGTCTTCATTTTTTAAGTTCGAGAGCCGAGATTCGAAGTCTTTCAGTGTACAGATGGCATCCAAACCATCCAGACAGGCTATCTGCTGATCCTTTCGCTCCTGCTTCAATTTATCCTGCTCACGGTTTTTCACTGCCACCTCCTGTTCATATGCCACCAAAATCTTCCTCTTCTTTGCTTGTATTCCACTGGCATCGACTTTTCTAGCCTTATTTCTGAGGAAGGTTCTGTTCTCACCATCCAAGGTCTTCATGTACCCCCCGGTATCATTTCTCAGGTATGAAGTCTTCGAATTGAATGTTGATTCACTCATGTTTCCAAAATGGGTGATTGCTTGATGATATGTGCCCAATACACCTTCGTTTGCATCATTTGTAGCTTCCATGTTGGCCATTTTCCATTGCTCAGCTGATAATCCATTGATGGTGCCCCCCACTTCATAGTCAGCAATAAAACGGCTCCAGGTGGTGTGTGCTCCACGAAAAAATGCTACATCAAGACCCTGTAAATGGGGCAGAGTCGGTAACATGCTCTGAATTTTGTAAAACACCTCAGGGCGGTCCCAGAGCAATCCATCAAAAGATCCTGTCTTGTATGTCACTGAAGGGCCAAGGATAATTCCGGGGTCCTCTATAATCCTTCTCATAAAGATTGAAATACCTCTATGGAGGGGACCCAAATCAAGAACATTTGTTGTGTCATAATCTGGGCCTCAGATCTGGCGCATATAGGGGTGACTGACCACCTGAGAAAAGAGGGCAAGAACACAGAGCTCTTGAATTGTCACTAAGTCCTGTAAACCTTTTAATAGGTTTGCTTCCAAGTTATTCAATGTTCTAGCATCCTTCACATCTTTTACTTGGTGAAGATATTCGATGATAAGATCCAAATTGACTAAAAGGTCACCAGAACCATCACAATTTGACTGATACCAGACATTGCTGGTGTCGGAAAATTTGAATGCATAGCCCAATTGCTCCTCCATATAGAAGTTAAAGGAGTCTTGATGCCCCTTTTTATTATCTTTGTGACGAAAAGCTGCTCCAGCCAGACCAACAACTTTGATAGCCCCTCCTTGTGATCTTTCAAGGGCCTGCTCCACTGCTCCAGGGATTCTGGTTGCTGCCACTGCAGTGTTGTCCTTATTGATAAGCTTTACCGCTCCAGTTACTCCAGCCTTCTCCCAGTACTGACTTATTTCTGTATATCCACCTTTTACAGTATTCAACTCCTTATGCATGCAGCAGCCAGCCCAGACGAACAAACTTGCCGTGTCTTGTTCAGTTTTTGATAAATGTGAAAAGGCTTCCTCTCCAAATCCGATATGCAGCATACTGTATGTCTCCTGATGCTTGGCTTTTTTTTCTTCATCTGATAGCCTATCCCATGCAGTAGGACCACCTGTATCAGTGACTAACGTCTTTGTTGCCCGAATTAAATGGGGGAGGAGCTCCTCCGGCATCAAGGAGAGCATATATCTCTCTCCACGGAGCTCTCGATCGGCATGGTCCCTGATCTGTGTCAATATCTTGACCATCTTCTTTTGGTCTGATGCATGATCAGTATTGGCACCATGGATTTTGACAAGAGCTTCATGGCAATCCTGATGATTCCCCACCTCTTTGGGACTCTCATTATATGTCGAGCAGATACTTTTAAGATGTGTCTGCAGTCCCTCCACCTGTGTTTCACTTTTGTGATTGGGAGCAGAATGAACTCCGAGAAAGAGGCGGGTGCGGTTGCCCTCTGAATCTATGGTATTCATGTACCGTGCCTCATAATTAATTTTCTTGTGAGTTGTTCCATCTCCGCTGTAAGTGAGACCTGATAGGGGAAATGTCAGTCACTGCCCAGCTGATGATAAGATGGAGGAACTGACTGTTTGCTGCTGCAAACCGTTCAGTGAGATTCATATCATTGGCAATTCCTGCTTCAGAAATAATCCTACTGATGGTCCGAGGGCTGATCTTCCTATGACTTCAACTTCAAAAATCTACACTACCACCACAATCACTGGGTGGATATGTTCTCTTCCAACTCCTTCAGCTATGAGGCGTAGCACGAGATCCCTAATTCTATCCGGAACAATTCCCTTCTCCTTCAGATGCAGGGTATACATTGAATCCTTTTGCTTGGCCACAGCCCTGGAGGTGGCCACTTCTTTCTGCTTTGGGAAACGTGCAACGCGCATCGCAAGCATATGGTTTTGTCTATGCAAAAGCTTGATCACCATCTTTGATGATTCCACTTGATGAGTGAGCTCTTCAATCGTGGTGCTTGCTTTGACCGTTGCCTGGACGGCATCCTTCACAGCAGTTGTAATAGAGACTTTGTGCAAAAGCCGCAGCGCCTCCAGGTGGCGCCATGACGTTGTGCATATTTTGGCTCCACTACGGTTGCACTGCGGCTTTCCCGCGGTTGATGCGACATGTTCTGTTGTTTAAACCCTTCTACATCCTATATTTCATTTTCAATAAATCTATCGTACACAAACCATGGTTAGCACTTGTAGCAAAGCACACAATCAGCTTCAGCCTACTGCTTGCCAGCCAACTCCTGAATGGCGACAATCACCCACATGGGATTGCGAAGAAGGATCCCTCCCATGCAGTGAAGAATCAGCTAATGGCGACAACATACAGTCCGAATCAGAGAGACCAAGTTCTCCAGCTGTCGAGGGCAAAGAATCTTCAGCATCTATAGAAGAGGTTTCGATCCCTAACAGTCAATCAAAGAATGCGAGCAGTCCTAGTGGTTACCTTGGCAAGACCGCTTTCTAGCTGCCGAAGTGATTAAGCTCAGACTTTTCTAGAGAATCGGCGAGACACTCTCCAGGCTTGGGAACAGCTTGCAGATACACTTCGTAAGGACAGCCGAAGGACCGGCACCATGATCGAAAGGACTGGTCCCGCTTGCCGTCAGCGCTTCAAGAAAATTCTCCAGGCTCATAAGGTGTGTAGAATTAGTATATTCATTGTTAAAAACACTAAGAATTTTTGTATGTAAGCAAAATGAAACCCGATCTCTCCAGAAGACTGGTACTGATGAGGAAGTGGATGAACATGTTCAGGTGCGCTGTAATGTTCTTCATAATTGTCAACAAGGATTCTAATGATTATCATCTCAGAATATGACAGATATAGTCGCACTTGTTGATGCGCATGAAGAAGAAAAAACCCAGAAATCTCTTTCGGTCAAACAGCGCAAGTCAACTGAAAAGGAAGCAGCCTTGGAGCTTCGAAAGGCGTCAATGTTGGGCATTGTCAACCGGGAAAAGCTCAGCAATGTTTCACAGTTGGACGGAGCATTGGTTCGTGAAAAACAGGGTCAGAGGAAACGAAAGTAAGTTTCTTTTATGCTAGATTTCCATGGTATCTTTTTTAATTGCCTCCTAGACGTCAAAGTGCAGGTTCAAGTGATGATAACAAGGAGAATATCCCTACCATTGCCAAGCGTTCTCGTGGTCAATCAGCAATTGAACGGGTCCTTGAACAGCGTCAAGTCGAAGATACAAAGCTTTTGCAAGAAGTCTGTGAACGGGAAGACTGCCGCCAACAAGAAATAGTTGGTGGCATTGACCGCTTGTCTAACAGCATTGCAGCCCTCGTTGATTTGAATAAAGCTCAAATTGAACGAGAGAATGAGAGGAAAGCAGATGAGAGAGCTAGGGAATCTCAAATCTTTGATCTCATGAAGACTGTTCTCCAGCAAAAGAACAATTGGTGCGCTTTCGATTTTTTTTTTTTTTTTTCAATTCATTCAAATCTAATCAATTTACAGACTTCTCTAATCATAGCTCCTCCTCATTTCTGTCATCTTCAACTGTAATCTCATCCCAAATTGAATCCAAGCACCATTTATCCAGCTCATCATCATCTACCGGCCCTCCTGTAAAATATTCTTGAAGGGATGGTGGTGTGCATGTAAAATACCTAGGGATCTGTGGATAGTGCAGGATGGTATGGGCATTGCAGAGTAATATAGCCACCAGATAGAATAAACCACATGGTGTCAATAAAATCTTTTGGCTCCTAGAAAAATCGAGAAATGTGAACTGTTGTGTGACCTCCTTGAAAAGCCACTCCACCGGTTCCCTAATACGGCTCATACTGGTATTGAAAGCTCGTTCATCTGCCGAAATTACAGGACCTTTAAATGGAGACATAACATGTGCAGCAACACTGTACGCTGGATCTCCATAAATAAACAGTGGGTGACCATCACGAGTCCAGAAGTGCTTGTCAAGGAGTTCCGCTAGACCGCTCTCCTTGTAAACTGTCTCATCGTGACGACGTCCATCCACGGGACCATATATATGAATCACGAGGCCATCAGGTGAGACTACAGCATGATATTTAAGACAGTGCATCCGCTTCCACCCATTATAAACTAGGCATTGATTGCGGACTGGCGTTGCATTTTTTTGTAATGTCCCGTCAACAAGTGCTGCAATGCAATCCATCAGGGCTCCTTTGGTTTTGAAGGCCTGAGCGAATGAGGATAGCTTCTCGCAAGTAAGACAAGTAGGGTCAAAGCATAAAAGGTGCTTCCATCGCTTCCAAAGGAACCCTGCCGTGAGATGAGTAATGCGGGAAAATCTGGATTTCTCCCAACCAAATTGCATTTCCAAATCAATGAGTCGAGTTGGGGAAGCGAGTCTACGAAGGAGCATACAGAGAGCAGTAATCCGGTCTTCTTTGATCCTTGATTTGCTGCACACAATGACAGCGGGTAGATCTAGAACGGCAACCAGCTCCTCTACCTCAGCCCGGGTAAATCTGATTAGGCTCATTTTAATTTTTGGGCAGGAAATAGATATCTCGAATAAGGTACCTGAATTGCTCTTTCCAGATAACATCTCCTAACTCATATAGATTGATTTTTCCTCCCTGCCTGAGACGTCCTTGTTCTTGTAGAAATTCCTGGTCCATTTCTTCCAGAACCGCTTCCAAAAGGTTGTAGAATGAGAGTCTTCTTGAAATGAGAACTTCTTCCATTGAATAATGTGTGGAAATGTTATTGGTATATGGTTTCGGTAGGTAGAGTACAGTCAAAAATAAAGGGAGCCACGGGAAAGCCGCAGCGCAACCGCGGTGGAGCCAAAATATGCACAACGTCATGGCGCCACCTGGAGGCGCTGCAGCTTTTGCACAAAGTCTCTAATTTCAACTTTCTGCTCCTGCAGCTTGGTTCGAGATTTGCCAAGTGATGTCTTGACTCGCAAGAAGCATTTCCGTTCATTCCGGTAACATCTCTCAAATAAAGAAGACCGTTTCTGCAACTCTGCTCTCTCTCTACTCTCCAAAGAGCCTCGAGGCCTGGGCCGTGGTACATTCTCTTTATTCACCTGCGAAGATATATATTGTTCACGGACTTGTTCCAGATGGTTGACTTGTGCTGCAGTTCTACGTTTCTTGCTACCAAATATGAGTTGTTTAGTGTCATGACCCATACAGGAAACGCGCCAGAGCTTCGATTACGGCGCGTTTGACGTGAGAGGGATCCATGCGACGCGACGCGTGACGTGAGCGCCTATCATGGGAATCATCTCCGGGATGCTCTAGAGAAAGTACACTAGTCGCGCTCCCGCAGGAAGAATAAAATTAAAATAGGTGGATGATAATTCGCTATAGAGAGTGATACGTGCCATGGTGTGAACAGATCATTTAATCCTTATCTTCGAATAGTGGAAATGTACTGCAGATCAACAGATTTATCGTATATATAAATTATATTCACACCTTTGCATTATAACACTCAATATATGATTTTTGAGGAGCACGTTGAAATATTTTCTGACTGGTAGGGGCTGGAATTCAGTGGCCCGGTTTCGAGGCTAAGGAAATCGTGTTCCACACGCGGCGTCGGAGTTTGAAAACACTATACGTTGCCCGGAGCCAATAAGAGAAGACTCGCACCGTGAGAATTATGTACTTAACCGAACACTGTTAGCCTGCAGGATCAAAATAGCAGGTAATAGTATTAATCCTAGATGGTTTCGCAATCGGAAAGTTTTTTCACTTGCATAGGCCAACACACAGCGTGGTAGGATCTGATTACCTGTATAAAAAAGGGCCTACTATGGGTTGACTGTGTGCTGTAAGCAGGAGAAACTATGCACGGTCACGCGTCACGACTCCCCTTTGAGCTGTGCTTAATGTACAGTTTGTCGTGCATCCCCAGACCCATCGTGCTAAGATCCCCCAAAAAGTCACAACCTTCAATTGATTAATTTTGAACAAAATAGGTAATTTCTCCCCATTTCAATGTCTTTTTAAATGATATAAGCTCAAATTGTTAAGCTAGTGAAGTCTCAAAACCGTTGCTCTCGAATTCTGCGCTCCTCCCCCTCATATTGTTATAAGTCCCTCATATGGGTTGTGCTAAGACCCCCGGGTGTCACACTCCGGAAAGTCGTGCATAGTTTCCCATACTTACAGTAGACTGAGAAAGAATGCCAGAAGCCGTCACTTAATTACTAAAGTTTGTCCGATATAATTAGAAGAGCAAAAGCTCACTTCTGCCTCCGGCGAAGGTTCCGTATTTACATGGATTAATAGGGAGATGATTTAAGGAGGGAGAGCAGTAATATTTCCACGGCTTCAAAAGTGGCTGATAGTGTACACAGCCTGTAGTAATATGACAGAAATCTCCGAAAAAACTAGCTTTATGGATAGACTTGAAAAGCTCTCTAATCTGAAAATACAGATGGTCTGAAGAACACTACCTCGATTTATAACATTAATTTGTGAACGCCAACCTGCCAGCAGTTTAGCGAGTAAGGCACAGCACAAAATCGTATTAAAAAACGGGATGCGCGGGAGCATCAGTAAAACGTGCAATTTCTAGGTAGAACTATATAGTGTTCCTAGTCCACGTAGCCTAGACGCCCGTTCTATGGGCACTATCCAACGTTACATTCGCTAAAAATGGTATATAGCACTACATAGCACCAGCTACCCTTCATACTGCCTCCTAGCACGGGCGTCAAAGGGGGTCCGTGTCAACTTTCCTGATGGATACTTAAACAAGCAGTGGGAAAAAACGCAGAATTTCTGAGACAGTGTTAACGTAAGGACTGGTACTTTTCTTTCGTACCTCTGGGTAATCGGAATTCGAGCTCAAGATTTATTCTGACATGCATTTACTTATCGCGAGTCAGACTCCGAGTCCGATGGGCAACGATGTTTATTTAATTGGATACGTACTAGATTATGCTTTGTAATAAAATACTACATAAAGATCAAAGAGTGTCTAACGATGGAGAACTTACATAGCAAGAAAATCCACCAAAAATGCCATAATGACATCGAGGAGGTTCGAATCCCTGCCTGCATATACAGATGAGAAACCCGTAGTTTGAGATCGGGCAAGCCTTTCGCTTGAGTCACACTCCTCAGTGGACCACTCGGACATGATGCCATGAGGATAGGACAAAGTCTATCCTTGCCACTAGCACTCTGAGTGAACTGTAAGCTCCTTGGGATTCCCAAGGAAACAGCTCGCAAACTTTGAGGACCATGATATGTATACCTTGAAAGGGGTTTATATTGGATTCTTCCAGGTGGGACGGGGAATTGGTGATACGCATTGTCGCATCTATAAACCTCACACTCACCTATCTTCTTCAGAAAATAAATATCATTGCAGTCAATATATTGTAATAAGCTTTCAAAATACATCTTCTCGAGAGGAGACTAAAACACTGACACTTAAGAGATATAACCTCAGTGCCGCGGTCATGAGATGGACAACTGAATGCACTTGTAAGCCCGCAGTGTATGTGCCAACACCTCGATCTTTCCACCTACTCTAATCATGGGTCACGATTTAAAATGCTTATCTTATGGGTGTTCCGTGATCGTCTGGAAATAGGTGTGCATCGTCACCGTATCATGCTGCTTGATGTGAATGTCACTTGGAACTTGAACCGGTGGGCGCATCATACAGGCGGTCTGTATCACGTCCCTATTAGGTCAAGTGATCTTGGTGAAAAGTTCGACCAAATAGGGGTTGCAATCAAGGAAGGTTTGCGCAAGGTTCGTTAGCACATGGACCCTTCCCAGAGTGCCAAATTTACGCACCGTAACCTTCGTCTACCTTCAGTTCATTTTCCTTCTGCTAAAATTATATCCTCTTTCATGTTACTTGTACCTTCTATAACCTTCTTTATCCTATTACATAGCCACACGTAGCAGTTTGTAGCACTGTAGCACTGTCAGATGTAGGCCCCTAGTGCAGCACTTTGTAGCCATTACGTAGCACAATGTAGTCCTTGAGATGTTTCTAATACTATTAAAATACTGTTTTGGACATGGAATGAAGCACAAAGCAAATAATTTACGTAACTGATGGTGTATCCAAAAGCTCTATGTACAAGGTCTTTGTTGAGTACTATATATTGACTGCTTTACCACCAACTATCTCACTCTGCCAAATAAAACCCACTTAATGCATCTCCATTATTCCTCTCAACCAAAGGCAGCCCTGTGGTAAACTTCAAGGGTATACCTGAGCAAGTGTATAAGTTTATCAGCAAGTGGAATAAGGTATTTGCAGTGACTTACTGGAAGTTATGAGGACTGAGAATGTTTATAAGAACGGAGAGAGAGAAGTCCCACCTGACTGTAAATCTACAAGCTACCTTCGGAATCTTCATTAACTAGCTTATAGGGCTGGAGACTGATATGCTGAAGGGACTGGACGATGAAGACGTTGTGAAGCGGAGGTTGCGTTTTGGGTATAACGAGTTAGAAAGGTATGCAATATCTCATCGATAACAGTTGATGGTCTCATACCCTTATGCTTTAGTTCACATGTGAATCCCTTTCTTAAATTTCTCTCCTATTTCCAAGGCCCCATCCTATATGTGATGGAAATCGCTGTGCTACTTGCCGCAGGCTTGCGAGACTGGGTTGATTTTGATGTCATTGTGAATATGACTATTCATTTTGCAATGTCTTATAATCTTACATGCATTCCGTAGATTGGTATTCTAGTGCTTAACACTTTCGTTGGATGGTATCAGGAGAAACAGGCAGGAGATATTGTTTCTCAACTGAAAGCTTCTCTCGTGTTTAAAGCTACAGTAAGTTAAATCCATGCTCTTTCGACAATATTCTCACGATAGGATAAAGGTCATTCGTGATGGACAGGAGCAAGATATTGAAGCAAGAGACATTGTTCCTGGTGACATCGTCAGTATTTTCACTTCCTCCAGTCATCAACAATCTTAATCTGGGAATAGGTTATTGTTGACGAAACCAATACAATTTCGGCAGATGGTAAGGTATATATCTTCATTAATTATCAGCATCATTTTACATATATGTCTTGTCAGATTCTTGCTTCGTATGATGATAAAGACTGCAGCAAGGCCAAAGCTAGAAGCAACTAGGAGACATAAAGAAATAATGGAGTCCCAGCAGAAACAAATTAAGTGAAAATCCAATGGAAAGAGAGGAAGAATTCTGAAGACAGTATGACCATCACGGTGAACGAGACGGATGATGAGGGTGACGAGAAAGGTCCTTCCATATTGAGCATCGATCAGAGCGCGATTACTGGAGGGAGTCTCGCTGTAATGCCATCCCCGAGTGAAATTCGGCAGCTGTAAAAATGAAGGGCAATCGTAATAAATATGTCAATGATGCGCCCTATGATCCTAGGTTCTGTTGATGCCTTTGAAGTTTTGTCACTGGAGTCATCATAAAATTTCCTGAGTCTAAAAGTCCCAGGAAATCTTATGCCTCTGGCAAATAGTATTAGCATTTCTTGGGGCAAAAATTGACAGGAAATGTTGATTACTTTGAGGATTTCCTGAAGCATGAAAAATTGAATAGTGTTAGCATTTCCTGAAATTGGAAAACTTGGATGCATTCAGAGTTTTCACAAGATTTCCTGAGGTCAGAAATGTTGGTAAAATTAAATGTATTTACCTAGCTTTCTAAATACACAAATGTACAGAAATAATGGGTTTGGTCAAGATTTCCTGGCTGAGATTATCATGGGGAAACAGCAAATCACTGTAGAATTTCCTGAATATATAAACATCACAGAAATTTGGATCTGTCCAAGATTTCCTGGGTGACATTACCCTGAGGAAATGCTGAATTACATTAGAATTTCCTGAGTACACAAACTTTGGAGAAACTCTGGATTTAACTAAGATTTCCTGACATGCAAACACTGAGGAGATGTTGAATAATATCAAGATTTCCTGAGCAAGATTACTGTAAAAAAAACCATCATTTTCCCAAAATTTTCCCATTCTCAAATTTCCATATCCAGGAAAATTTGGGAAAATGATGATTTTTCTGACAGTAATCTTGCTCAGGAAATCTTGATATTATTCAACATTTCTTCAGTGTTTGTGTATCGGGAAATCTTAGCTAAATCCAGAGTTTCTCCAATATTTGTGTACTCAGAAAATTCTAACATAATTCAGCATTTCCTCAGGGTAATGTCGACCAGGAATCTTGAACAAATTCAAAATTTCTGTGTTGTTTATATTTCAGGAAATTCTAAACTGATTTGATGTTTCCCCATGATAATCTCAGCCAGGAAATCTTGAACAAACCCATTATTTTCTGTACATTTGTGTTTTAGAAAGCAAGGGAAATGCATTTAATTTTACCAACATTTCTGACCTCAGGAAATCTTGTGAAAACTCTGAATGCATCCAAGTTTTCCAATTTCAGGAAATATTAACACTATTCAATTTTTCATGCTTCAGGAAATCCTCAAAGTAATCAACATTTCTTGTCAATTTTTGCCCCAAGAAATGCTAATACTATTTGCCAGAGGCATAAGATTTCCTGGGACTTTTAGACTCAGGAAATTTTATGATGACTCCAGTGACAAAACTTCAAAGGCATCAACAGAACCTAGGATCATAGGGCGCATCATCGACGTATTTATTGCAATCGGCCTTCATTTTTACAGCTGCCGAATTTCGCTCGGGGATGGCATGGATTTCTTTGCAGCGGCCGAGGTCAGGTTTTCGCCCGGGGATGCCACTGGATTATTCCCAGGTGAGCAACGAAAGGTCGCCAGCGAATCCATGTTTTGGATATAAGACTAACTTGGCACGGTCTGTGAAACTGTGGTTGGGGTCATCAGACCTCCAATATTTTCTTAGATCAACGAACGAACTAATTATTCAGATCCATGGCCAGAGAAAGTAATGAAACCTCGAGTCCAACAGTCAAGTTTCAACCAACGTAGCCTATCCATCCAACGATAACCCACCCACTCATCCCTCCTCCTCCACCTTACGTCTGAATATGAATCACTGACGACATTGCCCCAGACCAGTTAAACCCATCTCACACCGATAATCTTACAAGTTCCCAAGTCCTCCGTCTATCCGTCATTTAAGTCTTGCTCGCTGGATTCATGATGGGCTTCTGTCCCGCCCAATTAAAGGAATACCAAACGAATGACTCGGGCCAAGGTTTCATCCCGCTATCCGTATCCGACTCTCTCGCTGTTCGAAGATTAGAACGACCTGCTTGAATAAATTGAAGCAGTGTTGTCGGAATCCGCATTAATAACCCTGTTTGGTGGTGGGAAGAAATATGTGCCATGTCGAGTCATTAGCTCAGGCTGACAGACTCCAGATCAATGACAATGCATCCTCATCCAGCCTGGGCCTGATTAATGGGACTCGGAGCGTTGAATCTCGTCATGATTTTAAATTAAGTACAGTATATTTTCCCTCTCATTGACAGGCTTACGAATGAAATCAGATTTGTTGTTATTTTATTTTGTATTTTGCGTTCTATTTAGGAGAGGGTGAGTCCGGGTATGATATATATTATAAGGGAGGATCAGGGGAGGAGGGATATTAGTGCTAAATTCAACTTAAAGGAATGAACGGGAAGAAATAAAGGGATTGAAATCCAGTCTGCGTGGCCAAGAGAAGCGTAATACACCCCCATCCCCAAACCGCGGGACGCCTTGCCGCAGTGGTTACCGGGTTCGCCTGCTATCATTTGTAGTCCAGCGAATATGCTTTGCATACGTGCGTTCGAATCGCACAGGCGTCGTTTTTGGCTTTTGTTACCTTTATTTCGGGCTATGTACTGCAATAAGGAGTCATGATTGTTCGACTCATAAGCGGAGTCTGCGGGTGTTTGATCAGTTATTTGGCTTGGTCACGCCTTAGTTTTGTTCAATGCAGTATCGTAATAATGGGATTGGGGAAGAATGTATCAATAATTATACTATTTTATTTTTCGTAGGTTGGGTCCAAAGGACCGTGTTAGATGTCACAATAAATAAAGCACGGCCGTTACTGTATTGACTTCTCTTCGAGTCCGAGTCGATTTTCTTAATGGACGACCAAAGGGGTTTGTTCATGAGATAACGAATATTTTAGGAGAGGCCATTTTCAAATGGACTTGAGTTGAGATATGGACTCCGAGGAGGCGGTACGAGACCTCCAGTCTGAATCCGAATCAGGTGGTCCAAGACAGAATTCAAGCACGAATTGTATTCAGATCGGAGTAGAGCATGATAAGTAATTAACATTCAGGCAAATCGCCGTGTAAGTGTAAGTGAGCATCATGGACTTAGAAAAAGGAAATCAATACAAGTCCTGCACTCGCCATGTTTAATAAAAGTCAATATCAAATGCCCACCAGTCCTATTACAATAATGAGGCTACGACGAAAAACACCAAAATGACATCGAGGAATTCAAACCCCTGCCTGCATATACAGATGAGAAACCCGGAATTTGAGATCGGGCAAGCCTTTCGCTTGTGTCACACTCCTTGGACCACTCGGACACGGTGTCGTGGAAGCAGCGCTGTGTATGGAATGTCGAGATATACATAGGCTAGGACTAGAATCGTAAACTACGTGTGTTATAGCTTAGGTATCTTCCGATCCCTGATTGGTTCAACCGCCCAAAATATGTCTCCCCAATCAACCGAATTAATTCTAGTTCCACTGGGCAATGCATATTCCCCATTCTGTTCTTTGATTGCTTGCATCCTAATCCAAAAAGACGGATGTCCCGCTTCCACATATAACAGTCTAGGCAAAATTGAGCCGAGTTGACGCATCAAGTCCATCCCCACCGGTTTTTCGATATTGATGTCGATAAACATATGTGCTATATGAGTAAGGTGTTGGAGTCGACCAAGAGAACCCATCGTATCCAGCCAAGTCTTTAATTGAGAAATATTTAAATTGATATTTAAAACATGATAATAGCAAATAACCACTTACCTTGGTGATAGCATCTTTCCAAATTACCGGAGAGTCTATGGATATTCGCTCTACCGATACTGATAATGCGTCCAACAGTGACGTAAGGGAAATAGCCGAGTCGGGAAGTTGAGATAAAATACAAGTTTGAAGACGCGTCATCAGCCTTATTGCGGGGAGAGAACTGAGATTGGCCTCGACCAGCAAATGTCGAATATTTGCAGCTGCTGTCATGGGCAAAATGGCATCGAAGGTTGGTGCATCAGATATTAAGCAGAAAGATTGCATGTTCGGGAGAGAACCTTCCGCAATGGAATCCTCGAAAATCAAGCCCGCTTGGAGGAATGATAGGCATCTGAGAGTGGGATGGCGCGAAAGAAAATTGCGCATGATCAGCGCTTTTTGTGGCTTCGATAGCCCATCCGAATAAAATCCCCCCCTTCCCACCAAGGTCAATCTGGCTAATTTTGGCCAGTTTCCTTGCAACAAGAATTGAGGGTAGGAATCAAATCTCCCGACTGATAGTCGGAGATCTACAATCGAAGGACATGAGCGGGTGAGGAGATCCACGAATTCAGAGGCATGGACGACGCGTCGCGGTGTGTAACCGCGGGAGGAGATCGTGAGACAAACAGCTCGAAGACTGATCATAGTGGGTCTCTAGGGATCTCAGATTAGCATATCTGGGTTACCATTCGAAAAATGAAAATACTTACTTTATGGTCTAATTTCAATTCATGACTGTCTTTTGTATGAGGCGGGAGAGGGTCCACAAACACATTAAGCTCTTGAAGCGCCGGCGAATGTTCGAAAAGCGTTACGAGAAACTTGAAGTCAGAACAAACATGGACACCAACATGGCAAATGAAATGAGTCAGGTTGGAAGTATGCGAGATGAGATTTGTGAGATGCGAGACAAGAATGTTTTTAGTTTCAAGTTGATCCACGTCCGGAGCCTTATCGTATTCAGGGAACTTTGAAAGAGATCTTGGGAGAACCGGGATCGGATCTTTGTCATATATGAGTTCCAAAATTCGAATTCGCGCTGCCAAGAACGGTTTAGTAGACAAGATTGACAAGACTTTACATATGTCAGTCCACTCCATGGGCACTGGCAGATAACAACATATCCATCGATACTCGATATGCCAGGGAATAATCAGAGTACTAAATGCTCTACAGGTTAATGCGAGGGATAGGAGATCGGCTACATCATCGACTTCTTCGACGATGTGCACGTGGAGCTCGGCTGGAAAGTTGGAAAGGGAAGTTGGTGGTGGCATAAGAGAAGATACGTACCGTGAGAATTATATACTTAACCGAACCCTGTCAGCCTGCAAGATCAAAATAGCAGGTAATAGTACTAATCTTAGATGGTTTCGCAACTGGAAAACTTTTTACTTGTGGGAGTAGGCCAACACACAGCGTGACAGGGTTTGATTACCTGCATAAAGAAGGGCCCACTATGAGTTGACTGTGCACTGTAAGTACGGGAAACTATGCACGGTCACGTGTCACAACCCCCCTGTGAGCTGTGCTTAATGATTAACAAGTTGCATCCTGCGCTCCGCTCCGGGAGAGTGAAGCATGAGTGGAGATGGAGTAAATAAATTCAGAAAGGTCGAGCTTTCACTGCGGTAAAATCACTTTTCTACAAAAATCTCCAGTTTAGGCAACCGCCTTGCTTTATCTTTTTCTGGATATGAATTTCGCCTCTCTGTTCCTTTGCTTTTATATATCTTGAGCTGCTACATTAGTCACATTGTATGTATAATTCAGAAATAAAGCCTAGACCGCTCTGTGACTTGGAGAGTACATAAAGCTAGAAACAACATACTTAAGTGTCCAGGTCGCTGCGCAGTTAGGTCACATGCGCTTTTCATGACTCGAATAGTTGAAAAAAATCAAGAATACTTACCAATATCCTTAACCTTGCCTAGTAATGTGTATATTGATGGCTGACTTTCTTTTCCAACTCAATTATATTTGAAAATCAATTTAAGACTCCTTATCAATATCATTAACAGCCATCATAGCCCCGGTTCTATTTTTCTTTTCACACTTAATGGATAAAAAGCGAGACTGAAATTCATGACTCCTCCATGGCCATGATGTCATTCAAAAATTCCAGTGAAGGTATATAAAGAGAAGGCAAGTGTCAGTCTTTTACCATCATGTGAGATCGAAATGCAGTGTAAGTACCTGAAAAGGCAAAGTTCGTAGAAATTAGAAGCTACGACTAATAATAATAATAATAATATTAAATATTAATGTACTGTTTGTCACGCATCTCCAGACCCATCGTGCTAAGATCCCCCAGAAAGTCACAACTTTCAGTTGATTAATTTTGAACAAAATAGGTAGTTTTTCCCCATTTCAATGTCTTTTTTAATGATATAAAGCTCAAATTGTTAATCTAGTGAAGTCTCGAAACCGTTGCTCTTGAATTCTGCGCTCCTTCTCATGTTGTTATATGTCCCTCGTATGGGTTGTGCTAAGACCCCCGGGGTGTCACACTCCAGAGAGTCGTGCATAGTTTCCCATACTTATAGTAGACTGAGAAAGAATGCCAGAAGCCGTCACTTAACTACTAAAGTTTGTCAAATATAATTAGAAGAACAAAAGCTCACTTCTGCCTTCTGCGAAGGTTCTGCATTTGCAGGGATTAATAGGAGATGACTTAAGGAGGGAGAGCAGCAATATTCCCACGGCTTCAAAGCGGTTGATAGTATACACAGCCTGTAATAATATGATAGAAATCTCCGAAAAAAACAGGCTTATGAATAAACTTTAAAAGCTCTCTAATCTGAAAATATAGATGATCTGGAGAATGCTACATCGATTTATAACATTAGTTTGTGATCACCATCCGGCCGGCAGCTTAGCGAGTAAGGCACACGACAAAATTGTATTAAAAACGGAATGCGCGGAATACTTAAACAAGCGGTGAGAAAAAACGCAGCATTTCTGAGACAGCGTTAACGTAAAGACTGATAGTGATACTTTTCCTTCGTACCTCAGGGTAATCAAAATTCGAGCGCAAGATTTATTCTGACATGCACTTACTTATCATGAGTCAGACTCCGAGTCCGATGGGCGACGAAGTTTTATTAAATTGGATACGTACTAGATTACGCTCTGTATTAAAAATACTACATAAAGATCAAGGAGTGTCTAACGATGGAGAACTGACATAGAAAGAAAATCCACCAAAAATGCCATAATGACACCGAGGGGATTGGAACCCCTGCCTGCATACACAGATAAGAAACCCGGAATTTGAGGTCGGGCAAGCCTTTCGCTTAAGTCACACTCCTTGGACCACTCTGACACGGTGCCGTAGAAGCAGTGCTGTGTATGGAATGTCGAGATATTCATAGGTTAGGACCAGAATCGTAAACTACGTAGATTATAGCTTAGTTATCTTCCTGATTGGTTCAATCTCCCAAAATGTCTCCCCAAGTTTGCAAATCAATTCTAGTTCCACTGGGCAATTTATATTGCACATTCTGTTCTCTGAATGCTTGTATCCTAATCCAAAGCATATATTCCACTTCCACATATAACAGTCCAGGTAAAACTGAGCCGAGTTGACGCATCAAGTTCATGCCCACCGGTTTTTTCGAAATCCACGTCGACAAACATATGTCCTATATGAGTAAGGTGTTCGAGTCGACGAAGAGAACCCATCGTATCCAGCCAAGTCTTTAATTGAAAAATAGTTAAATTGATATTTTAAACATGATAATAACAAGTAACCACTTACCTCGGTAATAGCATCTTTCCAAATTTCCGGAGAGTCTATGGATATTCGATTTACAGATACTGATAATGTGTCCAACAATGTCGTAAGGGGAATAGCCGGTTCGAAATGGCGAGACAAAATACAAGTTTGAAGACGCGTCATCAGCCTTATTGCGGGGAGAAAACTGGAATTGACCTTGACCCGTAAATGTCGAATATTTGCTGCTGCTGTCAGGGGTAAAATGGCATCAAAGTTGTTGCACCAAGTTCTAGGCAGAAAGATTGCATGTTTGGGAGAGAACCTTCGGCAATGGAATCCTTGAAAATCAAGTTCGCTCCGAAGAATGATAGGCATCTGAGAGTGGGATGGCGAGAAAGAAAATTGCGCATGATCGACGCTTTTTGTGGCTTCGATAGCCCATCCTAATAAAATCCCCACCCTCCCACCAAGGTCAATCTGGTTAATTTTGGCCAGTTTCCTTGCAACAAGAATTGAGGGTAGGGATCAGCATTCCAGACGCATGATAGTCGGAGATCTACGATCGAAGGACATGAGCGGATGATAAGATCCACGAATTCAGAGACATAGACGCCGCTTGGCGGTGTATCACTTCTGGAGAAGATCAGGAGACTAACAGCTCGAAGACTGAGCATTGTGGGTCACTAGCTAGCTCAGATTAGCATATCTGGGTTACCGTTCAGAAAAAAAAAATACTTTATGGTTTAGATTCAATTCATGACTGTCTTTTGCATGAGACGTGAGAGGGTCCACAGACATCATCGTATTAACGTGAAGGTCTTGAAGCACCGGCAAATGTTCGAAAAGCGTTACGAGAAGATTGAAGACAGAACAAGAACTGGCAGTAAAAGGACCGCAAAGGAAATGAGTCAAGTTGTTAGTGTGCGGCATGAGACTCGTCAAGAGATGCGAGACAAGACTGCCTCTGGTCTCGAGTTGATCCACATCCGTGTACTCGAGGAACTTCGAAATGGATTTTGGGAGAATACGAGACTAGCTAGGGACGGAGCAGGCAAAGGGCTTCTCGCCGGTATGAGAGCGCAGGTGCGCGATGAGTGCGAACCGCGACGTCTGCACGAGGCTTTTGCGTGCGCAACCGTTCCACTCGCACTTGTACCCGCTCCGATGCGCCCCAATGTGTTCTGCGCGGGTGTCAACAAAGATTCTCAAAACAAAACAGACGACACACCTCGGAGAAGATGGTTTACGAGACCCTGTACATTTGCAAAGGCCTGCTTGCATGCATCCCATTCGCACACGAGGCCTCCTGTGCTGAGATCCGATCTCTGCCGCTCCTTCGGCGATGACGCTTCTTTATTCCGTGCCACAGCTGTAGGCGTCGCGGTGACCGTATCTTGCGCGGTGGTTTCGTCATCGGTCCCCGCTGCTGAGCCACCCGCGGACGATATGCCAGCTGTTATACCCGCTCGCGTCGCTTCCG
The DNA here is from genome assembly GCA_000827215.1 of Sphaerobolus stellatus SS14. Lineage (NCBI taxonomy): Eukaryota > Fungi > Basidiomycota > Agaricomycetes > Geastrales > Sphaerobolaceae > Sphaerobolus > Sphaerobolus stellatus. Next base: position 795,697 of record KN837100.1, on the reverse strand, counting down.
TGCGCAACGAGATTTACCTGTCACACTCGGCGCTTCATCTTCCAAACGGGCCACCTTCCAGGAATATGGCGTCGCGGGTGGTTTGACCATCTCTCTTACTTTTTCGTCTTTCACGTGGGGGATACCTATCGAGGGAAAACAGTCGAATTGGGACTCCGAGTCCAATCAACGTCTGGCATTTACGACATTCCTCCTACATCAAAAGGCACTCGTCTCAGCACCAGTTCCCCCGCCCTCTTATACGCAGTATACAGTACGTCATCCCATTCCAATTACTTAGTCGTTTCTTAGTGTATCCTTTTAAGTATCAACTTGGATCCAGAGTTCTTCCCAATCCTACCGATTTGACCACTTTTTTGATATCAGCGAAACTTCGAAGGCATCAACAGAACCTAGGATCATAGGGCGCATCATCGACGTATTTATTACGATTGGCCTCCATTTTTACCGCTACGTGATTTGCAGGATGGCACTTTTTCAGTTGCCGAATTTCGCTCGGGGATGGCATGGATTTCTTTTCAGCGGCCGAGGTCAGGTTTTCACCCGGGGATGCCATTGGATGATTTTCAGTACACCAGGCTCCAGAATTGCAAGTCAATATCATGACGATAAGACAGGTCGCCAGAGAATCTATGTTTTGGATATAAGATTAACTTGGCACGGATCCATGGCCAGAGAACATAATGGAACCTCGAGTCCAACAGTCAAGTTTCAGCCAATGTAGCTTATCCATCCAACGACAACCCACCCACCCATCCCTCTCCACCACCTTCCTCCATCTATCCGTCATTTAAGTCTTGCTCACTGACATCATGATGTGCCTGTCCCGCCCAATTAAAGAAATTCCAAACGAATGACCCGGGTCAAGGTCTCATCTCGCTATCCACATCCGACTCTCTCGCTGTTCGAAAGTCAGAATGGCCTACTTGAATAAATTGAAGCATTGTTGTCGGAATCCAGATTAATAATCCTGTTTGGTGGTGGGAAGAAATACGTGCCATGTCGAGTCATTAGCTCAGGCTGACAGGCTCCGGCTCAATGACAACGCATCTTCATCAAGCCTGGGCCTGATTAATGGGACTCAGAGTGTTGAATCTTGCCATGATTTTAAATTAAGTAAAGTATGTGTTCCCTCTCATTGACAGGCTTACGGACGAGATCAAATTTATTTGTGATTTTATTTTGTATTTTGCGTTATATTTAGGAGAGGGTGAGTCCGGGTATAATATATATTATAAGAGAGGATCAGAGGAGAAGGAATATTAATGTTAAATTCAAATTAAAGGAGTGAACGGGAAGAAAAGAGGGATTGAAATCGATAGTCTGCGTGGCCACGAGACGCGTAATACACCCCCCTCCTCCCAACCGCAAGACGCCTTGCCACAGTGGTTACAGGGTTCGCCTGCTATTTTTGTAGTCCAGCGAATATGCTTTGCATACGTGCGTTGGAATCGCACAGGCCTCGTTTTTTACTTCATTTATTTCGGGCTGTGTATTGCAATAAGGAGTCATGATTAATTGTGCTATGATTCGACTCATAAGCAGAGTCTGCGGGCTTTTGATCAGTTATTTGGATCAGTCATGCCTTAATTTTGTGAGTGAATGTTCAATACACCATCGTGATAATGGGACGGGGGGAATGCATCAACAATTATACTATTTCATTTTCGTAGGTTGGGTCCAAAGGGCCGCGTTAGATGTCATGATAAATAAAGCTCGGTCGTTACTGTATTGACTTCTCTTCGAGTCCGAGTCGATTTTCTTAATGGATGACCAAAGGGGTTTGTTTATGAGATAATGAATATTTTAGGAGAGGCCATTTTAAATAGATTTGAGTTGAGATATGGACTCCAAGGAGGCAGTACGAGACTTCTAGTCTGATTACGAATCAGGTGGTCCAAGACAGAATTCGAACACGAATTGTATTCGGATCGGAGTAGAGCATGATATGTAATTAGCATTCAGGCAAATCACCGTGTAAGTGTGAGTGAGCATCATGGACTCAGAAAAAGGAAATCGATACAAGTCCTGCACTTGCCATGTTTAATAAAAGTCAATATCAATGCCCACCAGTCCTATTACAATAATGAGCCTACGACGAAAAACACCAAAATGACACCGAGGGGATTCGAACCCCTGCCTGCATACACAGATGGGAAACCCGGAATTTGAGATCGGGCAAGCCTTTCGCTTGAGTCACACTCCTTGGACCACTCGGACACGGTAGGGAGCAACAATTAGTAAATGTGTCGCGAGTATATAGGATAAGAACATACAGTTTGAATTAAACCTAATATGCCGCCAAAGATTGCCTTGATTATTTCTGGGATTCATGTGCCATGCAGATTGATACCGCCATAAGGAGCTAATAAACATTAAATAGATGCTTAAAAATAGTGCAGCAAACGTACAAGCCTTCACCTCTGGCTTGGCATGTGCCGGGGCCAGCCTTTAAGTAAGAAAGGTCGTAGGTTCGAATCCTGCACAAACCACCAGGGAATTTTAGTGGGTATTGCGAGCGCAGCAGTACCAATACAACACTGAGGGAGACGAACAAAGAGCAATTGACGATCAGAGAGCCATCGGTTGATAGCGTGAGAAAAGCCCTGAAGGCTATGCGTGGGAATCTTACCCAGGGAGCTTACAATGACATCATATTGAGGTGCGCTGCTTCAGAATTATGAATCACTGTACCTCCATGTGATGTCATTGCTTGGTAAGCAAATGATATCGCTTAATGCATTTTTTTTCTCTTCCTTTTTCGTCTTCTCTTCTCCTTGGCATGATTACAGCAGTGAGGTAGCTAATGGGCCTCAACCATCATGCAATTTTATTTTGTATTTGTCACATCCCTAACCCTCCAACTCCCGGGAGGACTTAGCTTGCACCCCAGTAGGCTCATTCCTCACTTAAGAAATGCTACATCCCAATCTAATGTTAAACTAGTTTGATAAAAATAAGTTATCCCAAATATTTAAGGATTGTTCCGTGTTAAAATATTGAATACCTTTACCAAGGGTGAAAAAATAATGGCAATGCCGCAACTCGAACCCATGCCTTACAACCACTTACCACCATCGAAGGAAACACCTACTATCCTTACAAGCGCATGTATGATTGGTATGGGTCTTGGGATGTTGTTGTAACTGAAGAGGCGGATCAACACAGCGTTTTCATTCTCACTATCATGCTCTGATTGATTTCGGTCACTGTGGGTGCCTTTATGATGTTGTAACTGGTGGTCGGTGGGCCCGGTAGTACGGCAGTTTCGTTGCCTGTGCATTTTCTGTGTCATGGTAACAGATCCAGTACTTTTGAGCTAGTGTTTCCTCACTTCGTTCCTATAAATGGAAACGTAACTAATAATATATTTAAGCACTTCAAGTCTCATGAACAGTTTAGATGTAAGACGTAACAGGATAACTGCACTGGTTTCGAATGATTCTGAACATTTTCCGGAAGTTCAATTTCCAATTTCGAGACCTTTAGGATAATATGGCTAATATTTTTTAACTAACTCTTCAAGTTCATTGCACCCACATCAAGGCGAGTCGAGGCCTGGCGGTGCCGCTAAGTACTATACTCTTATTATGACGATCTAATGGGGACATTATTTGGCCCTTCTGAGAATTGGGATTTAAGAGAGATTAACTATAGATATTTATCGCTATTCTTAAAGTCGCAACAATTGCTTTGAAGTTACTCTGAAGAATAATTGGCATGAAGCAAAAGGGACTCAATAATTGGTCAATAGCAGCATTGTAATGAAATCTATTTATGGACGTGTCCACTTAGGTAAGGTCTCCTGCGCATCTCTGGGAGCCCAGTTACTGCGTCATTGCCATTGGACTCTGTGACTTGGACTTATCATGTCTAGTTTACGAGCACCTGCGAGTGCTACCGATGAAGGTACACAGGCCATTATCCTACGTAGGGAATGACTATCTGAAATCTGTCATAGAATCCGCGCCCTTGCTCCAGGATGCTCCAAGTCAAGAGCCTGAGTCCTTTTTCACTCGTTCAACGCAAGGTCTGTGCTCGTGCTATACATGATTTCCACGCGTCTGACTACCGTGTATTACTTCAGAACCCTTGAGTACCATGTCCAAATTACTGCTCGGAGTGATTCTCGTCCTTCTCGTTCTTGCAAGCGTGTTTTTCGGCCTGTTTATTGGAATTCAACACCGCCTTTCATCTATTGAGCATGGAGGACACGAGAAGACAATTACTACGACCGAAACTAGGATAAGCACAAGCATCGTCACCACTACCCTTGTCTCCACGGCACCCCCATCTGAACCCACTTCACCACCTGAGGAGGTACGACTTTGCTCACTTAGTACGATGAGATTGCATATTAACTGGGAACCACGCGTAATCAGAAGAAATGTATGGATTCTAACTGCATAGTTCTTGCAGCAGCAGTCCTTAGTTCGCTTGATGCGACCCGCGATCCCTGCGAGGATTTTTACGGCTTTGTCAGTGAGTAGATTGATATTTTGAAGCGTATAGATATTTTAGACTTTTTCAGACGGTGGTTGGATGGACGAGCATCCCATCCCTGCGGACAAGGGTCGTTATGGGCACTCTGACGAGGTTGCACTTAAAAATCGAGTACGTGAAGTAATATCTTGAATATGGTTACTGGCTTATGCTCCCCAGATGATCATCAGGCAGATTCTGGAGCAAAATGCCTCTTTGATACCATCTCCTGATTCCCAGACTTTGACCAAACTGCAGAATTTATATGCGTCGTGCATGGATGAAGATCATCTTGACTCTTTGGGGATACAACCGCTGCTCCAGGTCGTCAATACTGTGCGAGGTTTATTTAACGGATCTACGACCGTTGTAGATGCTAGTCATGACAGTCAACATGCATTCAGTATTGCTCCACATCGCGGTTTGACTGCAGCCCTTTCTTACATTCATTCCCGTGGTAAGTCATGGGATAATACACAATTGAAGCACCTAATTTCAACGCATTTCATTCAGGTATTCACGCCCTCTTCGAATTCATTATAGAGGGAGATGTTGGGGTAGATCCCAATGCTATGACCCTATGGTTTTATCAGCCAGGGTTCGGTTTACCGTCCAAGGTGAGGCGGAAAATCATTCCATGATATTCGTAATTTAACTCTACTGCTGATAGGAATATTTTGAAGACAAGGATATCGTCGATGGGTATACATCCACGCTGGAAAGGTTTTTTGCGGCCTTGGATGAGAATTCTGAGGAAAACGTCCAGTATTGGCCTCCTTTCCCTTGGCCTCGTAAGTGGCCAAACATCATGGATTATCCTTTTTATTGAGTGTTTTTTTTAGCATGGGGAGGTGACGATGACGATAAAAAGCCTCAATATAAAACTCCTGCAGAGCTTGCTAAAGCCGTGGTTGAGTTTGAAGGAAAAATTGCTATTGCCACCCTCGATTTGTAATTCTATATCATTTTTCAATCCTGGAATGATTTCATTGCTAACTTCGTAAGGCAGAGATCGTCTTCAACAAGACCCATTCGGCACTTACAATCCCGTCAATGCCCGTAATATATCGGAGTCCATTCCCCAGGTGGATTTCCCTGGTTACTGGTAGGATTGAGATCTTATCACAGTTTTAATTGACTAAATCGCTTTAAGGTCGTCCTTTACCCCGAGAGCTTTCCCTGACCGCATTGTTGTCACTTATCCCCCATATTTGGAATCGTTGTCTTCTTTGCTTTCAAATACTTCGGACTACGTTATCGAGGGATATTTGATCGCCCGTGTTACCCAATCTCTAGCAGAATACCTGGGACAGGAGACAGATATATGGAAAGCGAATCGTGAATTGGTAGAGCTCTTGACCGGCATCAAGAAGGGAGCTGTCGGTGATCGTGCCGAATATTGTGTGACAAAAGTAACCAATACTTTGGGTTTCGCATCCGGAAGGTATGGTAAATTTCCTGAACCAGAATCACTGCGATTAACTGTCATCATTCAGATTCTTTGTTCAGGAAGCATTTGGAGGGAAATCTCGCTCGAAAGCGACGCGTGTGATCACAGGTCATATCCAAATGTTCCTAGGAAAGAACGACTTATTCACCTTTCCATCCTGTCTAGATATCGTTGATGCCTTCAAGCACTCGCTGTCTGGAGTAGATTGGATGGATACCACGTCTGCGGAAGCAGCTGCCGAGAAGGTTCGTTATTCCCTTAGTCTATTTGCCCCGTTTTTAATACAAATATGTAGGCAACAAACATCCGCATCAAAGTTGGGTTTCCCTTGTCGCCCAACACGTCTGACGCTACTGCTATTGCACAATATTATTCAAGGTTAAGCACCGATAAAGCTGATTTCTTTGGTAATATACAACGTGCAGCGTACGTTATCATATTTTTGCATGGGTGTTTGCTCTGACCGTGTGATGATAGTGCATTCGAAAAATACCTTGAGTGGCAGAAACTGGGAAAGCAAAGAGACAAGGAGATTTGGGAGGTGCGTTATTACTTTACGCGAGAGCAAACTAGCCGCTAATAAGCAGATTAGATGGTTCCATCAGAAGTAAACGCTTATTTCAGTCCGCCGTCAAATGAGGTAAGGTATCCTCACGTTAATGCTTGGTACAGTTGTTTACTTGATTGCATTTTCCTATAGATTGTATTTCCCGCCGGCATTTTACAAGATCCTTACTTCTCGAAAGACTGGTAAGTCCATTAAATTATTCGACTTTTGGACATTCCTTAGTATATCACAGGCCTGGTTATCTGAATTACGGAGCTTTTGGTGCATTTGCGGCACACGAATTGACAGTGAGCTTTGTCTCTATTAATCCTCACGATATATCGCTCATAAATAACCCAATAACCCAGCATGCTTTCGATTCTGCTGGAAGGCTTTATGACCAAAATGTAAGCAGGTGTAGTTTCTCTTCTGTGTTTCGTTTTGACACTATATCTTACAGGGTATACTACGGGAATGGTGGACGAACGCCACCAGTGAGGCTTTCGAAGAACGACGTCTGTGTCTCTCAGAGCAATACTCAAACTACACTGTGGATGATGGCCAAGGAGGTCACGTTCATGTCAACGTGAGTAGCAGATGGTTTCTCACTGTTCATTGACTCTAACACAACATACAGGGAAATTTGTTCGTCATTTACTTTATATATCATATTAACCATTTAACATCTATTTAGGACAAGCGGTGAAAATATCGGTGATCAAGGCCTGATTCAAGCTTATCGCGCCTGGACGGCTCAGTATGATACTTCTTTCGAGGCGGGGAACGAATTCTTATTGCCTGGATTAAATTTTACACGGTTTGTTAATCATACATATGATATGCTTGACATATATTCATTGATTACTAGTGAACAATTGTTCTTTATCTCGTTCGGAAGAGTATGGGGAGCAAATATACGGCCCCAGACGGCAGTCCAGCAAGTAAGATCAGACCCTCATTCACCGAGTCGCTTCCGTGTTTTGGGTACGTTGGTCAATATTCCGGCCTTCGCGAAAGCTTTCGAATGCCCAGTAGGTTCCGTAGTAAGCGTATACAAAAATCTCTATATATCCTACCCCTAACACTGTTGGTATAGATGAATCCGCCGGAAGAGGAGAGATGTAGGATATGGTAGTCGACTGTGATGAATGCAATGTAAAATACACGCTTTCAGTTCTCCTATTTATAGCACGCCTTTTGTACTTGGAACGTCGGCTCCTCCTGTGTGCTCTATTGCCTGTCGAAGTGCTAATGCGAAGGCTTTGAAAGCAGACTTCGCTCTAAGCAAACACATAAGAATGAATACCCAGATTAGATTAAAACTACACACCGATGGTGGTCATTGTCTCCCCTTAACACGTCGACGTGAAGCATAATTCCAGCTACCGTAGCAAAGGAATGGAAAACGTGAGGGATCGTTTCAGTCGAGAGTTCGCCGATCTTCTCGCGTTTTAAGCCTAAATCAGTGACGCAGTAAGGCCGCCCTGAGATATCGACGACTGCCCGAGATACATACCCTGTCCCGTAATGACGAATTCCTCGTACTTCTCCCAATGCATCTTTGAATGCTGTTCCAAGAGCCAAAGCGCTATCCTGTGTAAAGGCTATCAGGCCCAGCAGCATACACAACGCACATGTGACACTGGGGACTGGTCAAAATTTTCCAGAGTGGGAAATGGTCAGGAAAATGGCAGGATTTGGGTGCATCTTCCAAACATTTTCCAGACCTTGGAAAATATCTGGAATTTGTTTGGAAAATATTTTCAAAGCTGGATTATGTCAGGAAAAAGGATGGGAAAAATAGTTATTCCAGGTATTTCCAGGGCTGGAAAGTATCTGGAAAATACACCCAAATCCTGGAATTTTACAGGCCATTTTCCAACTTGGAAAATTTTGACCAGCCTCCTGTGTGACATATCTGCAGTATGATGATCATCTATCCATAAATCGCCATTGCACTTCATAGCAAGGAAAAGACCGCCGTGTTGCTAAGGCATTATACATCTATGTAAGAAGTTAGCTGCTGGCATTTCAACTAATAACACTCCATATACGTGATCAAGGAAGCCAATGCCTGTGGAAACCTCTATAGTCTGAGCTTTTCCACTTCCAGGTGCACAATCCAAGTCAATTTTGACCTTGATATCAGTCTCATTGGTTTTATGGTTCACAGTCACCTGTCTAGGAGACATTTTGAGGTTAATGAGGTGGTGTGAATGAGAAAGCAGTATATTACGTAAGTTTCTCTGTGTAATAACAATTACAGCTAGCTGCAAAGGAAAAGAGACTAAGTATGCGTCCGAGAGGTATACAATGTGTCCAAGTTATTTTTACATGACGAAATGTACATGAAGAGACAGATGAGAGGGAAGTTGATTGTTTATCTAGGCAAGTGAATGCAAGTGAAAATTACTAAAATGGAGCTTTGGAAACCATCGTCTAGGAAGGGAAAAAAATTCCTGTTAAGGTCAAGGTTCAGAATCGGATATCTTGAAAGATTGATGGGGAAGAGCCGATTTTGGGGGATCTCGATTGCTATATCTGGCACGCGTCGACCCGGGCTGTGAAGCCTGAGCACTTCTGCTCCGAAGAATGCCTGGTGTCTTCGCGGGAGTAACCGGTAATGCCGAAGGAGACGGAGAATATGGGCTAGGCGTAGGTACAGGAGAAAAGGAAGAGACTTGAAGCAGTATAGCGAAGTCTTGAGTCGATTGAGTGAGTTTTGCTATATTGCTCTTGAGCACTGGAGAGAAGGAAGCCGACCACGACTTTATCGTTGTTAGAACGCTCACGATAGCCTACAATAAAAGCGTCAGAAACTGGCTAAAGGCAAAGCAATGTAAGGGACACACTTTAACAAAGAAGTGAGCATCTTCCCAGAATGTCTTCTGATCGCTATCACCAGAACCTTTTCGCATCGCCGAAATTTTACTTTTGAGACGTGTGGTGATTTCTACTGCAATATCCAAAGTTTCTGGCAAATCAATATTCGCCTCTTGCGCATAAGGTATCACTTCATCCATCATCTTCCATACAGATCGTGCTGTCTCCGTTACCGCTTCCATCGTGTTCAGCAAGTCTTCATCGATCATCTTGGAAGAGTCACTTGGAACGTCCAGGGAAGAAATATTTGTCAATCGAGGGGTGGAGTGTACGACATGTTGGCGAGAAGATCCGAAAGAGAAAGGAGACGACCTTCCATCGCCATTTGGAGTGGGAGAATCATATCGAGAAATCACTATGGAGGGAGCGAAGTCAGCAGATGGAGAGTTTCCGCTGAGAATTGGGGTATTCTGAGGAGGTAACTGAGGCTTTCGTAAAGCGGAACGTAGCACTGAACCATTCGGCAGAAGCTCCTGGGATGTGGAGGGCAAAGTTTAGCCTATTTCTAGGTCACTTGTACTGAAAGAGCCTGCGTGTCTTCTTGCCATGCGAGAACGGCCTTCACCAGCATGGATAAGTGATCTGTTAATTGGTGAGGCAACAGCGTGACGACTGTCTCCGGTAGCCAACTTAATTTCTTTACTGTCTCCTGCAGCAGAAACATTAGATGTCTGACTCTTTGGAACTGCAGACCCTTTCGCTTGACGACCCCTTTGCTCAGATAAATACGGCACCTGCCTGCATACACAGATGAGAAACCCGGAATTTGAGATCGGGCAAGCCTTTCGCTTGAGTCACACTCCTTGGACCACTCGGACACGGTGCCGTGGAAGCAGTGCTGTGTATGGAATGTCGAGATATACATAGGTTAGGACTAGAATCGTAAACTACGTGTGTTATAGCTTAGTTATCTTCCGATTCCTGATTGTTTCAATCTCCCAAAATATGTCTCCCCAATCTCGTGAATTAATTCTAGTTCCACTGGGCAATGCATATTCCCCATTCTGTCCTCTGATTGCTTGCATCCTAATCCAACAAAACGGACGTTCCGCTTCCACATATAACAGTCCAGGCAAAATTGTGCTGAGTTGACACATCAAGTCCATGCCCACCGGTTTTTCGAGATCCACGTCGACAAACATATGTGCTATATGAGTGAGGCGTTGGAGTCGACGAAGAGAACCCATCGTATCCAGCCAAGTCTTTAATTGAAAAATATTTAAATTGATGTTTAAAACATGATAATATCAAGTAATCACTTACCTCGGTGATAGCATCTTTCCAAATTTCCGGAGAGTCTATGAATATTCGCTCTACCGATACTGACAATGCGTCCAACAGTGACGTAGGGGAAACAGACAATCCGGGAATTTGAGTGAAAACACAAGTCTGAAGACACGTCATCAGCCTTATTGCGGGGAGAGAACTAGATTTGGCCTTGACCCGCAAATGTCGAATATTTGCTGCTGCTGTCACGGGCAAAATGGCATCGAAGGTTGGTTCACGAGATAATAGGCAGAAAGATTGCATGTTTGGGAGAGAACCTTCCGGAATGGAATCCTCGAAAATCAAGCGCGCTGGGAGGATTGATAGGCATCTGAGAGTGGGATGGCGCGAAAGAAAATTGCGCATAATCAGCGCTTGTTGTGGTTTCGATAGCCCATCCGAATAAAATCCCCACCCTCCCAAGGTCAATCTGGCTAATTTTGGCCAATTTCCTTGCAACAAGAATTGAGGATAGGAATCAACTCTCCCGGCGAATGATAGTCGGAGATCTACAATCGAAGGACATGAGCGGGTGAGGAGATCCACGAATTCAGAGGCATGGACGCCGCTTGGCAGTGTGTCACTTCTGGGGAAGATCGCGAGGCAAATAGCTCGAAGACTGATCATGGTGGGTCTCTAGGGATCTCAGATTAGCATATCTGGGTTACCATTCGAAAAATGAAAATACTTACTTTATGGTTTAATTTCAATTCATGACTGTCTTTTGTATGAGGCGGGAGAGGGTCCACAGACACCGTCGCATTAATGTCAGCCTCTTGAAGCGCCGACGAATGTTCGAAAAGCGTTACGAGAAGATTGAGGTCAGAACAAACATTGAAATCAATATGGCAAATGAAATGAGTCAGGTTGTTAGTGTGCGAGATGAGATTTGTGAGATGCGAGACAAGAATGTCTTTAGTCTCAAGTTGATCCACATCCGGAGCCTTATCGTATTCGGGGAACTTTGAAAGGGATCTTGGGAAAACCCGAATCCGATTTCCGTCGTATATGAGTTCCAAAATTCGAAGTCGCGCTGCCAAGAACGGTTTAGTAGGCAAGATTGACAAGACTTTGCGTATGTCTGTCCGATCCACGATCAGACAGCAAGATATCCATCGATACTCGATATGCCAAGGAATAATCAGAGTACTAAATGCTCTGCAGGTTAATGCGAGGGATAGGAGATCGGCTACATCATCGACGTCTTCGACGATGTGCACGTGGAGCTCGGCTGGAAAGTTGGAAAGGGAAGTCGATGGTGGCATAAGAGAAGACTCGCGCCGTGAGAATTATATACTTAATCGAACACTGTCAGCCTGCAGACTCAAAAAAGTACGATCCTAGGTAGTTTTATTCGAGCTCAAGATTTATTCTGGAATGCGCTTACTATATCGTGAGTCAGACTCCGAGTCCGATGAGCGACGATGTTCAAGTTTTATTAAAGTATACGTACTAAACAACGCTCTGTAATAAAAATAGTACATAGAAATCATACTAGCAGATTAACTGGACTAAGTGCCTATCGATGAGGAGAACTTCGAAAGAAAATCTACCAAACCAATGTGTTCTGGGGGGGCGTTAGCAAGATTCTCAGCACAAAATATATGACACACGTCGGAAAAGATGGTCTACTAGACCCTGCACATCCGCAAAGGCCTGCTTGCATGCATCCCATTCGCACACGATGCCTCCTGTGCTGAGATCCGATCTCCGTCGTTCCTCGGCGACGACGCTTCTTTATTCCGCGCCACAACTGTAGGTGTCGCCGGGACCGTATCTTGCGCGGTGGTTTCGTCGTCGCTCCCCCTGCTGAGCCACCCGCGGACGACATGCCAGCTGAAGATGTTGTACCCGCTCGCGTCGCGTCCATGCGCAACGAGATTTACCTCCCACACTCGGCGCTTCATCTTCCAAACGGGACACCTTCCCGGAACATGGCCCAGCGGGTGGTTTGGGCATCCCTCTCACTTTTCTGTCTTTTACGTGGGGATACGCAAAACAATCGAATTGAGATTCCGAGTCAATCAACTGCTGGCATTTACGACGATCCCTCCTCGTGTTTCCTTTTTAAGTATCAACTCGGATGCAGAGTTGACCACTTTATGATATCAATGAACTTCGAAGGCATCAACAGAACCTAGGATCATAGGGCGCATCATCGACGTATTTATTGCGATCGGCATCCATTTTTACCGTTACGTGATTTACAGAATGGCATGGATTCCTTTTCGGCGGCCGAGGTCAAATTTTCGCCCGGGGATGCCATTGAATTATTTTCAGGCGAACGACGAAAGGTCGCCAGCGAATCCATGTGTTGGATATAAGACTAACTTGGCACGGTCTGTGAAATTGTGATTGGGGTCGTCAGACCTCCAATATTTTCTTAGATCAACGAACGAACTAATTATTCAGATCCATGACCAGAGAACATAATGGAACCTCGAGGCTAACAGTCAAGTTTCAACCAACGTAACCTATCCGCATCCAACGATAACCCACCCACTCATCCCTCCTCCACCACCTTACGTCTGAATATGAATCACTGGCGACACTGCCCCAGACCAGTTAAACCCATCTCACACCGATAATCTTACAAGTTACCAAGCCCTCCATCTATCCGTCATGTAAGTCTTGCTCACTAGCCTCATGATGTGTCTATGCCCCTCAATTAAAGGAATCCCAAATGAATGACTCGGGTCAAGGTCTCATCCCACCATCCGTATCCGACTCTCTCGCTGTTCGAAAGTCAGAATGGCCTACTTGAATAACTGAAGCAGCGTTGTCGGAATCCGTATTAATAATCCTGTTTGGTGGTGGGAAGAAATACGTGCCCTGTCGAGTCATTAGCTCAGCCTCCAAATCAATGACAATGCATCCTCATCCAGCCTGGGCCTGATTAATGGGACTCGGAGCGTTAAACCTTATTGACTTTAAATTAAGTACAGTATGTTTTCCTCTCATTGACAGGCTTACAGATGAAATCAGATTTATTTGTGATTTTATTTTGTATTTTGCGTTCTATTTCAGAGAGGGTGAGTCCGTGCATAATATAAGCTATAAGGGAGGATCAGGGGAGGAGAGATATTAATGCTAAATTCAATTTAAAGGAATCAACGGGAAGAAAAAAGGGATTGAAATCTAATCTGCGTGACCACGAGAGGCGTAATACACCTCCCTGTCCAGACCGCAAGACGCCTTGTCGTAGTGGTTACCGGGTTCGCCTGCTATCATTTGTAGTCCAGCGAATATGCTTTGCATACGTGTGTTCGAATCGCACAGGCGTTGTTTTTGCTTTTGCTATCTTTATTTCGGGCTATGTACTTTTGACTCATAAGCGGAGTCTGCGGGTGTTTGATCAGTTATTTGGCTTAGTCATGCTTTAATTTTGTGCATCAGGAAACTTGTCACAAACCAGCTTTTAGCGCGCGTGCTAGGAAGACTATACGGCGATATACACTGTATGTAGTGCTACCTAGTGCCATATACCCTCACTAGCGAATGGTACATTATATACCGCCGCCTATCTCGGCTATCGCTACTTAGTGCTATGTAGATTTTGCACACTTTACTGATGTGAGTGAGTGTTCAATGCAGCATCGTGATAATGGGGCAGGGGAAGAATGTATCAATAACTATACTATTTTATTTTTCATAGGTTGGGTCCAAAGGGCCGTATTTGATGTCATGATAAATAAAGTTCATGGCATGGGTTCATCAGTAAAGTGTGCAAAATCTACATAGCACTAAGTAGCGATAGCCGAGATAGGCGGCGGTATATAATGTACCATTCGCTAGTGAGGGTATATGGCACTAGGTAGCACTACATACAGTGTATATCGCCGTATAGTCTTCCTAGCACGCGCGCTAAAAGCTGGTTTGTGACAAGTTTCCTGATGTTGGTTTCTGCTGGTTCACAATATTAGTGTACAGTAAGCATCTTCGTCCTGTCAAGACCCTCTCTGCGATGGTTAATTGATCTTAGATACCGAAGGCTACGCCTTCACACCTCGGCCGTTACTATATTGACTTCTCTTCGAGTCCAAGTCGATTTTCTTAAAGGATGACCAAAGGGGTTTGTTCGTGAGATAATGAATAGTTTAGGAGAGGCCATTTTAAATGGACTCCGAGGAGGCAGTACGAGACCTCCAGTCCTGAATCCAAATCAGGTGGTCCAAGACAGAATTCAAACGCGAATTGTATTGGAATCGGAGTAGAGCGTGATATGTAATTAGCATTCAGGCAAATAGCAGTGTAAGTGTGGGTGAGCATCATGGACTCGGAAAAAGGAAATCAATACAAGTCCTGCACTCACCATCTTTAATAAAAGTCAATATCAATACCCACCAGTCCTATTAGAATATTCGCATTCAGACAAATCGCCGTGTAAGTGTGAGTGAGCATTATGGACTCAGGAAAAGGAAATTAATACAAGTCCTGCACTCGCCATCTTTAATAAAAGGAACTATCAATGCCCACCAGTCCTATTACAATAATAGTCTACGACGAAAAACACCAAAATGACACCGAGGGGATTCAAACCCCTGCCTGCATACACAGATGAGAAACCCGGAATTTGAGATCGGGCAAGCCTTTCGCTTGAGTCACACTCCTTGGACCACTCGGACACGGTGCCGCGGAAGCAGTGCTATGTACAGTGAGCTAAGGTGTCGGCGAATAGGAGCCTGCGGAGATAAACCGGCATGCGTCCAGCCGAACAGCCGAGCCAAATCTGCCTCCGTAAAGCTTTCATCTCTTTGACACCTCGTCGCACATAGCACAGCAATCAACTTTCCGATTCCTTCCCAAACTCGATTTATTTTCCCGCCCACCGTCCCGTCTTTGAGCATGTTTTTCTTTGAATGTTATTCCACTTTATTTATTCCGTCTAAAGCCTACCCGTATCATATGTATTTACTGGTTAGAATATAAAACTTACTATTCGTCTATCTAGCGTGATATTTGGTTACTACACAAAACAAATCGTCGAGTTTTCCCTGAGCCTAGGGGAGCGGCTCGGTTCTGACTCCACGTACCACAGAATCTCATTCTGTTCTATCCCAATCTGTGTAGCAGCTTTATATCACGCGAAGCAGGACGGATATACATAGATTAGGACTAGAATTATAAACTACATAGAATATGGCTTAGTTATCTTCCGAACCCTGATTGGTTTAATCTCCCAAAATATGTCTCCCCAATCTCGCAAATCAATTCTAGTTCCACTGGGCAATGCATATTCCCCATCCTGTTCTCTGATTGCTTGCATCCTAATCCAACGAGACGTATATCCCGCTTCCACGTATAATAGTCCAGACAAAACTGTGCCGAGTTGACGCATCAAGTCCATGCCCACCGGCTTTTCGAGATCCACGTCGACAAAAATATGTGCTATATGAGTGAGGCGTTGGAGTCGACGAAGAGAACCCATCATATCTAGCCAAGTCTTTAATTGAAAATTATTTAAATTGATATTTAAAACATGATAATAGCAAATAACCACTTACCTCGGTGATAGCATCATTCCAAATTTCCAGAGAGTCTACGGATATTCGCTCTACCGATACTGATAATGCGTCCAACAGTGTCGTAAGGGAAAGAGCCGATCCGGGAAGTTGAGATAAAATACAAGTTTGAAGACGCGTCATCAGCCTTATTGCGGGGAGAGAACTGGAATTGGCCTCGCCCCGTAAATGTCGAATATTTGCTGCTGCTGTCACGGGCAAAATGGCATCGAAGGTTGTCGCATGAAATTCTAAGCAGAAAGATTGCATGTTCGGGAGAGAACCTTCAGCAATGGAATCCTTGAAAATCAAGTTCATTCGGACGAACGATAGACTTCTGAGAGTGGAATGGCGAGAAAGAAAATTGCGCATGATCAGCGCTTTTTGTGGCTTCGATAGCCCAACCGAATAAAATCCCCCCCCTCCCAAGGTCAATCTGGCTAACTTTGGCCAGTTTCCTTGCAACAAGAATTGAGGGTAGGGATCAGCATTCCCGACGCATGATAGTCGGAGATCTACAATCGAAGGACATGAGCGGATGAGAAGATCCACGAATTCAGAGACATAGACGCCGCTTGGCTGTGTGTCACTTCCGGAGAAGATCACGAGACAAACAGCTCGAAGACTGATCATGGTTGGTCTCTAGGGATCTCAAATTAGCATATCTGGGTTACTGTTCGGAAAAGGATAATACTTGCTTTATAGTTTACTTTCAATTCATGACTGTCTTTTGTATGAGGCGGGAGAGGGTCCGCAAACACCCTCGCATTAATGTCAAGGTCTTGAAGCGCCGGCGAATGTTCGAAAAGCGTTACGAGAAGATTGAAGACAGAACAAAAATCGGCGGTAATATAGCAAATGAAATGAGTCAGGTTGTTAGTATGCGAGATGAGATCTGTTAGATGCGAGACAAGAACGCCTTTAGTCTCAAGTTGATCCACATCCGGAGCCTTATCGTATTCGGGGAACTTTGAAAGAGATCTTGGGAGAACCGGGATCGGATCTTTGTCGTATATAAGTTCCAAAATTCGCAGTCGCGCTGCCAAGAACGGTTTAGTAGGCAAGATTGACAAGACTTTGCGTATGTCGGTCCAATCCACCGACAGACGACAAGATATCCATCGATAATCGATATGCCAAGGAATAATCAGAGTATTAAATGCTCTGCAGGTTAATGCGAGGGATAGGAGATCGGCTACATCATCAACGTCTTCGACGATGTGCACGAGGAGCTCGGCTGGAAAGTTGGAAAGGGAAGTTGGTGATGGCATAAGAGAAGACTCGCACCGTGAGAATTATATACTTAACCGAACACTGTCAGCCTGCAGGATCAAAATAGCAGGTAATAGTACTAATCCTAGATGATTTCGCAACCGGAAAACGTTTTACTTGCGGAAATAGGCCAACACACAGCGCGGCAGGGTCTGATTGCCTGCATAAAAAAGGACCCACTATGGGTTGACTGCGTACTATAAGTACGAGAAGCTATGCACGGTCGCGCGTCACGACCCCCCTTTGAGCTGTGCTTAATGTACTGTTTGTCACGCATCCCCAGACCCATCGTGCTAAGATCTCCTAGAAAGTCACAACCATCATTTGATTAATTCTAAACAAAATTGGTAGTTTCTCCTCGTTTCAATGTCTTTTTAAATGATATAAAGCTCAAATTGTTAAGCTAGTGAAGTCTCAAAATCATTGCTCTCGAATTCTGCACTCCTCCTCCTCATGCTGTTATACGTCCCTCATATGGGTTGTGCCAAGACCCCCCGGGTGTCACACTCCAGAGAGTCGTGCATAGTTTCCCATACTTACAATAGACTGAGAAAGAATGCCAGAAGCTGTCACTTAATTAAGTTTGCCAAATATAATTAGAAGAGCAAAAGCCCACCCTCACCTCCGGCGGAGGTTCCGCTTTTGCAGGGATTAATAGGGAGATGACTTAAGGAGGGAGACCAACAATATTCCCCACGACTTCAAAAGCGGTTGATAGTATACACAGCCTGTAATAATATGATAGAAATCTCCGAAAAAAACCAGGCTTATGAATAGACTTTAAAAACTCTTTAATCTGAAAATACAGGTGGTCTGGAGAACGCTACATCGATTTATAACATTAGTTTATGAGCGCCAACCGGCCGGCAGTTTAGCAAGTAAGGCACACAGCAAAATCATATTAAAAACGGGATGTACGGGACAAGTACTCAAACAAGCTGCGGGAAAAAAACGCAGAATTTCTGAGACAGCGTTAATGTAAGGACTGATACCTTTCCTTCGTACCTCAGCGTAATCAGAATTCGAGCTCAAGGTTTGTTCTGACATGCACTTACCTATCATGAGTCAGACTCCAAGTCCGATGGGCGACGATGTTTTATTAAATTGGATACGTACTAGGCTACGCTCTATAATAAAAATACTACATCAAGATCAAAGAGTGTCTAACGATGGAGAACTTACATAGAAAGAAAATCCACCAAAAATGCCATAAGGGTATTCGAACTCCCGCCTGCATATACAGATGAAAAATCTTGAATTAATACTCGGACAACCCTTTCGCTTGAGTCACACTCCTTGGACCACTCGGACACGCCGGTGCCATGAAGACAAGATAAAACTATCCTTGCCACTAGCACCCTGAGTGGACTGTAAGCTCTTCGGAATTCCCAAGGAAACAGCGCGCAAACTGTCCAAATTTAATGTTGTCAATACCGGATAGACTTGTAATTAGAGAATAGCCAATGAACATCGAGAGGATATTAAGGTAGCTGTCCGTCACAACCAAAAGTTATGATGTGTGGGCCAAGACTCAACGTGTGGAACATCATATTGCTACCGGATTGGAAACAAAACAAAAGAGTAAAATTCAAAAATTGACACCGAGAGAATTCGAACCCCTGCCTGCATACAAAGATGAGAAACCCGTAGTTTAAGATCGGGAAAGTCTTTCGCTTGAGTCACGCTCATTAGACCACTTAGACAGTGCCGTGGGAATTGCAAAGCAGGCGATGGGGTCTATTAAGTATATGGAATGTAGGACCATACATAAGTTAGGACTAGTATCATAAGGTAGGGGACGTGCAAATCCAGCATCCCATTACATAAGCTTGGACTGCCGCTACTTGCATCCCTTTCAGCACTGGTGAAAACACTCTTTATCCTAAATTTTTTAATAGAAGTTCTTTGTAGTTTATCTGGCTACAACTTGTATTTCCGGGATCTGCAACACTTTGGAACCCTACTTTCCTGAGGTTCGCGAAGTTCGCTCCTCTGCAATTGTCACTCGGTCATTAGCAGGCATGAAGAAACTGCGCGGACTTCAAGCCACCACGAGAAAACGCGCATTGTCAACAGATGACCTCCTCTCCATCATCACCCACTTCCCGTCTCCACCACAACACGATGACTTCCTATTCGCCGCCATGCTGCTAACCGGTTTCCACGGTCTACTTCGCCTAGGAGAACTGACCTTCCCCGACAACATTCGCAAACGTTCTGCCAAAAAACTTACCCTGCGTCACACCCTCGCCATCCAAGAAACCCGATTCTCTTTCACATTGCCTTTCCACAAGGCTGATCACTTCTTTGCCGGGAATACTGTAATGATTGAAGCATTACCTATGTCACCCATCGACCCACTTTTCCATCTGCTTCGCTACCTCCATTCTCGCGATCATTTATTCCCGCTGCTCCCCATGCTATGGGTCACTTCCGATGGAACACCCTCCACATACTCGTGGTTCGTCGGCCGCCTCAAACGGCACCTTGGTCAAGATGTTGCAGGCCACTCCTTACGGTCCGGCGGGGCAACCGCGCTTGCCCTGGCTGGGGTACCCGAAAGCGCCATCCAGGCACTAGGTTGATGGAGCTCAGACACTTGGAAAATTTATATTCGTAAACACCCCGTGCTGATTCAAGCTTTAATTTATGGTCACTCAGCTTTTCAAACGGTTCATTCTTCCACCACCCTCTCCTCCCTTCCTTCTTCCTCTAGGATTTAGGATCTACATTTCGAAAAATAATAATCCCGTTTGGATGGCGCCTAGCGCCGAGTACCCCTACCCTCTCATTTGCCTCTTGCCCTCACTTGCACCAT
>KN837100.1:738491-774893 GCA_000827215.1 Sphaerobolus stellatus SS14 | reverse complement strand
TCGAAAAATAATAATCCCGTTTGGATGGCGCCTAGCGCCGAGTACCCCTACCCTCTCATTTGCCTCTTGCCCTCACTTGCACCATATCCGATTTGATAAGTTTAGAACTTTCAAAAGCACATTTGGCAGTCACGTGATCCTAAGCGCCCGCTTACATAAAGGTGCTGGATTTGCACGTCCCCTACCTTAGACTAATTGGGTTATAGCTTAATTATCTTCCGAGCCCTGATTGGTTCAATCTCGCAAAATATGTCTCCCCCAATCGTACGAAACAATCCTAGTTCCACTGGGCAATGCATATTCCCCATTCTGTTCTCTGACTGCTTGCATCCTAATCCAACAAAGCATATATCCCACTTCCGCATATAACAGTCCAGGCAAAATTGAGCCGAGTTGACGCATCAAGCCCACGCCCACCGACTTGCGAGATCCACGTCGACGAACATCTTTCCTATATGAGTGAGTTGTTCGAGTCGACGAAGGGAATCCATCGTATCTAGCCAAGTCTTTAATTGAAAATGATTAAAATGGGATTTGAAACATGATAATAACAGTAAGTAACCGCTTACCTCGGTGATAGAATCGTTCCAGCTTTTTTGGAGTCCATGGATATTCCCTCTACCGATATTGACAATGTATCCAACAGTGTCGTAAGGGACACAGCCGATCCGGAAGGTTCACTTAAAACACGGCTTTGAAGACGCGTCATAAGTCTTCTTGCAAGAAGACAAGTGGAAGTGACCTCGACCCATAAATGTCGAATATTTGCTGCTGCTGTCACGGGTAAAGTCGCAGCGAAAGTTGTCACATGATGTCGTAGGCAGAAAGATTGCATGTTTAGGAGAGAACATTCGGCAATGGAATCCTTGAAAATCAAGTTCGTTCCGAGGAATGATAGGCATCTGAGAGTGGAATGGCGAGAAAGAAAATTGCGCATAATCAGCGATTTTTGAGCCTTCGATAACCCCTCCGAATAAAATCCCTGTCCTTCCAAGGTCAATCTGGCTAAATTTGGCCAGTTTCCTTGCAACAAGAATTGAGGGTAGGGATCAACATTCCGGACGAATAGTAGTCGGAGATCTACAATCGAAGGGCATGAGCGGATGAGAAGATCCACAAATTTGGCATGGACGCCGCTCAGTGTATTACTCACAGTGAAGATCAGGAGTAGACAAACAGCTCGAAGACTAAGCATTATGGGTCTCTAGCGAGCTCAGATTAGCATATCTGGGTTACCGTCCAGAAAAAAATAATACTTACTTTATGGTTTAGATTCAATTCATGACTGTCTTTTGTATGAGGCGGGAAAGGGTCCACAAACATCATCGCATTGACGTAAAGGTCTTGAAGCGCCGGCGAATGTTCAAAAAGCGTTACGAGAACACTGAACACAGAACAAGAACTGGCGGTAAGAGGACCGCAAAGGAAATGAGTCAAGTTGTTAGTGTGCGGCATGAGATTCGTCAAGAGATGCGAGACAAGGCTGCCTCTAGTCTCGAGTTAATCTACATCCGTGTACTCGAGGAACTTCGAAATGGACTTTGGGAGAACACGGTTTTCGTTATATATGAGTTCCAAAATTCGAAGTCGCGCTGCCAAGAACGGTTTAGTGGACAATATTGACAATACTTTGCGCATGTCGGTTCAATCCATTGACAGACGGCAAGATATCCATCGATACTCGATATGCCAGGGAATAATCAGAGTGAATGCTCGGCAGGTTAGTGCGAGGGATAGGACATCAGCTACACCATCGGCGTCATTGACGATGTGCACTAGGAGCTCGACTGGAAAGTTGGAAGAGAAGTCGATGGTGGCATAAGAAAAGACTTGCACTGAGAATTATATACTTAATCGAACACTGTCGGCCTGCAGGCTCAAGGTAGTATGATCCTAGATGGTTTTATTCGAGCTCAAGATTTATTCTGGAATGCGCTTACTATATCGTGAGTCAGATTCCGAGTCCGATGAGCGATAACGTTCAAGTTTATTAATTATACGTATTAAACAACGCTCTGTAATAAACATACTACATAAAAATCATACTTGCAATTAATTAGACCAAGTGCCTAACGATGAGGATAACCTCGAAAGAAAATCTTCAAAAAATTCCAAAATAACCCCGAGGGGATTCGAGTCCCTGCCTGCATACACAGATGAGAAACCCGTATTTTGAGATCAGGCAAGCCTTTCGCTTGAGTCACACTCCTTGGACCACTCGGACACGGTGCCATGGATAGTAGAAAGCGGAAAGGGCGATCACCCGTAGGGGATTTAAACTTCACATAGGACAGGACTAGTCACAACATAGACTATAAAAGGTATTCGGGTTAGCTATTCTTTAATTAATCCGTAAATTTACAAAAAATATCTTCTCAACCCCACAGAGCCGCAAGCTCCCAAGTTCCACCCGACAGTTTACTGTTATATTCCCCGTTGTCCTTCCTGACACTTGAATCACAGCCCAAATAGACGACACGGGTATTAACAGCCCGCCCAGGCAACACTAAACCGAGTTAGCGCTTTAGATCCATGGTATGCCAACCGTTGTTTCGTAATCCACGTAGGGAAACATATTATCTATATGGGTTAGATCTTCTGGTCAACTAAGAAAGCGGCCGCATATTTCTTCTATATCCTGCTAAACCTTGAAA
Source organism: Sphaerobolus stellatus SS14 (assembly GCA_000827215.1). NCBI lineage: Eukaryota > Fungi > Basidiomycota > Agaricomycetes > Geastrales > Sphaerobolaceae > Sphaerobolus > Sphaerobolus stellatus. The sequence goes on along the minus strand of KN837100.1, from coordinate 772,239 downwards.
ATAATTCCCAAATATTTCGTGGCCCGAGTCTACTCATCATCGCCCAGGCTTAACCATTTAACCGAGAGCCGATGCCACTCACCTTCAAATCGCGGTTTCTCTAGTCCCGGCCCCTCCATAATATCTCCATTGGCAGTTATAATTATTGAATATTTGAGTATTTGAGTAAGTAAGTTAAGTTGTTCCACTGGTACTAGGCCGCCAACAGCGCTTTACTGCGAAGCTTCTAAGAGTTTCGCCATGCGTACTAACCTCGTTTCATTCCCATTTAAAGAGAAATGCTTTAAAATTCCGGTGAGGTACCGTGTCACTTGCAAGATATAGTATCGGTTTCACAGACCCATATGTTATGGTTATTTTCATTACAGCAATTACATTTCACATCCACTAAATTACAGATACTTGAACATATACTCGATACTCAAATTTAGAGCGCGGGGTTGGCGTTCTTGACGAGCGTGACGAAGTAGTCCTGGAACCAGGTACCAGCTTGGGGAGCGGGTTGAGCAGCGTCAGATTGACCGCAGTCTATAAAGCAACGGAGTCAGTACGCTGTATGGTAAGATTATTGTAAATCTGGAACTCACGAGAATCGTAACGGGGAGCACTGGAGTTGGAGCTTCCGTCACTCTCACCAGGGGGCTTGACCCAGACAATGCTAGGAGACGCGAGAGAATTAGCTAGGATTCTCAAAAAATAAAGTTTTAAAATATGGTATTACCTGTCAATGAGAGAGTTGCCAGTGGAGGTGGTGGGGCGGATACCGAGACCAGCGCCCTTGACGTTGCACCAGTCACCCTCGGCAGTACGGAGGTTGGAGACACCGGAACGACTCTCTGAAATTAAATCCCCATTAATCTCAGCCTTTCAAAACGTTAGAATAAAACGCACGGTCAACGATGAAGTGAGCAGGGAAGTTGTTCTGGGTCAACAAGGGAGCAAGGGCATTGATGTAGTGCTCCTCGTCGTAGTTGGGGTTGGGGGACTGGGCGGGGTCCTCAGGACCACGGAGGTTGTTGTAGTTGGATACGTTGGTGGCAAGACCACGAACGGTGGCGTTGTTTCCAGCACCCTTCAAGACCGAAGCGAAGAGCTGAGCAGCGGGGGTGATGTTGGCGGGCCAGCCGAGCCATCCAGCGTGGCCAGCGTCGAGGTACAAGTAAACGTTGGGGAATTGAAGCTTTTGGATGGCGTAGGAAACGAGGGTGGTGTAGGTCGTCTGGGCGTTGGCGCACTTGGCGACGTTCAAGTTGGTGACGAGGTTGGCAAGACCATCGGGTTCGACGACGAATACGACACGGACAGTGGGGTATGCTGTTAGATTGTAGAAAATTGATTAATATTCAGATTATTTTTAGAAATGCATAGGACGTACTCGCGACTTGAGCAGCGATGGCATCAATGTATGCCTTGTAGTTGGCGGCACCACCGTTGGCGATGGTGTATTCTCCGGCGGAGGATTCGGCGGCGCAGTCACGATCGGGGAGATCGTAGATGACAGCCTGGACCAACTGGTTTCCTCCCTTAGCAGCAGCAGCAGCGAGGTAAGTACCCAAAGTGGGGACCTTGGCGGCTGAGGTTTGGGTGAGTTTAAGTTTATTAAAACCAATCTGGAAAAGACGCACCGACATCCATCCAGAAGAAGACTTTATGGTGAAAAAAATAAATTAGTCCTTGATTATCTATCTTCAAAGAATCGCCAAATTACCTGGAATGCTAGCAACCTTTGCAGCGTTTGCAGCAGTGGTGGCATCGGAAATGCTAAATAATAAACCGTCAATGATAGAACGCCTCAAAAAGGATAAACTACATACCTCTGAGCCGCAGTGTTGACTTCGTCAACGTATTCCTGGATCAAATTGGTAGTGTAGCCGACATAAGGATTGCCGGCAGCAGGCGTGCTAGTGGAAGTCGACGTGGTGGTAGTAGTGGGGGTAGTCGTGGTAGTCGGCTTCACAGTGGTAGTGGGAGTGGTCTGAGTGGTAGTCGTAGTCGTCTTCGCAGTAGTAGTGGAAGCGCCGGGGAGACATTGCGAGTAGTACGCTGAAAACATCGTTTAGCGTCGTCAAGGAATGTTAATTCAACAGTGCTACTCACGGTTGCTATATGTGCACACGGAACCAGAGACACCTAGATTATTGAATATATTAAGTTAAAAAATCCCTTTGTAGTAGAGAGGAGTATACTCACAGGTAGTGGCTCCAGACCAAGTTTGACCACCACATTGACCGTAGATGGGAGATTGAGCGTTGGCGGGGAAGGCAACGAGTGCGGCAGTGAGTAAAGCAGCAGAGAGCTTGAACATTTTGACCTAAGGTCCTTTTCGGATGTTTGGGAGGAGTGTTGGCGGATGGCACAAGGATTTAAAGCCTGAGTCCTCTGCATTTTATAGTATCATTAGCTGCTTACTGTCATACTTCGGTCTATAGGAGTTGCACCTGGCCACCATCAATACATTACAGACGAGCTTTCGCCCTAGCCTAAAGGACGGAGTGTCTTCGGTGGGTCATGATACCAAAAGGTTACCGGTATTCTCACCGATAATTTACCATATTATTTCCTCGTTGCTCCATCAAAGCAGAGCCTGAGCCCATTTAGATCAATTGAGAAGCTGATGTAACTTCGTAAGGGGTTTGAAGAGGTGGTAATTTTTTCAGCTGAGGAACTTTTGAGATATTCTTCAAGTAAAAATTATTGAATGTGGCCTTCTAATCCTTGCACGTTCTCTTAGGCCACCAAAGGTTTGATGGGAGCGGAGGATCTACGCGCAGGCTAGGCACAGGTTATCACGTGTCACGCTGTTGTCACGGTCGAGCCTTGTCATGCCAAGACTTTTGCGAAGGAGACATACCGATCTTCTCCTATGACAAGGTCAGGAGACTTCACTTCTAGAAAATATATAAATAAATATTAACTATTATGCGGCACTGACGAATCATCCAATAACGCCTACATCCCGACTTGACTATAGCGCTCGCATGTGATGTCTACGGATGATAATTATACATTGTACAATATGGGTAGTCAATCTACTTATCACACGAGGTTAAAAAACTTAAATAAAAATATAGCAATATTTGTAGGAAACTCTCAGAAAGCCTCAAGACCATCTGCTCTGGGCGTCAATAACAACCACAGAAGTATAATGTCAACACCTACATTCCAATGATGCCCATAGCAACGGTACCTAATACAAGACTGATAAGTCCTAAGGCCTGTTTTCGGATACTTAGCTGGCGCATCTCGGAATTCAGAACGAAATCTCCAGCAAGCATCTCTACAGCAGCCGCATAGATCAGCATTCCCGCACTGAGCGCACACATTAAACCCCGTGTAAGGAGGTTGGTTTCAATATCCGATGATCCGTTTGGAGAGGTACTGCTTTTGGCAGAAGGTAAAACAACCATTCCGAGGAGGAGCCCGAGGGGCGCCGTGATGGCGAAGAGCAAACAGAGAATGGCGGGTAATAACCGACTTCCCCGCGAGCCTGATGGTAAACTCGAAATGCGAATACCAAGGGAGAGACCTTCAAATAATTGATGAAATATCACCGCAGTGAAGAGTGTGGCTGACAAATATAGGGAAGTAACGTTATCATCTAACCGACGGAGAAACTTGTATTAATGACATACTGAAATTAGCACCTGCAGTGATCGATAGTGTGAGTCCAATTACAACGGAGTGTATCATAATGCCTAATTGAAGCACCTTGGCCCATATAAGTTCAGATCGCACCATTCTGTCGGCGGATAATTGTACTTACAAGTATTCCGATTATCCTTGTTTTTCGCGACAACTCATGTTCTTCGTGTTCCGTGTGAGTTTGAGCGTGTCCATTCGGTTCATCGGAGACTTCTTCCGGAATATATAAGACAGGTATTTGTCGTCGTTGTTCTAACCGTGGACCCACTTTATGACAGTGGGCTGTCGGGGATTCATGTCTGGATCCAAGCATGTTAAAAGCAAGGCTTGGAACCTAGGATGCACGGACGAACCTGTGATGACCTATTTCAAGATGCGATTGCCTTCGCCAAAATCGCGGGAGACGGTTCTCTTCACTTGATCGACGCTCATCCACTATAACTGCGGCTGGTGGTGAGTGGACACCTGATACTTCAATATCAAGCAGAGCTTCAGTGAGAGGCTCATCATGAAAAGGTTCAATTGTCATATGTTCATCTTCACCGTGTTCATGATGATGGTGATGATGTTCGTGGTGGTGATGTTCATGATGATGCCCATGATGCCCATGAGTTTTAGACATACGTTCGACATAGGCTGTCGATATATCTGGAGGACTAAGGTCAAGGACTCGATAGTATCAGATAAGATAAAGATGACCTACATTCGATAAGGAAGATAGATAGGAATGAGATCAGCCTAAAAGAGATACAGTGTTAAGCACAATTGACGCTAGCTGGCATGGACGGCTTACTTACACTAGGAACCCAGTCAAGTCTTTCCACTTTCGCGGCAAACAATGATTACTCAGACTCTCGAATGCTTCCTGTAGAAGATGCACGAAAGCTGTTGATAAGATAACTCCTGAATAGGCTTGAGTTGAGCACGCCACATGCCACAGGTATAATGGCTGACGCACCTGTACCAAAATGTTTCCCAATAAAGAACGCAAGTTCTGGCGGTTGTATCCGTGGTGCATGCTTAGCCAGTGTTGGAAAGGAAGATGCTGCCGCTGAGACGACCAAGATGATTCCCGCTGCAGCGAATCGAAACGCTACGGTAGGTGTAGTGCCTGAGGCATAGGTGGAAACAAGATTACATTCGAGATTCAGAAAAGCATTCATAACACGAAATAACGTGATTATAATGGAAGAATGTGGGAATGTAAGCGTAAAGAGCGGGGTGAAGGGAGTTGGGCGGGGCACGCTGCACGCAACCGCTCAGCCTTGCTCAGCCACCGTCGATTACCGCGTGGGAAACAGTCAGTAACCGCCCTCAAGTGACGTACATGGGTGCCAGACGCCAGGGCTTCCCAGATGTATAGAAGTGGATTACTATCTTGTCTAGCAGCTTCAGTAATTGCTTTGGATCTGTTCACAATGGACCCCGAAATCTTGAGCTACTTCCTAATCCGACGATGCTTATATTTTACTGCTTCAAATTTGTTCTGAAATGAAACATTATGGAAGTCACCGCAAAGTGCCAGTAAGTCAATTTTCGCTTTCTCTGTTTGCGCGATCCTTATGCTATCTGCAGTCTCAGCGATCAGCAAAATGGAAATCGAAACATGTCTGGTTCTGAAATAATATCTAACTTGAACAGATTCTAATCAGCGCTCAAACTCAGATAAGGACATAAACTCCATGCGCTGACACCTGACACCATCAACTTGAGCGATTTGGATATTTGAAGGCTTCGAACTTTAGGCTTCATATCCGGGGTGCTGTTCTCTTAGCAGGTATTATATCCGATACGTTACCTTACTTATAACGTTCGGCCTATGTTGAGCTTATCATGCCAAGGCACATTGTCAATCCAGAGCGTCAGTCCTCGCAATGAACAGTTCAAGCTCAATATAGGTAATGACTTCTTTGAGTAGGAGCTGTCACATACCGTATGATAAGTTATTTATACCGTCTGAAATATTATCATGCCAACATAGAGCCTTTTAATGGATCAATGATAACTTATCTTCAATGGACATAGTCCTACCTGAACCATGCGGGTTCTTCTTGGAGAAGTACTTCCACAAGGTCATTACGCGATTTGGGAAAATAAGAGTGCGTACATTAATACTATCGCCCTATATTGTCTTTACGAACTAATATAATAATGCAATAGGTCTCTCCATTTTTTAATTTAAACTTGTGCGATGAAACGCTGCATTATAGACATAGGATTGAATTCTCAGTTTTCAGATATGAGGTGAAGAACCGCACATGTGAGCACGATTCCCTGTCATGGCTTACTTTTCCGCTTGAATCAGACCCCTATCTTATCCCTATTCAGGTTGAATTGCAATCATGAGTGCCGACCGTTATCGGAATAACTTCTAAATTGCATAGCCAGGAAGGAATACCGTAACGGTCTTGGAAACCATACACTACCTGTCTTGGTTATCTTATTGCACGACTGGACATGGAGCGACCTTCTAATCTGAATGCCCTGGTTGAAAATGTGTATAATCTCACCCGATGTTGATTCCGAGGGAATTTGGCACCCGGCTTATATGAACATGGGAAACCAGAGATACTCTTGAGTTACTCCTTTCATCCTCAGCAGCCGTATTTTTGGAGGCATATGTAGGTCCTATGTAAGGAATTCATCTGCGAGTCGGAGTCTAAGTTTCTCCTTCCCCACTTACCAGCTCAACCTATCGACCATGGAGGAGCCCAAGAAGATTGAGGTTTCTGCTGATGTATCGGTTAACTTTGGAAATTCGTCAGAAGAATTGCCTCCGCAGGGCCTTCGCCGCGAGCTCAAGAATCGACACACTCAAATGATTGCGATCGGTAAGTAAATTGTCTTTGATGTACGTAGGTAGTATGCTGAACTCCTTGAAGCCGGTGTGATTGGAACGGGTAAGTTGGTCGTATAGTGTGCTTTTCTCTCTCCAAATGTGTTCGTAGGATTATTTGTAGGAACCGCTGGAAGTCTGGCCAATGGCGGTCCAGCAGGGCTATTGCTCGGCTACCTGGTTTTATCTACTGTTTGTTATAGTGGTATGTTTGCCAATGATATCTTTACCGCTGCTATATATATCTCCTAGTGATGGTATGCCTCGGAGAACTCGTAACATATTTGTAAGTCTGATATTCCGAGTGCTAATATCCCTCTCGGACTGATGTTCTGAAAGGCCTATCCCCGGGGGTCACATATCTTTGGCAACTCGTTGCGTAGATCCTGCACTAGGTTTCGTACGTCTGGTTTACTGATTCTGTGTCATGGCAATCACACTAAATTAGCCATAGGCGATGGGATGGACAATGTGGTATGCGGGAGTAATTGGAGTCCCTGGTAAGCGTACCTGTTGCATAGGGAAAATATGGACCTTCCATTGAGGTTTAATTAGCCGAGGCATCGGCAGCAGCAATCCTCGTCAACTGTATGTTGTATAACTCTATAAAAAAAAGGAGGTGCTGATACTTATGTTAGATTGGACAACCACCGTCAGTGTAAGAATGTTCTAAAATCAACTTGAATGCATAAAGAAAATCCCTCTAAAATATTGTTAGAATGCCGTGTGGATAACCATTTGTCTGGTATGTTTGTTCCGCGATCCGGTACTCATCTATGTCATTGTTTTATTGCTAGTCCGTCATTCTTGGAATCAATCTACTAGGAACTCGGACCTACGGCGAGGTAAGATTGCTTACTCTTGAATCGAGTAGATCGTTTTGGTAATGCTATGGATACCGACGGCAGTCAGAATTTTGGTTCGGTACGCTTAAAGCATTCTTGTCAATCTTCATTGATTAGGTTGATACTCCATTACAGCTTCAATCAAAGTCGTTACCATCATCGGTATTACCAACTTATCAACCCTTTGAAATATACCGGATGCAACTCACTTTTTTCTTTCTTCTCAGCCCTGCTTATACTCGGGCTCATCATCGATCTCGGAGGGGCTCCAGGTCTGCTCTTCGTGCCCGTTTCTTTTAATAGCCAATTTAATTACATCCGAAATTTGGACAGATCACGATAGACGTGGCTTCAGATATTGGGTAAGTTCCTTGAAACAGATGAGTAACCTCACTGATCCAACGCGTATGGACTTCCGTAGCGTGAACCTGGGGCAATTCCCCAATTCCGAGGCATTCCGGGGGCTAAAGGGCGCTTTGTAACGTTTCTGGCTTGGTCATCGAAGTTGCTTTCACTGATCATGGGCTGTGCAGTTGGCTTTTTGGTCAACCCTCATACAGGCGTCCTATGCCTTTGTAGGAGGATTCACGTGTCTTACCGTTCCGACTGCTAATGCAATAAATGTAATCAGGGAGGAACAGAAGTAATCGGGTTGACAGCTGCTGAAACTGAGAATCCAAGGGTGAACGTACCCAAGGCTATACGAGGAGTCTGGGTTCGAATTATTGTTTTTTATATGTGAGCGTAGTATCTGAACTTAAAATCTGAGGCTTATTTAAAAAAATGATGAATACAGATTTGGTGTCTTGGTACGTTCACTTCTTCACTGAACATGATTTCCTTATGAAGCCTCAATGTACAGATTCTCGGTATTATTTGTCCTTCAGATGAGCCGGCCCTCACTCAGGGCACTGGTAATGCTGCTTCGAGTGCTTGGGTTATAGCTATCAATATCGCTCGGATAAAGAGTCTTCCCTCAATCATTAATGCCTGCATCCTATGTTAGTGAATAAATTTTATTATAATGACTTATTCATGTCAACATATTGCAGCATCGGCGTGGTCTGCGGGCTCCTCGGCTTTATTCATTACCAGTCGAGTATTATATGGTTTAGCCGCCAATGGACAGGCACCGAGGATATTCATGAAAGTGAGTATTTTCAGTATAACTCATATATATTAAATTATAACTCTATACAGGTGAATCGCAATGGTACACCATGGGTAGCTGTGCTAGTTTGCTCCCTAGTAAGTGAGTTCTGTGAGATAGGACATCAATCTAGATTGCAATCTTCTTCCAGGTCTCTCTTCTCAGTTATTTAACAGGTAAATTAGATGGCTGAGAACGCCATGGCCTACCTCACCTACTGACCAACTTAAAACAGTCTCTTCCAATGCCTCAACTGTCTTTGGATGGCTATCGAACATGACTGCTGTTTCAGGAGTGCTGAATTGGGCTAATATATGCATTACCAACTTAAGGTGCGTTAAGAGCGCGATTTTGGATACTACTCATCAGATTCAAACGTTCCACGATAGATTCAGGAAGGCTTTAAAGGTTTGCCAAATAATCTACTAGTCTAGTGACAGTCGGGTTGACTATATGGGGAAAGGCGCAAGGCATACCTTTGAAAACCCTTCCATACAGAGGTTTCTTGCAACCATATGCGGCATATTGGGGCATCTGGTACGCCAGTGGTCTAAATAATTCCATATTCAGCTATTCTCATCCTTTTGGTTCAGTTGGACTTTGCTTATAGTACTCTTCGTGGACTGGGAAGTGTTTTTGCGAGGAAAATGGGATCATTCCAGTTTTATCACCAATTATTTTGGAATACCATTATTCCTCGGGTAAGATTAATTCCACTAATTATGATATAGAAAATGACAGGCGCCTAGGCTGCTACTGGGCTATAAAATTATCAAGAAGACTCGTCTAGTTCCCCGTGAGTATTTCAATAATGATCTATTTTATCCATTCGAGTTACTGATGCAGAACTAAGTTACCGAAGTCAACCTGAGCTCTGATGACGGAGCTGATGGTTTTAAACTGCCTGCGGCCTGAAATCTCTTCCTTTCATCATTGACAATAATGTATGTATGTGAATGCTGCGTGCGTGTAAATGTAGGAAAGACTAGCCAGTATACTTCATTTGGTTCGTGTGAAACCACGAGGTCCGAACGTACGTTTAGAATCACCCTTGGTTGAACCGAATATCCAGAAGCCATTATATGATTGCCTAACATCGCCTAAGAGTGAATATCGATGGAAATAGTCTAGAATGTCAATGTCCAGAGAGAAAATGAACCCCACAATATGGGTACCTGACGCCGTTATACATATTGCTCTTCAAGATCAGATTGGGTTTTAAGCGACAACCGGAACTCCGAACTTGACGTAGATCTACATATCTAGTATGTGCCGCGGTAACCAACTACACGGAATTTTACGTCTGACTTACCTGCAGTTAGCCGAAACGTTGTCAATGAACCGACGCCATTTCGAGCAGCTGATCTGCTTCTTCTCCGTAAGCACCACAAAACTACAAGCACATAACACCCTCTAGAGGTTGTATGTGACTTTCTCTCAGGATTCGGGCTTCAGAATATGGGACCTATGATACTTTCCACTACGACTGATTCTTTGACCGCAGCATTTATATTAGAAAATGGTAAGCTAGGCAAGGCCAAGCGCAACATTGAACTAATAGGGATCGGCTTCAGTTCAACATGTGAGGATGTTGACTCTTGCTAGCCTCTGTTTTCTACTATACGACTGGGGTAAGCAACTTCGATCCTATGTTATCCTTTTCTTACTGATGTTGGCGTGCGTATTCGACAGTCTTGACGTTTGATGCTGAGGTAGGTTCTTTAGAGCACATAGATGCATCGAGGAGTAAAATCTGGTCTAGGTGACTTATGTGTGGAAGAGTCGGTGGTCCTTTGGCAAATTCCTGTTCCTCTTTGTGAGTCAATTACTTTCATGAAAGAAGGCTTTACTTTCGAACCAGGGATATAGAATCGTTATGGTGGAATTATCGAATGCGGCTTTGATATCATTGGTAAGTCGGTTGAAAATTACGAACCGGGTATATTGACAGCCTTGGCATACACGTCAGTTCAATTTCAGCAGAATTTACCACATACAGTAAGCCAACCTTTTATCCACAGCGCAACAATTTCACTGAATTTGTTCAAGTTGTAGGTGCTAAATACATGACACGGTGATATTTGGTTCTGAATAATCTTCCGTAGTTGCAAGTCATTGCTCAGATGGAGGACCCTCGTGTGAGCTCCTTACTCTGATGAAATATTATCATTATTAATCGGTGGTGTAGCCGGATACTCTCACTCCTTGGTGTCGAAGGTAGCCCAGATTCTCACACTTGCAATATGAGACTGATGAATTTCTTCCTTGGCGGCATGCAAAGTTCTTTTGATAGGCAGGGTATGTTAATCTATTGGGTATTTAGAACCAATTTAAAACAAAGATTCTAGCTTTATGCTGTATATCAATGCAACCGACGTATTCTGTTGCTCTTGTGCGGTGTATGCGCTTTGGAAAAGGGAGGGACGTTACTTCTTGCATTCGGGTTTAACAATGTCCACATCAGTAAGCAATGCAAGATGTTGCTAAGGGCTTGTGGAAGAGCTCACACCTTTCTAGCGCCATTAAATCTGGTGATCAATCCGGGAGGTTGCCTTGGAACGTTCCCTCCTTATATAGAAGCGGCCCTGTCCTACAAACTTGTTTGGTTGCCATTATTGGGCTCTCAAGTATTAATGCTTTCTTTAATGATTTACAAAGCCTGGCAGACGTGGGTTGATGGGAGTCACAGTCAGCTCTTGAATATCATTATTCGTGACAGGTGAGCTCCTCCTAAGTTGATGGAACTCTCTGATCTCATTCCCTAATAGTATCCTTTACTATTTCTCGTATGTCGGCGACCGATAATCACTAGATGGTCTACTAATAACTATGAAAGCCTCGTCGTGGTTCTGACCCTCAATATATTATGGTCAGCGAACTATTATGTCTTTTATCAGGGAGCAATCAAGTGAGTCTTCCCTCTTAATCAAATACGAAGCTTACACCAAAATTTCCAGATGGTTATCTGCACTGTCTTTTACAGTTGCCAGCCGCCTTGTCCTCAATACGCGGGAAAGGTGTTTTCGAGGAAACACAAGTGTACCCGCCGTCAGTCTAGGGACCTACAACGGTTACATATAATTTAAGCCTCCTCTCAATATTTCAAATTATGGGACTGCCTGAGCTCCAAGTGTATGCTGCTATTACTACTATGAATGTTTTGTTAAGTTATGTGGTTGGAAATACCACTGTCTTTCTCATCGTGGTCTGTGATAATTTTCAGAAAAAGAAGTAATTGTCGCGTTGCAACTTTCTCTCTTAGTCTATTTTCAGTTTTTCTGATAATATCTATGATTTAGAACTAATATTAGAACGCACTCCCAACATTTGGGGGGTTTTCTGGCCCTGGGAGTGTGAATGTAACATTGATCTTTGAAGGAACCCGTCGTTTACTCGCTTAGCGTTCCGCTGCCTCAAAGCGCCTCAACTTGAATTGCTATTTGCACCGCAAATCCCGAATAAGCTCCGAAGCATGCGACGCAATGAATACGTTCGTGCCCCACAATTGACACTCGGGCCTTTAGGACTTGTCGAATCAGCTCGAGGCGTTACTCGTTTATTCCAAAACAAGGTACTATGTACTGAAAAAATACGCAAAGTTCCGATGTAGGATAACCGTTTTCTTTTCCTGACCAGTGCACCCGGTAATCAATTCTCATCCTCTTTATTTATGGGTCGCCTGCGCATTGATGATGCCAAGCATTGTATCCTATTCTACAAAAATAGTATATACTCTTATTTATGAGCGGGTTTCGCTTTTGTAAAGAGCAACAGATACGCGACTCGAGGTGATGATTGGTAGGTTGGCCGCCGGCTCAAGATGACTGTTCCTACCGCATCAAAAAGAGGTGGAGCATGATTATTTTGATGCGTTGCATAATACTAACGGGCTGTATCAACCAGGTATCGCGGGAATTGCGTGCTGTGTCTAATTTTAATGTGTTCGGTTGCCGTCATCGTCACCGTCCCCGTCGGGATGCCCCGGAAACATCCAGCGGCTTCACACCAGGATCTAGTATGTAGGATCGATCCCGTGATATAAAAGATGTCTATTATTATGCTCTTTTCGCCGAAGTTGCTAAGTATACTCAGCTGAACTCTGAAAACAACGGGCGAGTAAGTATGTTATTGAAATACTGGACTATACTTTACAACCAACTTTGAACAACTGAAGAAAAATCTCTTAATTTGCCTCAGATCATCCTCAGAATTTTCAGAATTCCTTGTCTCCAACAGGCAGTAGGGCTTCGTCTCCTATGATACTGACCTTGCAGCGAGATCGAAAGTGGAACAGTGGAGAAGGAAGTACAGAAGGCTTGTAAACGCGATGTAATAATATTATAAACTTTTCCCATATTATTTCATCCAAATTTGCGCGGAGGTATAAGAGGTCCAAAAACCGGTGGACGTCGTGCCTCAGTACAGGTCACATACAAAGCGTTCCTCAATTAACATAAAAAATATTCAATCCACCTCCGGGTCCCTCTCCTCCATCTACTCTTTTCCCTTTAAATGCATCCCACTTGGAAACCATACGAGTTTGTACCAGGAGCCTTTATACAAGTCGAGCCACCGGGACAAGCAGCAGGGACAGTCCATTCATTGTGGTTACAATTGGCATGAGCCTATGTACACAGAATCAGTGTCAGAAAAATCAAATCTCTCTTTTAAAGATGAAAGTAACGCAAAGCTCACCCAAGTATGAATCATCGCATCAGAAAGCCCGGTAACCCTAATACTGTTAACTCCGGATTGGCTAACACATCCGTTTTTACTAAAGGATGCGCCTTGGGAAGTGATGAGATCGTTACAGTTAGAGTCTGAGTAAAGCTCAATGCTATAGAAGCTGGCTTTGACTGCAGCGCAGAGGGTCAAGAGGCACAGTGTGTGGAGGATGAGCATGAGTGCTGGACTGGGGATTTGTACCAGCTTTGTTAGTGATGCTTATTTTTTGGGGAGATTTATATAGTTTGCACATTCCATGTTTATGGGATGCTGATATACACTGAAAAATACTTGTTGATAGCGATAGCAAGCAAGCCAAATATGAAATTGGGAGGGCATATTCTTCATTTAAAGTTTGGAGCGCCAGTTGGACTGAAACTGGAGGAGAGAAGCCAGACATTTTCCAGTGAGAATATTTTCTAAATTGCCTAATAAACTGGATTAAGAACAAAGCCCATAAAAGCTTCGGTTCGAAAGCCTATGTCATTTGACGAATATCGTGTGGACCACCAGTGGTACCCACAATGGTAATGTCTTTGCTGATTTTCATTCTTTGGAGCTAAGGCACGTAACGCACTTGGAATGATCTTGTCCTAGCAAAAGTGTTGGGAACTGGCCATATTTTTGTACAATGAATGGGTTAGAGCCTCTGTGTGCCTTGGATGTCAACGATGGCATCCGGACGAGCTGCATACCCACCCAGCCTGTGCAACCTCCGAGTCTTTCTCCCCACGAGGTCTGTTACCATCAAGATTAACCGGAGGAGAGTCTATATAGAGACCAGAGTGGATAGTCAAGGGAAACCATGAGCATGACTAGTATTATCCAGAGGGAACGTGCATCACGATGAGGTTTTCAGTCCAGAGAGTTCATAGAAGATGGAGAATATCTGAGATTTTAGGATCATCAGCAGCATAGACTAATATTTACAGAAAAGGCGACATTACCTCCGAATTTGTTTCTTCCAGTGAGCTGATTCAAATAATCAAGACGCACACTGCATGTCATGAAATTTTACTCCTACCCGAAGAGGCTTACTATTTAGTAAATATTAGTTCTGCAATGGCATCCCCTATCGAGCGGATGTTCCTCCATTTAACAGTAATCAGTATCCAGTTGTCAGCTTAAACCTTGGGCCTTGAAGTAGTCTGAGAATTTCTTTGACAGAAGTAGCCAAAGGAGAGAAAAGGACAGTAGAAGCCAGTGTTAGGTCCAGATGAGCCTGAAGCAGTTGTTTGATTCGGATCTCTGGATGCAGTCGGACAGTCCTCTGACGATATTGGATTATTAAATAATTCCACTCCGTACGTGTTTAAGTGTAGATGCCACTGGTGAAGCTTGAGCGCACGATTCAGGCAAGACCAGCTGTGTAACATAACATACACGCGCAGGCACGGCTTCCTTTTCTGGCAACGCGCGCCCGTGGACTTAGGCTGTAGAGGCCACTTCGCTCAGTTAAGCTTTTTAGCTTCGATTTTGCATGAAAATTAAATTGGATAAATCAAAATAAATTCATTTAAACCCGGAACTTAAGTTTTCTTAAAAAAAATAAAAGGAAAAAAATGCAACTTGGCCCCCGGGGCCAAGTTGCATTTTTTCCTTTTTCCCCACCCCCTCAGCTTGCACAGATCACTAGTAATTTACCTCAGAATTTTTTTAGAAAGCATCTCAAAGTAGTTGGGAGTGTCTACTCTAGGACAATTAATCGAAAAATTCATCGAAAAAATGGTTCAAAAAGTTCGCTCTCTCCGCAATCTGAACCCCCATATTACAGATGGTGACTAATCAGCACATTCATTGAAATAACCAAATACAGAAAACTAGACTATTACACTAACGACGCTTCTGTCAGACTTCGATATTGATGCACTCATGTATCAATCTTTAGGCCTCTGGGCACGCAAAGAATAAGTACGCGCAGCTACGCGCGGGCGCCTACTGTGTGCACCGGTATGTTATGTTACATAGTTGGTATATACTCCGCAGGATTGGGACTAAACAAAATCTGGTGTGGAGAACGCGCCGGTGATGGCCGAGTCCCACAGGCTCCGACACTCCAACAACCCCAAAGCGCTGGCGGCCCGCAGCGGCCCGAATCAGCACCAATTTTCAAATCTCAAAGAATTGCTTATGAAACATCAATGGATATTATCAAATAATTATTTTATCAAAACAGATCAGATACATACTTATTGAAAGAGGCCTTGAGCAGCAATGATTCGGAGTATCGAGCGAAGGAGTCCCCATGTTCAAAGCCAGAGCCAGACCAAGCTTTGTACAAAGATGTAGAGAGAAACGAGAAAAAAATAATTCAAGCTCCCTCTAAACTATGTAGATAACCAGTACTGAAACTTTAAATATTACAATTCTCCCCGCACCCAATAAAATTTAAAAACGAAGAACTATGACCATACACCTCCATACACCCAGTCACGAAAATTCATCATCAACCTTGTATTATTGCTTATCGTAATATATTATCTACCATATGATATTCCTCCACACACTACATCCACCCACACACAAATGAAGAAACACTCCAAGTCCATCCAAATCCAAAGCAAAAATCCAAAGTAAAAAAAAAAGTAAAGAAATACACTAAGTACAAACAAAGCAATAGCATGCATAACCCAACACGTATAACCCATATGGTATCATCATCCCAACAAGGGTAGTCGTCCAATCATCATCATCAATCAATCATGAAAAAAAAAACATCCATCCCTTCCCATCCCTCCACTTTTACCAATCCCAAACCCCGCAGGCTGAGAGAGAGAGAATCCGCAACCCTTATTGTGATTGATGCTCATCAGTATGCTTCTCCTTCTCATCGCCATCGCTTCCGCGCTCGACCTGCTCCTGCTTCAAATCATCCACATACACCATGTTTTCGTCTGCGTAATTCGTCTCTTTGACGGTGCGAATGACGAGGAATGCGAGGGGGAAAGATACGAGCATCATTATCCAGGAGCCGAGCTGTCAAAAGAAGAAAAAAAGGGGACGTTAGAGTGTGTTGATGGTGTTGGAATAATAGAAATGAAAATAAAATGAGGGAGTCGAAGCGCATACACCCCGCCCATCTCACCCAGAATGATGATAAAAATAAAAATAAAAATGAGGAAAGACTCACAAGCTCATTCAAAAACGGCGTATTAACAGCATCCATTCCAAACGAACCCGCGGCACCCGCACTCTGGAGCGCCTTGTAGAACCCGGCGTAACGCGCGAGCGTGAAGGGGTCATTCGTCAATGCGGACCTAAAATAATTTAAATAAATTAGCATGCTTTTTTAGACGAAAGAATGGGTATAAAAAATTAATGAAAAGTGACGCACATGATCCAATACGCCAGAGCCTGATAACACGCGTCGCTGAAGTAGTAGAAGAAGTAAAGCGTGCCGGGCCCGGGGTACCTGTTGTTGTCGTGGTAGTTAATCTTGTTGCTCGGGTGTGCGTCTGGGAAGTCCGCGCGGTCGAATGTGACTTGCCAGGAGAGGCCGACGGACCAGACGATGATCGTCATGACGGTGACGACGCCGAGGCCGACGTATCCTCTTGTGCGGCGTTTTGCTAAATAACAAAAATATTATAAGCACATCTAATTACAAATAGCGCAATAAAACAAAAAGGAAGGGAGAAAGGAAGAAAAACTCACCCTTCCAGATCTTGTTATCATCCAGAACGCCAAACCCAATGATGAGCGCACCGAGGATCGCGCCTGCACCGGAGAGGGTGGCGTTGAGCGCACGGGTGGGGCCGTCGAAGACGTGGGCGTTGATCGCTCCTTGGTAGGCGTAGAAGTAGTTTGAGGCGAAGAACATCGGGAGTAAGGCTGGCGTCACATTATTCATTAGTCTCGTTTGCTTGATTATTTTTTTGGGCGAAGTGCATACCAAGCATCCTCCAATCTTTAAACAACGAAATCATACCCTTCACTTCCTCGCGGGTGCTGGTGCGCGCACGCAGCTTGACGAGTGTGCCGTCACTACGGATGATCCTGTTGGGGCCTAGAACGAGGAAGGAGGAGGCGATACCGATGAAGATTATGATAATGAATGCCTGTTCAATTATTATAATTATTAAAAAATATGTACGGAGATGGAGAGAGGGGGCGACGTACAACATAGGTGCCAGTCGCGACAGCAGAAAGCTGGCCACTGCGGATGTTGATAGCGAGAGCGATGACACTGCCGATGAAGGTTCCGAGCTGGAAGATGGCCCAGAAGATACCGAATGCTTTGCCTAGACATCATAGCAAAATCAGTATTAATTCATGTGTACAGCAGTGGAAAGTGCGCACCCTTATCCTGCTCAAGGGGATACGACATCATGATTTCGCCCTGCGCGGACCAGAGGAGGGCGGCGCTGAGACCGAGGACGGCACCGGCGAAGATGAGGAACCAGTCGGTGCCTTGGGTTTGGTGACTGCATGAAAGCAATTAGAGAAAAAAAAATTATTTATTTATTGGAGATGCACTTACCACCAAAGCGCACCAACATAAAGCGCATACCCCAACGTTCCAATAAACAACGTAATAGCTGGTCCTAGCACTGCCACCCACGGGTTAGTAAAAAGGATCGGCACACGACCAAAACCACTCACAGTTGCAAATACCACCAGCAACGAGCCCACCCAGCGCAAACAGCCCATAAAGGACACCATTCGCGGTGTCACTGAGAGAGACGTCTTGGATACCTCCAGCTCCGAGGTTAGAGACGGCGCTGAACATGCCTACGGTGCAGAAGCATGTGAAGCCGAGGAGGACGACCTGGGTCATCGGACGGATGTACCATGATGGGAGGGCGATAGGCATTGTGGTGGGAGGCGGAGGCGGGGGGCGGAGAGCAAAGGGAAGTATAGGGTCATATAGATGTTATATGTAGGTGCTATGGATAAACGGCTAAGAGCTTAGATAAAGCGACGACATGTGGTGCTTGCAGTCCATGTGGGTGCCAGCGCGGAGGCCATTTCTGGCTCAGTCACGTGCGATATATTAAGACATCGGTGCAGAGCCCTTTCCTTTTTGGGAAGCGGTGAAGGGTGTTTGATCCTTCCCTGTCACGTCGACGCTGCTCTTTCACCAGCGACGTATATTGCTATCGTGTCTAATATTCCCTTTGACTTGCAATACACGTCGTACACTATGGGGATTTCACAACCTTTTCATTCAACCCACGCGTATCCTCGCTGAACGAACTCTACATGTGACTCCGACTCCTCGCGCCGCTTCCTCCGCCCCCGGTGCCGCTATTACAGGATAACCGCCTACTCAACCTCCATGCAACTCCACCGTGATACGCGCCGCGCCCATCCAGGGATCCACCTCCCTTACACTAGTGCTTTGACATCGAGGGCACCGATGCCTCCGCCGTCTAGGCACACGCGGAGGGCGTGGTGAGGTGGCAGCATATTTTAGCACACGGAGAAAGAAGAGCAGGCTTCGAATTCGAACGGAAACTAAATTAAGAATGGAGATGGAATGCTTATCTCAGTACGGTGGAGAGTTGCGATACGCTGGAGTGGACTGAGAGTGTTGAGAGTTGAGCTTCGTCGAATGTCACCCTGGGACGTGAACGTAACTTGCCCATTCGGATTACGCTCGGATGCGACTCATGATTTCGTCGAAGCAGTGGCAGAAAGTAGTACTATAAATTGAATCTGGTTCAGCCATCCTTCTTTTCTTCCTTCATCGGACTAAGTATCCGGTCGTGACAATAGATCCACTGAACACTCAGCTGAATTCTGGAAGCAACATTCTCCCCACTCTATCTCATCCATCTCTCGCCGAACCACATCTCCTTCCTTCCATATTCATTCCATCCATCCTTATCCAGCACCACCTCCTTATCTCTTCAACCATTGAGTCACTCGTTCAATATCTCTACATCACCACGTAGTGTTCTCAACAAAATCGTAGCACATGCTGATTACCTTTTCTAGACTCAGGCCCCCAATAATAATAACATCCATGTGGCCTCGGCTGAAATAAATCTCTTCCAGTCGTTTGTCCGTCCAAGTCTAAGTATACATCGCACTCAATATTGATATTCCATCCCTGCACGTTGAGCATGGTATGCAGGCTTCTCATTTGATATTCGAATGCAAATGCAAATGGAGATTCTTACCCCTTCTTGGCCTTTGCCTTTTAAAGTTATACAAATAGTACGTATATCAAGGTAAATAATCCTTCTCTCCATGCAGTTTATTTTCTCTCTTTCCCATCTTCACCTCGTATTGAATACTCTCATAAATCCTCATAAATAGCAGTATGTACCCCCAAACCTATAATTAAACCAGGCTTCTACGATGCCTGCCCATCGCCCATCGCTTTCAATCTGACAAGTTTCTCCGAGGCCATCCCCATCGTCCAATCTCCCCGCGTGGTGTCCAGTGTTCTCCCCTTCCCTGTCACGGTGTCTAAGCGATCCAAATCTTCATGAACCACGCCGGATCATAGCAGGTTTGGCTTGGCTTTTTCGTTTCCTGTTGGTCTGCGTGCGGGTCTGGATGCTAGCCCTATGTTTGTGGCCTAGTTCTAGAGACGACAAAGGGTGCCCGGCGAAGGAGCGCCTTGCAGCACTGAGTAATTGTCCGAGTCGATTTGTCGACGTGTGAGGATTGGCGCGGCGAGTTTATCCCATCATTGAAAGCAGCGGAAGATTTTGAAATTATTTAAAGTTGGTTGATTCAAGGTTTGATCGTTATAAGGGAGCCTTGTTGTCCGAAACGACCCTAGGAATATCGCATGCTATAATGCATGCTCGCCTGGCACTTTGTGAGACCAAATGGTATTCGTTCTTGTCGGGGAGAATAGCCTGTCATAGCGAGACTGAGATCCGTACGCTCGTGTGACTGACTACTTATAATGATTCCGGTACCGTGATGACTCCGATGAGGATTTGAGAATGTGGGTGATGTCCGTAGGTGGTGGTGATTAAGGTGCATGGAATTTTTGGAATTATATGGGATTTTTAATTAGTCTCTATTTCATTGATGGCCGTAATCACATAAGTCAGCCTAGTCGTAAGATTCAAATCATAACAAAAACCCCTCGATATACCGGATGACATACCATACTGCGTACATAGTATCCAACGTTAAGCTATATGAACGCCAGGAAATCTACCACCTAATTATGACCGTGGCAGGGCTAGTGCTCGGACTCGGACTCGGAGGTTCAGGCTTGAGCCCAAGTCCGACAGAGTCTGTGCGGCGATCCTGTTCTTGTTCGTCATTTCATTGAATGCCTGGCAGATAATATTAAATAAGGCAAAAATTGGCAAATCATTCATATAATCATGAGCTAGAGCTCAAACGACCCCAAGCGCGACCCTGGACTTTTTTTATGAGAGGAATAAAATAAGATTACAAGTATAATTGCATGTCTGAGTCGGTAAACCCATAATGATACATAACAACAAAAATACACAAGATTCCTTCTAATTCCTCCGCTTCCTATCCCGATATCTCTACATCCCCTCGGGCCGCTAGACAAGGCTAGACGGCCATCAGATTTAAAACACCTCAGGCTCGCATCGGAGTTACGGTACACCCGGGTGCCAAGTCCGCCACATGGTTCGATTCACTGGCGGTGTATTCCGGAGTGTTCTACCCTGCTAGTGGCCTCAGATTTGTGTCCTACCCAGAGTCCAGACATTGTTAATGGTACCAGCTCCTATCCTATCATTGTGGCTTCTCGCCTATTACCAACTCCTACCAGCGTCTTACCCTACCAGCGGTCCCACGTCGTATGTCCTATTTTGACTTTCTTCTCCGCTTTCGTCTAATAACTCTACCAGCTCCAATCCCCGTCTTAAGTTCTGGCTTTCTTCACTTTGCAATCCCTGCCAGATTCCTTCCTAGCCTTTTCTTCTTCTCCTTCCATGTGCGCCTTCAAATTTTATTGCCACGCTTGATCAACTTCAATTCTTCTACATTCCACATTCCACTTGCGTTTCTTTTCGTGTTAGAATCTTGGGTCTTCTCTTGCTCTTCGAACCTTCTTCGTTGGTGGGATAATGATATTTCTTTTTTTAACTCCATTTTTTGAAGTCGCAATCTCTACGTGGCATTTCGCTGTTGAATAGCGATTAGTCAGGCCCAATCAAAATCGAGAAAAATAGACAATATTGAACTGATTAGTTATGAAATGAAACAATACTGACTTTATACCTCAGATATATGCAGTCGAGCCCGATCATCCCTCTGAATCACCAATTTCACAAACCCCTCCTCGGATTGAGCCTCTTGTTTCAAATTGAAGAATACTTCCTAGTCTAAGTGTCTGCCTTGTGATGACTCGTTGGGACCAGGTGCGTTCCAATGTCCAGTGTCGACGGTGTTATATTTGAACTTGACTTGGAGGAGCTCCTGCCTTTGACAATGAGAATCTCCGCAGAACTATTGCCCCACTTATTATGCAGCGACGCAGAAAAGACAAAGGCGTAAACAGCTGTTGGATTCTGGAGTTTTAACGCCTCTCCCTCCCTCCCAACCCAAACCGCCTCGACATCCGCAGCGAAATCAACTTCACCATCGAAGCCGAGCCCAAATCCGAAGCTCAATTCCAGCGCCTCATCGCCTCCTACGCCAACAGCGGTTTAAAGGAAACGCTGAGATGTTGGGGATGAGATGGGATGAGATAGGATGGGATGAAGGTTTCGAAAATTCCTCGGTTGCCTGAGATCTTCAAGTTGAGTAGAAGAGCCTGGGAAGGGAAAGGAAGGGATGATGCTTTGAAAGATACAATTTCCTAGTTCCACTGAGCCTTGGCCAGCAACCAAGTATTGAAGGCCGTTTAGGGGTCCCTTGACGTTTCAAGATCCGGGTCGACAATGCATATATGTCTGGAAATAATATTAGATTAGTAATTCTCTCCTTGACACTGGTACTGTTAGAATTTAGAAACTTCGTCACGATGCCAACGTACTCACCTGCATATACTTACAGTATTAGAGTGCATCTTCTGGTAGCTTAAGTCAAGGTCTAAGGCTCAACCACCAGTGATAATTGGTGACGAACAGCGTTAGACGATGATTCAAGAGGAGCGCCCGTACCATTGGGCATGGATAGACTCTATTCTTTGGCGGCGATACTTGAGGGCGGGGAAGGCTTGAAGAATAAAAAAGCAAGAGGAAGAGTAAAGCTGGAGGTTGTTTAGAGACTCTCAGCCTTATATATCTTTGAATGGTACAGCGAGCTTCAGGAGAAATAATCCAGGCACATGACAATGACTTGAATGTCGCTCGGCTCAGTTTATCCTTAATTTATTGTCCTTTTGATGTATGACATCGCCGAAAAGCCTTTATCTCGGACCTCATAAGTCCATAGTAGTATACGTATTGCAGGCTATCTATCTATAAACTTCTATATTTATTGGGGGTGATCGTTTGCCACCGGTCATGGATAAACTGGAAGACATCATGCTGACTCGAGCTCGAACGAATGGCGGTGAGCGAGCCATTAACTAGCCTGAGTCCCTATATTGTATTTATTTTCTGTTATGTTGAAGAGTCTCTACTTTTTCATTAAGTATTCGTCACTCTCACTCTCACGCGGATAACCTGGTGAGCACACGGTCACCAAGAAATGACGAGAAATAAAATAAACACATGACGCTGGGACAATTATTGTGAATTTCACCTGACCAATTGTCTTCTGAGTATATATTTTCTTTTTTTAGAATGACTAAAAAGTTTATTAAACCTTTTTATAGCTAGCCACGTAGACTCGTCACATTGGGTGGGAGTAGTGGTTACGAAGTCTAAAAGCTAATATCTCGGAGTCACAGGAGCTCCCTAGTAGTATATGTCCTAGCCATCTATGTATAGCGGTCTAATATTAACCTTACTTCGTGGTCCTTGGCCAGAGAGAAAACATTGTACTGAACGGTGTCTACTAGTAGTACTAGCATGTTTAGTGCACACAAAAATGCCATGACATACATCCTGACCACGAGACGGAGACATTATAATGATATACTATTAATTAAAAGCCTGTAGAGACAGGGATGATTGCTATATATGGCATGACAAGTGGCAAAGCTGACAGGCCTTGCAGCGCTTGCAATATTCTCTTCGCCATAAGCTCATCATTACGACTCACCGTAAATCCTCCAGTAACGCCAAGCTGTACCGTTGACAAGCACTCAATGGATTCTCTTAAAATATTCTTCGAAGCAATTCCTAGAGCTCAGCTGCGAGTGAATTATTCCTGGCCGTCTTGGCATAACTTGAATTCTCTTGTTAACTTCTCAGCCCACGTATATGACGTCTAGTTTGATGGAGCCTAAGGATCGAGGAAATAATATGGTAAATCATCGGGGAGGGTACTAGCATTCAACCTTCGAAGGGACGCAAAAATTAAGGAGCTGAGACAAAAATAGACAGTGATGCAAATATAGCCTGACCAGGTGCCTCAGACCAGCGAAAACTCGGCTGTTGAGCTTGCAACGGGTTAGGTTTCAATTATAAACTATACACAGGTAAAGTGACAAGTAATACTCTTTCAGTTCGGGCGACGTTTACAGCGAGGAATACCTTCATTTTTTTTTGTACTAAAGAGAAGGTGGCTCATTTGATTGATAAAAATAACTCGTGAATGGCAGATTGAACCATGGAGTATCGACCATACGCAAAATAGCAATTGATTTCAACAACAAATCTCCGAACTTCGAACTACTAGTCTATGAAGCTGCTGGCATAGGAAACGTTTGATCATCTTCTATATGGCTATGTACGCTATAACTCATTTATCCACGTGAGGATGCACTCCGAGTCCCACTCCCAGAGTATCATTGAAAGTATGCCAAAATTAGGCATCCTATGACCCGCCGAGAACATTCCGTCTTTTCGGCTAGGGTGAAAGTTCGTCTTCGTCGACTATACCCGGTACAAACTCGGTGCCCGTAGTGGTGGTGACCATTGTAGACCAGTCCTTTACCGAAGTATGCCAGGACTAATACTTACACAGCTGTAGAGCTCTATAAAACGAGACAGTTCAGTTGTTATAATTCCTTGTGCTATCCCACAAAAGTTCTCTTCTCCGGACAGCCAAAAAGGACAAAATGTTCAAGCTCTCTGCGTCTTTGCTCGCTCTCGCCCTCGTTGCCTTCCCGGCCAACGCTCAATCTCCCATCTATGGCCAATGCGGTGGTCAAGGCTGGACTGGAGCTACAACTTGTGAGGATCTCCTCAATTGGACTTAACAGAATTTTTAATTAAACTATCGTCTAGGTGCTTCTGGTTCCGTGTGCACATTCAGCAACCGTAAGCACAATTCAATCGATATTAATTCTCTCACGAGTCTAAACGACACTTACAGCTTACTACTCACAATGTCTCCCTGGCTCCGCTACTACCACCAGTGCCTCCTCCACCCGCCCCACTACTACTACCACTGGAGGCGGAAGTCCGACGACCACCAGCGCTGCTCCTGCACCAACTGATGCTGGCAACCCTTTCGTCGGCTACACCACTTTCTTGATCCCAGAATACGTCTCTGAAGTCCAAGCTGCAGTAGCAAAGTAGGCAGTTGGTTTTTTCTGAGATGTTCTTGGTATTGATGATGTCTATTAGCATCTCGGATGCTACCACCGCTGCAAGCGCTGCAAAGGTTGCTGAGATTCCAGGTAATTTTACTCGTTTTTGAAGATAGACAAATGAATACTGAAATATGCTTATCATCAAGTCTTCTTCTGGATGGATGTTGGTGAGTCTTTTCCATATGATTGTAACGAACTTAAACTCAAGCAAATCTCAGCCGCCAAGGTCCCCACTTTGGGCACTTACCTCGCTGCCGCCAACGCTGCAGGCGGAAAGCAATTGGTTCAGGCTGTCATTTACGATCTCCCAGATCGTGACTGTGCTGCGGAATCTTCCGCAGGAGAATTCACCATTGCCAACGGTGGTGCCGCCGACTACATGGCATACATTGATGCCATCGCTGCCCAAGTGCAACGTATGTCATTAATCTTAATAAATATGCCTCGTGTCGTGAATATTGATTATCTATAATTCTACAGAGTACCCCAACGTCCGCGTTGTCTTCGTCGTTGAACCCGATGGTCTTGCCAACCTTGTCACCAACTTGAGCGTCGAAAAATGCGCTAACGCACAAACCACCTACATTCAGCTCGTTTCCTACGCCATCTCCAAGCTTCAGTTCCCCAACGTCTTCTTGTACCTCGACGCTGGTCACTCTGGTTGGCTCGGTTGGCCCGCTAACATCACGCCCGCTGCTCAGCTCTTCGCCCAGGTCTTGAAAGGTGCTGGTAGCGGCGCCACCGTCCGCGGTCTTGCTACCGATGTTTCCAACTACAACCTCCTCCGTGGTACCGAAGACCCAGCCCAATCTCCCAACCCTAACTACGATGAGGAGCTCTACATCAATGCTCTTGCTCCGTTATTGACACAGAACGGCTTCCCTGCCCACTTTATCGTTGATCGTAAGTGTAATTTAATTCGAAAATGACATTCACTAACAAGGAATTCCAGAGAGCCGTTCTGGTCTTGCTGACCTCCGTACCGCCGAAGGTGACTGGTGCAACGTCAAGGGTGCCGGTCTCGGCCCTCGTCCATCCACCGACACTGGCAACACTCATTGACAGGTATAATTCCATTTAATTACTCTGTTTAATAACCAGTGGCTGATTCATCTGTCTCTTCCCAGCATTGTCTGGGTGAAACCCCCAGGTGAGAGTGACGGAACCTCCAACTCCAGCGCTGCTCGCTACGACACTCGTAAGTTGTATACCCTTTTGCGATGCGTATATGATACTAATTCCTTCTTAAGACTGCGGTCAATCTGATGCTGCTCAGCCCGCTCCTGAAGCTGGTACCTGGTTCCAGAGCTACTTCGTCACGCTCGTCCAGAACGCCAACCCCCCACTTTAATTGGATTAATTGTATATGTGTATCTTAGGGAGTTGTAAAATGTAATTAATGCCAATGAAACTTTCTTGTCTTGGATATTTCCGCCGTATTATGGAATTAATTTGAGTGAAAAAAGTTTAATTAAATTATTCACATATATTACAGCCTGGATTAATCACAAGATAGCTTGAGCCCTACTTTCCGCTCGTTTGAATATAGACGGTGGTTTGCCAGTTCATACATAGTAGCAATAGTCGCAGATGTACGTGTATAGAGCACACAAAGTAGAAGAAGCGCATTGTAAAATATAAACCTAATTTCGCAGAAAACAGGAAATCCTACTAAGTTTCATTAGATATCCGAGGAAATCGAGAACTGTGAGGAGTGTTCCATCATTCCAAAATCCGGGAATATATCCTTCAAGTTCTCTGCATAATTGTGAACTGATTTATAAAGATTCTCCTACTAGTATACATAGTATAACTACCCACAGAATGTCTTCGCGTGGCTCCAAATCTCATACTTCCGCTCGTTCTTCCTCAGTTTCCCCACTCTTAGAATCTTTCCCTTCACTCATAGCTTCCTTCTCAAGGTTTGGAAGATCAGAAACATAAATCATCTGTTCATCCTCATAATTCGTCTCCTTAACCGTTCGAAGGACAAGGAATGCAAGTGGGAAGGAGGTGAGCATCAAGATCCACGAGACGAGCTGAGGGGGATGAAAAAATAAATGATGTCAGTGAAGAACAATAGCAGGCATATAGCCTGCATGAGGAAGGAAAAGTTAAAACCCACGTGTTCGGTTAAAAATGGTGTCGAGATTGCATCCATCCCAAAGCTAACCGCTCCTCCTGCACTCTGAATCGCCTTATAGAACCCTGCATAGCGAGCGAGAGTGAAGGGCTCGTTCGTCAGGGCAGACCTGTCAGAAAGATTAATTGGTCGGGAGGCGAAGAGGGTTTGATGAGTTAACTCACATAATCCAATATGCTAAAGCCTGATAACACGCGTCGCCGAAATAATAGAAGAAGAAGAGAGCACCTTTGCCTTTATAGTTTGCTTGATGGTAGCTGATTCGGTTGGCATCAGTGAAGTCCGCGCGGTTGAACGTAACCTGTAAAAATGAAAAAGGAGGGTTAATAAGAGGGAATAAATTTAGACTGATAAGATAAGGATTGAAGTTTGTTCACCTGCCACGACAATCCAACACCCCATACAATGATAGTCATTCCTGTTACGATTGCGAACCCTAGGTACCCCCTCGTACGTCGTTTTACTAATTTCATCATGCAGATTCCTTAGTATTATAAAAGTTCAATTTTATGAGGTTTTCCTCTCACATTTCCATAGTTTACTATCATCCAATACTATGAATCCGATGAGAAGAGCCCCAATAATGGCTCCTGCACCGGAAAGGGTTGCGTTAAGCGCACGGGTGGGTCCGTCGAAGATATTAGCGTTGATGGCGCCTTGGTAGGAATAAAAGTAGTTGGAGGCGAAGAACATCGGGAGGAGAGCTGCATGAAATATTGGTCGTCGAGTAAAGGAGGCCCATGAATTAGTGCTCACCAAGCATCTTCCAATTCTTGAACAACGCGATCATACCCTTTACTTCCTGAGTGGTACTTGTCTTGGTACTTAGCTTGACCAGTGTCCCGTCGGGACGGATAATATGGTTGGGACCTAATACTAAGAAAGAGGAAGCGACACCGATGAGTATGATTATGATGAAGGCCTAGTAACGTCATTTACGGTACAATTAATACGCAATGAAGTGAAATGAAAAGTGTGGAGAAATAACATAAGACATACGTCCCAGTCGCGACTGCAGTCAATTGTCCGCTGCGGATATTAATTGCGAGTGAGATGACACTCCCAATGAATGTGCCTAGTTGGAAGATTGCCCAGAAGATGCTGAACGATTTACCTATTCAGTTGAAACACCGGGAATCTTATTAAGTACAAGTCGCTACTAAGATGTTGAAATAATGCTCACCCTTATCCTTCTCTAGGGGATAGGACATCATGATTTCACCTTGGGCCGCCCAAAGGAGGGAAGCACTAAGACCTAGGATCGCGCCAGCGAAGATGAGGAACCAGCGAGTGCCCTGTGTTTGGTGACTGACACAACATAAAACACCATCATAACTTTGAGATGGACAATATTAAACTAGGAATATAGAATCCTCACCACCAAAGTGCACCAACATAAAGTGCATATCCCAATGTACCGAGAAACAGCGTGAAAGGAGGTCCTAGCACTGAGTCCAAGACGTCATTAGAAATGCCTCCTAGTAATTTGAAAACGACTCACAGTTACATATCCCACCTGCAACCAACCCTCCTAACGCAAAGCACCCATAAAGAACTCCGTTCGCTGTGTCACTCAATGCAACGTCCTGTATACCACCTGCACCGAGATTGTTGAGGGCACTGTACATGCCAGGAGTGCAGAAACATGTGAATCCGACGAGGATTATCTGGGTCATGGGGGTAGTATACCATGATGGGAGGGAGAACTTGACCATTGTAGAGTTCCAGAGGTTGGGAGACTCGGGTTGAAGGAGGACCACTGAAAATACATATATATAGAGAGGGTGCTTTGCTATTATCAGGTGTTGATCGCCGAGGTATCTGAGGAGTATGGCCCGGACATTGAAGGTTCAGCACATGGACAGCATGGATAATCCATATGGATGTCGACGGAAGTATGTATTCCGGACGCTGAAGGGCCTAATTATAAAATTGATAAGCAAGACAACATGGAAGAACTTCAACTCAAGTCGAATATTCGAATGAAACTCCAAAGGGTTATCCCTTTACGTACGAGACCGCATTGATAGCTTCAGAAAATTATTGAAATCGCACTGTATCCACAGGGAATACGACCCAACTGGAAATCTTGAGGGAGGATAGAGCTAGTCCTACTTATCAAATCTTATTAGGTAATGTCACTTCTAAACAGGTTATGGCTAAGGACGAACGAATTCTTTTCAGCCAAGGCCACATGGATATATGGATTACTGTTGTTGTGAGTCTAGGAAAGGTAGTCGACATGTGCTGCGATTCGTTGACAACACTACGTGGCGATGTGTTCAAATTTAACTGAGTGACTCGGTGATTGAAGAGATTTGGGGTCGGATAAGGAGAATGTTGCTTCCAGAGTCCAGCTGAACATTGTAGTGGATTTATTGTCACGGCCGGATAGTCCGAAGAAGGAAGAAAAGAAGGATAGCTAAGCCAGATTCAAATTATAGTACTATCCGTCATTGCTTCGACGAAATCATGAGTTGCATCCGAACATAATCCGAATGGGCGAGTTACGTTCAGTGTTTACGTCCCGCTCGACGAAGCTCGACTCTTAACTTTCTCTGTCTAACTGAAACGTACCGCAGCTCTCGAATGCACTGAGATAAGCATTCCATCTCCAATTTAAGTTAATCTGAGTCGCTCTTCTTTCTCCGTGGATCGAGATGGCAAAACACGCTGCACCTCATAACGCCTCCCCCCCCCCCCCCCCCCCCCCCCCCCCCCCCCCCCCCCCCCCCCCACGTGCCTAGACGGCTGACGCATCGTAACTGAGTGTGCCCTCGACATCTAAATACCTGTGTAAAAGGAGGTGGATGGGCGAGGCGCGTATCCGAATAGTGGTGGGTCGCGTAGGCCGGTTGTCCTGTAATGGCGGGACCGGAGGTGGAGAAAGCGATGCGAGGATACAGAGTTGGGTATACGACGTGTATTGTCAGCCAAAAAGAATATTAGACCCGATGGCAGCCTCGACGCTGTCGTTACAGGAAAGGATTCACCGCTTCCCGAAGAGGAAAAGAAATTTCATCGCCCGTGACGGGCCCGAAAATAGCTTCCGCGCGATGACATCACATGTCGCTGTTGAACGAATTCAACAAGATAGGCTTCCCATGCCAACGATTCGCCTTTCCGCTTTGAATATTATGCTTTATCATCTTATACAAACCTGTACATCTAGAAGGCTTGACCGACATAGGCGATATAGACCTTTGCGCATTGGTGAATTAGATGCGTAGCCAATTCGTAGCCGTTGCCCGGAGCCGTCCATTCCATGTGTCGCCGCTGGCACTGGCCATTACATTTGTAGAGTCGCAAGCCAGTTTTTTTCACAGCGGGATGCAGGGTAAGGGCTGGTTCGAGTCTACTGCATTTGAAATTGATCGCTGTCATTTTTCGCCGCTCACCATCTACAGATGTCCAAAACCTTATCTTATCTCTACGCACATAGAGATACGACACTCTTCAAATTATCTGATCACGGCGAGTGCAAAGATGGGTATCAAACGCCTTGCTGACACACATTTAAAATAAATAAAAAGAGGTAAACAACAATACAAGCGAATTGAGCCCGACTGATTTATCCAGCTTTAGGGATATCCCTCAAAGAATGGCAATTGTCCAACGGATTAAAGGGAAACCATTAAATAGGTATATGAACACCTTTACAAGCAGGTCTGGTAGGGGGTCTGAAGATAAACGACGAAACGAGCGACTAAGTTAGGAAAAAAGAATGGAAAGGTCCGTTACTGTGCTTATACCACATTCAGAGTTATCGAAAGGACCTCAATCTCATCAGATGGCAGATTAAGGCCAAGTTTCAAAAAAGCTGTGCTCTTTCTTAAAATTCGGAACAAAGAACAAAATCGTTCTTCAGAATCCGGTGGATCCTACCGCCGGAATGGTCGGGTCTTTTCTATAGCATCTTTTGCGTGTATTGAGGAATAGGCGATTGGCAAGTACCACCGAAATGGCGGATAACCACCTCGAATAAAAGATCAGCTCAAAGGCACTTTAACGTTCAACGTTTAGTCACAAGGCTCACTTGATTCCTGCTTGATAGGACGTAAAGTCCTTCCCGGACCAAGTAATGTTAACGCCAATCAAGAGTGACATCCTAAACGTTCACGTTAGCATTCGAATAATGAACAATTGAACTAGTTGTCACAACTTACAAGAGATAATAGTAAACGCTGGATTTCGTTAGCTTATTGGTCGACGACACTAGCATTGAGTTGGACGGACAAGACTTACCAGTCTCGCATAACAATAGTAAGTAAGACGCTGCCAGATTTTTCACGATAGCTTTTCCAGGCCTTCCAAACCATGAGCCCGGACATGATAACTTGATAACAGAACAATGGTATTGAGATGAGCTTAACACCCTTCGGCGCACCCGCCCAAGGAGGAAATATTCCAAGGCATCCTCCAGGGTTAATGGGTAGCGTAGCCTGTGTCCCTGAGAAGAAATTTGAAACAATCCTAATGATCAGTAGTAATAGCGTGCTTACTGTTTCGCACCGCAGCAGGTGAATAATTAACCCCTACCATCCATAAACTCACTGCCTCTTCCACACCGAAGAACAAACATAGACATAGCAGGACGCGTTTATTAGAGTCGTAGATCGCGTAAAGCTGTCTTATGTAAGCGTATATTCGAATATTTAGAAAAAATAATGACACACCCTGCCGAGTAAAATCACTGAAAAATATCACATCAATCACTCAGACTACCGGGTATTACAGCGTTATAAAGCGCACCTTCGACGCAAGAGTACATAAAATGTCGACTAAATTTAATATTAATCTATACTGAATTTATTCCGATAATAGTTGAAATTTACATACAGTAAACCTCTCCAAGTAAGCAGGGCTTGACAACTGCCAGTGAGGGAGGATTTTTTCAGAAGTGAGCCGAGCATCTTATTCTTTCACAGTCGCACATACAACTAGTCCCAATAATTCAGTAAATGCATATATACTTTTAGAGATATCACTCACTGAAGCAGGAACAGGTCCTTGAAGTAGCACTGCAGTAAGGAGAAATGAGTCCTGTTCTAAAGTGTCTCGCTGCTGGCAATAGCCCCGCAGCTACTACTCAAGTCCTCTCACCTATAGCGTCAAAGATACATGCAGCAAAGCCGATGTAACGATTCTAGGACTTTCAATCAGGGATGCACAGGAAATAAAGCTCGTTAATACTGACGATTAAGAAGAGGATCTTCCCGAAGCTCCAGCCCTTGATTTTCCAGACGTATTTAATCTAAACAAAAGCTTGTTAAAATTTGTATCGGTGCTCCCTGACACTCTGCCACTGACCTCGTCATCCAATGATAAGACTAATTTATAAATTTTCAGTTATGGTAAACCGCCAAGAAGAGGAAGAAGTGAGCGTACAGTGATCATAGGTCAGCCAGCACACACTGGCCACTGTTGCCTGCCTCACCCCTCGAACTATGCCGAATTCTAATCTTCTACCGCAGCTCAAATGTTCGTATGCTCACCATTTGTCAAAATGTAGGGCACGGTTAAGGATGGTTGCTCAAGACCTGCAAGATGGTTGGCCATGATTTTTTCAGTTGACAGAATTAAAGGAGGTGACTGGCCCACATTTAAGACAATTCTAAGCGCGGAACTCGGCAGTATGTAGGCGAGACCTCCCATTCGTAATAGAGACAACCCACTCCGAGTCTGGATCTTTATGGATAGGCGAATACAGTCTTGGTAGAATTCAATGATGAACCATGTCTTCAGGTCCCATACGTGATACGTGTAGTAGGGGGGTGACTCCAAAACGGCTAAGTGGCTGAACGCCGTCGGCGGGATGAGTGCTGGGAGGTCTATTCTAAATCAATCACAAAAGGCGGCTAATCACTTATCAGATTTTAGGAAAAATCTAAATTGACCAATTTAATGATGGCTGATATGGGTTTCTAGGTTTGGTTCAAACCTATAAAACCTACCCCGGTTAAACTTCCCACCGAAATTAGTAAAACTATTCTGCCTCTTTAACTGAAAGCCGGAATCCGACCGGGTTGGAGATATGCGACACACTAGTATAGATATTATTTGAGTTGATAAAGCCCCGGACATATCACAGCTGTATGAAGTATATTACTGCGCCTCAATATATGCTAAGGCCGTAATATTCTCTAACGCTTTGTAAACTTATTGTAAGGAGGTTTTATTCTTTGGTCAGAGAACCATACATTGAGCTGGCGTAGGAAGACGCAATTTTCCCTGCAGAATAGTGGCACATTGGAAGCGCCATGTATGGAAGTTGTTGATTTCCTGAAACATTTAATCTTTATTTGACCTGAGAGTGGCAGTGCCAGTGCGGTTTTCGCCTCTTTCAGCTTTCTCCGCTCCGTGTCGCGTTGTTTACTGACCAAATTTGTCGCCCTCTTTCTGGTAAGCAATGCGCGCGATACAGTAACCACGGTGTTATGTTAGCTGATGCTATCATCAGACTTGTATATCCGATGTCGCAAAAATCCAAAGTGCCTGACCCAGCATGCCGTCAGATTGGGCAGACTTGACCAGACTGATCAGGGTATAGGTTCAAAAATTCAAAAGATTCATTTTCTTTCTTACATCTTTTGTATTTACTATTCACTATCCATATTTACTTATTTACTTACTACTGAGTATACACTTCGAACATCAATGAGTATTTGATATATCTTACTAGGACTACTTGTTTACTGTAAGTTTCAAGTGAAGGTATGGCTTTCTATTCAAGTTGATTATTAGATATTAATGGTTAGGAAAATTACTTGCCTTAGTTTGACGACGGGCAACAGCGAGAATTAAACCTGCGACCTGTTTGCCTCTGAACGCTAAAAGGATCATGCCGTAGTCATTAAGCCACAAA
>KN837100.1:664088-734476 GCA_000827215.1 Sphaerobolus stellatus SS14 | reverse complement strand
TAAGGACGAACGAATTCTTTTCAGCCAAGGCCACATGGATATATGGATTACTGTTGTTGTGAGTCTAGGAAAGGTAGTCGACATGTGCTGCGATTTGTTGACAACACTACGTGGCGATGTGTTCAAATTTAACTGAGTGACTCGGTGATTGAAGAGATTTGGGGTTGGATAAGGAGAATGTTGCTTCCAGAGTCCAGCTGAACGTTGTAGTGGATTTATTATCACGGCCGGATAGTCAGAAGAAGGAAGAAAAGAAGGATGGCTAAGCCAGATTCAAATTATAGTACTATCCGTCATTGCTTCGACGAAATCATGAGTTGCATCCGAACGTAATCCGAATGGGCGAGTTACGTTCAGTGTTTACGTCCCGCTCGACGAAGCTCGACTCTCAACTTTCTCTGTCTAACTGAAACGTATCGCAGCTCTCGAATGCACTGAGATAAGCATTCCATCTCCAAATTAAGTTTCCGTTCGAGAATTCGAAGGTTCAATCTGAGTTGCTCTTCTTTCTCCGTGGACCCGAGACGGCAAAACGCGCTACACCTCATAACGCCCCCCCATATACCTAGACGGCCGACGCATCGTAGACTGAGTGTGTCCTTGACGTCTAAATACCTGTGTAAAAGGAGGTGGATGAGCGAGGCGCGTATCCGAATAGTGGTGGGTGTGACTAGGCCGGTTGTCCCGTAATGGCGGGACCGGAGGTGGAGAAAGCGATGCGAGGATACAGAGTTGGGTATACGACGTGTATTGTCAGTCAAAAAGAATATTAGATCCGATGGCAGCCTCGACGCTGTCGTCACAGGAAAGGATTCACCGCTTCCCGAAGAGGAAAAGAAATTTCATCGCCCGTGACGGGCCCGAAAATAGCTTCCGCGCGACATGTCGCTGTTGAACGAATTCAACAAGATAGGCCTCCCATATCAACGATTCGCCTTTCCGTTTTGAATCTTATGCTTTATCATCTTATACAAACCTGTACATCTACCAGGCTAGATCGGCATAGGCGATGTAGACCTTTGCGCATTGGTGAATTAGATTCGTAGCCAATTCGTAGTCGTTGCCCGGAGCCGTCCATTCCACGTGTCGCCGCTGGCACTGGCCATTTATAGACTCGCAAGCCAGTTTTTTCCCACCTACGGCGGGATGCAGGGTCACCGTGAGAAAGGGTTGGTTCGAGTCTACTGCATTTGAAATTGATCGCTGTCATTTTTCGCCGCTCACCATCTATAGATGTCCAAAACCTTATCTTATCTCTACGCACATAGAGAAACGACATTCGAATTTATCTGAGCACCGCGAGTGCAAAGATGGGTATCAGAGGAGGTCTTGCTGACACGCATTTAAAAATAAATAAAAAGAGGTAAACAACAATACAAGAGAATTGAGCCCGACTGATTTATCCAGCTTTAGGGGTATCCCTCAAAGAATGGCAATTGTCCAACGGATTAAAGGGAGACAATTAGAAACAATTAAATAGGTATATGAACACCTTTACAGCAGGTCCGGTAGGGGGTCTGAAGATAAACGACGAAACGAGCGACTAAGTTAGGAAAAAAGAATGGAAAGGTCCGTTACTACGCTTATACCACATATTCAGAGCTATCGAAAGGACCTCAACCTCATCAAATGGCAGATTAAGGCCAATTTACAAAGAAGCTGTGCTCTTTCTTAAAACTCGGAATAAAGAACAAAATCGTTCTTCAGAATCCGGTGGATCCTACCGCCGGAATGGTCGGGTCTTTTCTATAGCATCTTTTGCGTGTATTGAGGAATAGGCGATTGGCAAGTACCACCGAGATGGCGGATAACCACCTCGAATAAAAGATCAGCTCAAAGGCACTTTAACGTTCAACGTTTAGTCACAAGGCTCACTTGATTCCTGCTTGATAGGACGTAAAGTCCTTCCCGGACCAAGTAATGTTAACGCCAATCAAGAGTGACATCCTAAACGTTCACGTTAGCATTCGAATAATGAACAATTGAGCCAGCTGTCACAACTTACAAGAGATAATAGTAAACGCTGGATTTCGTTAGCTTATTGGTCGACGACACTAGCACTGAGTTGGTCGGACAAGACTTACCAGTCTCGCATAACAATGGTAAGTAAGACGCTGCCAGATTTTTCACGATAGCTTTTCCAGGCCTTCCAAACCATGAGCCCGGACATGATAACTTGATAACAGAACAATGGTAATGAGATGAGCTTAACACCCGTCGGCGCACCCGCCCAAGGAGGAAATATTCCAAGGCATCCTCCAGGGTTAATGGGTAGCGTAGCCTGTGGCCCTGAGAAAAAAAATTGAAACAATCCTAATGATCAATAGTAATAACGTGCTTACTGCTTCGCACCGCAGCAGGTGAATAAGTAACCCCTACCATCCATAAGGTGACTGCCACTTCCACACCGAAGAACAAGCATAGACATAACAGGACGCGTTTATTAGAGTCGTAGATCGCGTAAAGCTGTCTTATGTAAACGTATATTCGAATATTTAGAAAAAATAATGACACACCCTGCCGAGTAAAATCACTGAAAAATATCACATCAATCACTCAGACTACCGGGTATTAGAGCGTTATAAAGCGCACCTTCGACGCAAAAGTACAAAAAATGTCGACTAAATTTAATATTAATCTATACTGAATTTATTCTGATAATAGTTGGAATCACGTACATTAAACCTCTCCAAATGAGCAGGGCTTGACAACTGCCAGTGAGGGAGGATTTTGTCAGAAGTGAGCCGAGCATTTTATTCATTCAGTCGCACATACAACTAGTCCCAATAATTCAGTAAATGCATATATACTTTTAGAGATATCACTCACTGAAGTAGGAACAGGTCCCTGAAGTAGCACTGCAGTAAGGAGAAATGAGTCCTGTTCTAAGGTGTCTCACTGCTGGCAGTAGCCCACAGCTACTACTCAAGTCTTCTCACCTATAACGTCAAAGAGACATGCAGCAAAGCCGATATAGCGATTCTAGGACTTTCAATCAGGGATGCACAGGAAATAAAAGCTCGTTAATGCTGACGATTAGGAAGAGGATCTTCCCGAAGCTCCAGCCCTTGATTTTCCAGACGTAGTTAATCTAAACAAAGCCTTATTAAAAATTGTATCAGTGCTCCCTGACACTCCGCCACTGACCTCGTCATCCAATGATAGGACTAATTCATAAATTTTTTAAGTTATGGTAAATCGTTAAGAAGAGGGAGAAGTGAGCGTACAGTGATCATAGATCAGCCAGCAAACACTGGCCACTGTTGCCTGCCTCACCCCTCGAACTATGCCGAATTCTAATCTTCTACTGCAGCTCGAATGTTCGTATACTCACCGTTTGTCAAAATGTAGGACACGGATAAGGATGGTTGCTCAAGACTTGCAAGATGGTTGGCCATGATTTTTTCAGTTGACAGAATTAAAGGAGGCGACTGGCCCACATTTAAGATAATTCTAAGCGCGGAACTCGGCAGTATGTAGGCGAGACCTCCCACTCGTAATAAAGACAACCCACTCCGAATCTGGATCTTTATGGATAGGCGAATACAGTCTTGGTAGAGTTCAATGTCTTCAGGTCCAATATGTGATACGTGTAGTAGGGGGGTGACTCCAAAACGGCTAAGTGGCTGAACGCCGTCGGCGGGATGAGTGCTGGGAGGTCTATTCTAAATTGATCACAAAAGGCGGCTAATCATTTATCAGATTTTCGGAAAGATTCTAAATTGACCAATTTAATGATGGCTAATATGGGTTTCTAGGCAGACTCCTACCCAGTCACCCGTGCAGGTTATGGGGGCTGCGTCCATGTATGTAATGATGAAATAATATGATTACCTCGCCTGCATTCTGATTGGCCGATCAAATAAAATTCAATGTCCGTAACTCTATCCCCCTCTAACCTGCCCGGGCGACTGGCATACAATGCAAAGCGCGCGTGCTTTGTTTGTACACAGGGGCGTCAGACTTACGAAACTCTGCTGGTGGCTGGAGCATCAATGCACGAACTTCTGCCATATATAATGTTTTTGAGGCTTCATGTACCCAACTCCTAATTGCGGATGAGGCCTGAGGAATTATTGAGAAAGCGTCGAAGATATGCTGAACCCTGGCTACCAAATTGTCCTTTGCTGCCTGGTCATTTTGGGCTGTAGATCTCAACAATGATAATAGAAAGTCCGATGGGGTGCATCCATGCTTATTTAGAAGCTGTAAGACCTCCATGATTGCATTATCGTGCATTGATGCTCCAGCCACCAGCAGAGTTTCGTAAGTCTGACGCCCCTGTGTACAAACAAAGCACGCGCGCTTTGCATTGTATGCCAGTCGCCCGGGCAGGTTAGAGGGGGATAGAGTTACGGACATTGAATTTTATTTAATCGGCCAATCAGAATGCAGGTGAGGTAATCATATTATTTCATCATTACATACATGGACGCAGCCCCCATAACCTGCACGGGTGACTGGGTAGGAGTCTGGTTTCTGTGTTGGTTCAATCCCATAAAACCTACCCCGGTTAAACTTCCCCCCGATATTAGTAGAACTATTATGCCTCTTTAACTGAAAGCCGAAATCCTATCCTCCACCGTTTGCACAAATATTCCCGCGAGCGCAACAGGAACGGCACAGCTGCTCGCGCGCAACACGAATGGTCATTGTGAAAAGAATTCGATAAAAAATATTAAAAAAATCAGAAAAATCAGAAAAATCAAAAGAAAAACGTTACCATAGTATTAGAGGCAGATATCTGCTAGAGCTCCTGCAGCGGGCCTCAGGAGGACATGCCCCGTGGGAAGAAAATATTAACGCCTTATCTAAGGGTCTCGGCTCCCTTCCAGGCTTCCACGAGCAGATATCTTCAGCAGATATTCTTCTTACCTTGTAAGGGCTTAGATACACCACTAACCATATAATAAATTAGTTTTTATCATGGACAATACGATTTCAAGACTGCAGCTATAATAAACACCTTTCTAATGTATACTGACTGTGCTATCAAAAGACCACTTCAGCGAGAACATATCCCAAAGTATGATTGAGTACAACAGTGTACAAATGCTTATGAATTGTATCTACTCGAAGGACACATGGGTCTAGATCTTGCACTATGGCACTTAGAAGATCTACCTCCCTTCCCGTTCCACTTCTTCCGGCTGGGACCGTAGAAGTCCTTTGTGTCTACATGCAGCTCGTCTCCGTCATAGTGGAAATCTGTCATGCTTGGGTGTCTGGATATCTGCGCAGCTCCTCCACTGCTACGGCATGAGAATGTCATTTGCTGGCGGAGGAGAATATTCAACTCCGTGTGTAATTGATCGACTTATGGTGCAAACGGAGCTGCGAAGATCACTGCACAGCTCACTTAATCAGATAGTTGAGAGGGAGTGGAATGGCGCCGGCAATCCATTGTTACAGAACTAGAGTATGCTCACTATGTTAGGAAGGTTTTGAACACGAAAACTTATTATACTTACCTGTAATGCCCATAACCATGTACCAACACGGACAGTGCACATCAGAGTCCCGTAATCCACTTATCAGGTATCCCTATCCCAGCATCGTCCATTCCCAATTGGATTATCTATATGTTCTTTGAGGTAGCCGATAGTACCACATATCCTTGGTCTACATTACGTTATGAGAATATGAACAGTTTCGGTATGTCCGCACCTGATTGAATGTCTGGTAACATTCGTTTGACGCTTCCTGCAATCCTATACATGGCTATGGATCTAGAAAGAAATATGGTTAAATTATTGCACACATAGATAAGCAGAGAGGTTACCCCCTGGGGAAAGTACGTTCTCTGACCTGAGTACTTAGCATTGTGGCACTGGGGCGGTTATGGAAGACTCTTACATAAGGCGTTAATACCTTTCTTCCCACGATCTATGTCCTCCTCGAGGCCACTGCAGGAGGAGCTCTAGCAGATATCTGCCTCTAATACTATGGTAATATTTTTCTTTTGATTTTTCTGATTTCTCTGATTTCTTAAATATTTTTTATCGAATTCTTTTCACAATGACCCCATTCGTGTTGCGCGCGAGCAGCTGTGCCGTTCCTGTTGCGCGTGCGGGAATATTTGTGCAAACGGTGGAGGATAAAATCCGACCGGGCTGGAGATATACGACACACTAGTATAGATATTATTTGAGTTGATAAAGCCCCGGACATATCACAGCTGTATGGAGTATATTACTGCGCCTCAATATATGCTAAGACCGCAATATTCTAATGCTTTGTAAACTTATTGTAAGGAGGTTTTGTTCTTTGGTCAGAGAACCATACATTGAGCTGGCGTAGGAAGATGCAATTTTCCCTACAGAATAGTGGCACATTGGAAGCGCCATGTATGGAAGTTGTTGATTTTCTGAAACATTTAATATTTATTTGATCTGAGAGTGGCAGTGCCACTGCGATTCTCGCCTCTTTCAGCTTTCTCCGCTCCGTGTCGCGTTGTTTACTGACCAAATCTGCCGCCCTCTTTCTGGTAAGCAATGCGCGCGATACAGTAACCGAGGTGTTCTGTTAGCTGGTGCTATCGTCAGACTTGTATATCCGATGTCGCAAAAATCCAAAGTGCCTGACCCAGCATGCCGTCAGATTGGGCAGACTTGACCAGACTGATCAGATTCAAAACTCCTATTCAGGCTGGGTCAGAATGATCAGAGTATAGGTTCAAAAATTCAAAAGATTCATTTTCTTTCTTACATCTTTTGTATTTACTATTCACTGTCCATATTCACTTATTTACTTACTACTGAGTATACACTTCGAACATCAATGAGTATTTGATATATCTTACTAGGACTACTTGTTTACTGTAAGTTTCAAGTGAAAGCATAAATTTGTATTCATTTCAAGTGAAGTTATGACTTTCTATTCAAGTTGATTATTAGATATTAATGGTTAGGAAAATTACTTACTTACCTTAGTTTGACGACGGGCAACAGCGAGAATTAAACCTGCGACCTGTTTGCCTCTGAACGCTAAAAGGATCATGCCGTAGTCATTAAGCCACAAACACTTATAGAGAAGTAGTTCTCGAGTGCTATTACCGGACATAGTGCATAAGTCTGAAAATAATTGCGGCCTTGTTGCTTCCTTCGGAAAACTATTTTTTCCAATAACTACAACGAATAGCTAACTTATTGAGAGATTTATGTTAGCTAGAAAGACATTTTATACATTCATTTATGTAACCCGGGAAGCAACATTATGCATTCTGAAGTTTATATTGCAGGAAACTCACTATGTAGAAGTTAAATAATTCGATTTTTTATGAAAACATATATGGTTAATCTATGTACCTTGACCCAGCTTGGTTAGAATTGGCACAGAACTGCTCAGGCTCTGATCCGGGTCTGATAAAGCACTCTTGAATTTATTGTATTGTAGAACTTCATTAGATAGACCTAATATAGCTAGATTTTTATCGAAATATATATACTCTATTTTATTGAACTTAATTCTGCCGTGTCAGACCAGGTCAGCTACGTGCCGATCTGGTCAGAGCCTGATCAGGACTGGATCAGCTACGTGACGATCTGGTCAGGCTCTGACTCGAGTCTAATCATGCCATAAGGCATGATCAGGCAAATTGGATTTTTGCGACAGAGTCAGTCGCATCCAGCATGATTGTACATGCGAGCCTTTAAGATTTAAGCTTCAATTCAAGTTTTGAATGCCCTCTTTCGCCATCCATCGTTACCTTACATCTCTCATATGTTCACCTATATGGAGTCCTTTAACGGACCATGTTTCCTTTTCGAGTCAATAGAACCTTAGTATATATGCTCTCGATTGATGAGGAATTCCAGCCGACTAGTCAGGTATTGGCAAGAAAATCGGATGAAGCTTGTGTCGCTTTAAATAAATAATCATAGGACTTGAACTAAAGCTATATGGCAGAGGCTTATTAAATGATCGGGGAGCGAGTTTTTT
The DNA here is from genome assembly GCA_000827215.1 of Sphaerobolus stellatus SS14. Classification (NCBI taxonomy): domain Eukaryota; kingdom Fungi; phylum Basidiomycota; class Agaricomycetes; order Geastrales; family Sphaerobolaceae; genus Sphaerobolus; species Sphaerobolus stellatus. The sequence goes on along the minus strand of KN837100.1, from coordinate 726,535 downwards.
TTTCTGAAAAAAGTATTGAATTAAAGCATTTAGATTCTAAATTTAAGAATAAATTTAAGAATAATGTCCCTGGAAAGGAGTTCATTTAATTTTTCCTAGAAATTTTTTCGTAGAGTAGGCAAAAGAATGTAAACTAAGGCAGAAGCGAATGTGAAAAGTGAATATGCAAGAAATTTAGAGAAAGGTCTGACACTTCCACCTCATACTGCGAATTTTCTTTCTAGGAACTTCCTATATCGTATAGTTACAGATATTCTACATAGTAAGTTTCAAATCTAGGTTATAGGTTTAGTAGAATACTTATAATATATTTCTAAGCTGAAAAATATCCAATCCGGCTTTTTAAAATCCAGCGGACATTGTGGGTGTGGTGCTCGAATCGTCTCTGTAGCATCTCTTGCGTGCATTAAGAATCAAACGATTGGCGAGCACCACAAAGACACCGGAGAGCCATCTGAAAACCATTAGCGAGGGTATTTCCAAGCATCCGCGACTGCGAACAGCTTGATATCAGCTTGATAAGACGTGAAATCTTTGGCACCCCAGAGCATATTAACAGTACTCAGAACACAGACCCTGAAAGTACGTATTAAATTAAAGCACTGACTAAGGACCATGTAATTTTCATATGAGATAATAATATACGCTGAATACTTTCAATTTAGCTTACTTTCCACCAATGTGGGCAAAAGAACAAAAAATATTCTCTAGTCTTGAATAATAATAGTCAATATTAATAAAACGTTACTACTCTTTTCCCTGTGAGTTTTCCAGACTTTCCACACCATGAAAGTCAGCATTAGGATTTGATAAATGGATAGGGGCAAATTGATGAGCTTGACGGTCATCGACGCGCTCATCCAAGGAGGAAATACCCCAAGGCATCCTCCAGGGCTGAAAGGTAAGGCAGGCCTTGGCCCTAAGAACAAAGATCAACCCTCATATACGAAGATTATAATTGACTTTACGTTCATGCACCGCCTCGGGAGAATAAGTAATGCTAAAGAGTAGAGTGTATTCCACGGTGATATTTATTGGGAGATTCAGGGTCAACTGAATGGCAAATGAATTAGTGTGCCTAATAACCCCCACAGAAATATCACGGTCGAATACACCCTAGTGTGAAGGTTGCTGCTTTTTTCAGACAGCACAGGATATACAGATATACCAAGACTCGTTTCTTAGAGTCGTAAAGAGCGTAGAGCTGTCGGATACTAGTGTGATGCGAAAAAAGAAAAATCGCAATAATGACTCACCCTCCCGAGTAAAATCACTGACGAGTATGTCACCCCCTCAGCCACATTAGCACCTCGGTAATATCTTATGAAAGCGTACCTTCGACGCAAAAATACCTAAATATTCGACTACAATTTTTTTTAAACATTAGCACCCTAAAGTTATTTCTATTTAATATAACTTACACCAAACTTCTCCAGGTGAGCGAGGCTTCACAACTGGGTCATCGCATAATTCAGAACGGCAACGAAAGTTCGGAAAACATGGTACATACAACTATTTACATAAAGTCAATAAGAATTCGTATCTTATTAATAGATACCTTACTGAAGCAGGAACAGGTCTTTCGAGTAGGACTAAGTGATGAACGATGTAGTCCCTTTAGATACGTAGCATTTGGCACCACCACCGGGCATTACCTACCTATCACATCAAAGGCGCATGCGGCATAACCAATGCAGCAATTCTTTGTATGCCAATATTTCAATAAGGACGTATATAATATAAGTGGGATATACAGTACTCATGACAAGGAAGAGGATTTTTCTTGAGGTCCATCCTTTAATTCTCCAGATATAGTTGATCTAGACGGAAGCTTGTTAGGAAAAATCCTGCCAGTACTCCTAAAACTGACATCGTCGCTCCATGTCAGTACTGATATGTTTTAAAAATAAAATTAGAAATGAATTAATTGCAGATACAATGAGAGGGCGCACTGTGATCGTAGGTGAGCAAGCAGAGGCTGGCCGCGGCTGCTTCCTTTACTCCTCGAACTGCGAATTTCCTATCTCTAAGCGTTCTTCAGCAGAAGGGAACTTTAAAGCCTATGGCTTACCATTTGCCGATATATATTCTACTGTTAAAGACATTCGCTGGGGGGTACGAAGATGACTGCAGCAAACAACATTGTTATTAAAGGTTACATCCAATATGGGTCATATACCGGCAGATAATAGACAGGTTCTGCAAGAGCCACAGCGTTGCACTATGGCTCAATATTGTTATGCTGTTTATGGCTGATATACTGTCCATGGCTGTACATTAGCCCCACCGTGACTCCAAGAATTCTGGTTGTGGCTCCTAAATATGGAGTTTCATAGTGAGATGAGTCACAGCAGTAGCCACAGACAGCATAACAAAATCGAGCCACCATGTGGCGCTGTGGCTCTTGCAGAACCTGTCTAATATCTCTGATTACAATCCATTCAGGATAGTCAAGTAGGGCAATCAGAATCCCAATACAGTAGGTTGCCACAACGTCGATGACCCAATCCATGACAGACCGCTGAAATCAACGGACTAGTCACGAAAGGCTAGGAACAGTCGAAACACACCCCGAACCTTACTTATCATCTGATCGGCAATATTTGAACCCTATCAACTGAAAGGTTGGACATTGGTTAAATGGGCTGCTACAAGATTCCCGTGCAGTAGGCTACAGTAGGAAACCATAGCGTGTAAGCATTATACCTAAGTAAGTACATAAATATGTGATAAAAAGGACACGCCGATTACTTACCTATCTGAAAGACTCCGAAGATATGGAGGAAACTGCGATCTCGGCCACACGAATTAGGATGGCTCCGTGAAAAGCGATTACAGCCGCTAATAAGGGCACTCCTTTTCGAAACCACGCCATCCTAGAAAGCTGAACCGAACTAAAGGCTAGAGGAGAATGAAGAGATGTTGAAAGAGACGTCCCATCCCTGGAGTTCCCACGCCGGGACCGAACTGAATCCACCTGGATCTAGATGAATCCACAACTGTCGAACAGACCTCTTTTATTATTAAAGTCTGAGTCTTTTACTAGACTGCTATTGGTTTGATCACCCTGTTCAGACGCCCTCGAACAATAAAAATATTTGCCTCAAAAAAGAAGAAAGAAAGAAAGAAAAAATAATAATTGCGAAATCAAAACGGCGACCACATATGACGGGAATCTGAGATCTCCTAGCCAGGTCAGCGCACGATGATTTTGAACCCTGGGCCATCATGCATCTGAATTCCATTGGAAATATTTGGACATTGGAGCTGATGGTCGCACCGCTTACTGACAACTACCATAGTACCTCTACAAAGAAAACGGGTGCACGAAAATCAGCATAACGAGCATCCGATTAAAACGAGCAATGGCTTTGTTGATCAATCTGAATCAAGAAAGGATTGAAGAGCATCATAGCGGACGAGCAAATTCACCATGATGAAAGATTTTTGCTACAAAAATCAAGAGCCGGGATTTTCAAACTAGGGCGAAGGGGAACCGTCAGAATCCCTATGCTGTAGAGAGAGAGAGAGAGAGGTTCAATTATAGTGCTTGAAGCGCCAGGCGCTTATGGTGCACTGCATAGCCATATTGTACATAGTATCTAGATGTTGTTTATAGTAGAAATGATAGGGAAAGGGCCTAGTAACGCAGTGTGTCTTGTCCATGTAGCTGGAACATGGGAGCGATGGTTCTAACCTAGTGCGCTTTGGCTCAACTGTTGGCCTGGACTTTTGTCTCTTGCCGCACGTAGGGATCCCGAAGGCAAAACTCCCCATGCTCCCGACACACTGGTTATTTGGCGATATTTACGAGGAGAGTAAAGTGAAGGGAATAGGAAGGGACACAACTAGAGTCTGGTCGAGATCTTCATGTCCGTGATAACTGTGTCAGGCCGACTGGAGTGTGTTGCCGGGGAGGCGCACAGGCGCCTAGGCGCCTGGAGGATGTGCGCGTGGGTACGGCGCATGTACCAGCTATGGTCTTCCTGAACCTCGATTATCGATGAATTAGTGTCGGTCAATAGAGATAATAGAGAGATGTTGCTTAGCGGGTCCCCTCGGAGCCTACGTCCAGATAGTCTCGGAATCGTTTCGTTTCGGCGATGTATCGAAGTGTGCTCTTGATAACCCGGGGGTCGCTCAACAGGCTCGCGACGGAGTTGGCTGCTTTGCCGGCTTTACGTTTCAGCATTCGTCGAGGTGTGGCGTATCTGCGACAGTGTAGCAGATAATGAGTGACGGTTTCCGGTGTTCTGCATGTGTGGCATATCGGGGTTGTGATGGCTCTTGTCTTCTTGAGGAAGGCGTTAAGCGCGACATGGCCAGTACGCAGTTGTGTAAGGATGCTGCTATCGCGTCTGGGCAGTCTCTGAAATAGCTTGAAGGTCCTCGATGAGGGCATATTCTTGTCGATCTTGGACATCTTCCGGAACCTGGGGGATTTCGCCCATTCTGCTGCCCAGCGTGGGGTTATAGTCCTCCGGTGTTGTGCACGCAGGGCAGCTAGGCTGAGCGGTAGGGTATGTCGAAGAATGTCTGGGAGCTCCGCCGCAGATGATATGATACCCTGGCTCGCTTCTTTTGCCTTGACGTCCGCAGCTTCGTTCCCTGGGATGTCCTTGTGTCCTGGGACCCATTCGAGGTGGATGTTGAGCCGTCTTCTCTTCTTCTTGAGATATCTAATATGCATGTGCACTTCGTCAAGCAAATAATGTCCAGACTGTCGGGTATTGTTGGTCAGGGCCTTTATCGCTGCCTGATTGTCGAGCGCGATGAGAGCTGAGGATGCGTTGGGAGACTTGTTGAGGATTTGGAGTGCCAGGAGTATGCCTATGACTTCGCTTTCGAAAACGGTGTGTTGGGCTTCGCTTCCGGCGTGATGTTGGAGAGACATATGTGTGTCTAGAGCTATTGCAGCTGAGCCTATGTTTCCTTCATATCCTGAGCCGTCAGAGTATATCTGGATGTCGTCCATGCGTAGTCGGATACATGTCTCAGCCTCGTTTTTGCTTTTCGCAATGTGAGCGGAGAATTCGGGCTGCCATGAGGGGTGTTTCCGCGTGGAGTCGATGGTTTCGATGTCCTGAGGAGTGATGGGGAATCGGCGGAATAGATTGTGGATGGGGGAGAGGTGGAATTTGGGCTGGCGCCGGGCGCCACTCTTGACTATCGGGTGCAGAGGGTGTGATTTCGGAAGGGCCGCCAGGCGTAGGGTCTCGCGGAAGCAGGATGTATCTAGTCGGATAGCTGTGGGAGGAATATAAGCGTGGAGGTTGAGTACGTCTGTCGCTGTGCATCTAAAAGCGCCTGTTAGTAGCTTGCATCCCAGTCTTTGAACTCTTTCTAGCTCCTTTGTGTGGCCAACTGAGCCAGTTCGACGTCCAGTATTTTCATCAACATTAATCGGGGTGTACCACACTGGGAGGGCATATTCGACCTTGGGGAGTACCATAGAAATGAAGAGACGACGCGCTTGTGTGTATGGAAGCCCGAAAGAGGGTCGCGTTAGTCTGTTCACGGCGAGTAGGAGATCGGTTCCTTTCTTGACTGCGGATGCGACCTGTGAGTGCCATCTGAGTTCCTCGTCTATGAGGACACCTAGAAGCTTCGCGGCCTTGACACATTGTATTGTTTGACCAGTATTTCTCTTGAAGTCCGTTCTGATGCAGTGTTTCCTCCGTGTGAGCCGCAGACATTGGAACTTTGTAATTTCGGCCTTGGAATTGTGAGCCAGGGACCAAACGTCCTGCTTGTCAAGCATGTTGTTGAGTGTGGCATCGCATTCGTCGAAGTCGTCGCCAATGGCCATGAAGAAGGTGTCATCGACATATCCGCCTCCGTTTTCGTTGGGCCCCTGAGGTATTGAGACAAGACCATAATTGTATATAAGATATAGGAGCATGGAGGCGACTTCTCCCTGTCCAATACCGTTGTTGATGCTGATGGGGTCGGATGTGTAGTCGTCGAAGTGCAATCTAGTTTGTCGATCGTCAAGGAGGGCAGCAAAAAATTGGATGATTTCTGTCGGGTAGCCTAGTCGTTTCATGTTAAGGAGTAGTCGATCCGTGATGGCATTGGGAAACGCATTCGCTATATCGAGGAAGATAATGGTGGCCACCTTCTTCTTGCGCCAGGCGTCTTTGATCTTGTGCGTGAGGTAAAGTAGTGAGTCAGTGGTTGTGCGCCCGGGGAGGCCTCCGAAGTGTCTCGATGGTAACAGAGAGTGGCGCATGGTGAGATACATCGCAATATCTGTCATTACACCCGAGATCATTTTACCCATGGTGTTGTACAGCGCTATGGGGCGATATGCCTTAGGGATGGAGTAGTCTGGCCGATTGGGTTTTCGAAGGACGATTGTTGTCCAGGTTCGCCATGCTTTAGGAAAGTAGTGGAGGTGGATCGTGGCAAGGAGACAGGTGTGTAGGCGTGGGCTGATTGATGCTGACGCCTTTTGCAGAACTATGTTCGGGATTCCATCATCTCCTGGTGCCTTAAAGGGTCTTGACATTGCGATTCTCTTGACGAGTTGGTGGATCCTTGGCATCGAGAATGGAAGGGGCTGGCGATAGGGTGGGAGATCGTCGTCGGGCATGTTCGGGAGTGTCAGTGGTCTAGGGGGAAAGAATATCTCAGCGAAGGCCTCTGCTTTCATCTCAGCTGTGTGGCAAGTAGGGGAGGTATTTGCGTTTACGGCGGTCCGGTGTAGAGTCGGGATGAGGGAGCGTCCTGTGTCGGAGAGGGGGTTTTTTGCTATTTTTCCTGCCGTCCATATATCCTTCTCATTAACGTTTTCGATCCATTGCTTCCAGTGCTCCGTCTTCGCTTTTTTTATCGCAGAGGTGTATGTATTCCGGGCGGCCTTGCACCTTCTTGTAAGTTCCTCCTCCTGGGGCGTCCCTCTCGAGTGGAATGTGGCGCGGTCCAGTCGGGAGTATTGCTTTCGAAGAGACTTGAGCTCAGGCGTCCACCAGCGTTTCGCAAAAGGGGATGCTTTGTGGTGAGGCACGTGGAGTGCGATTGCGGTCTGAATGGCAGTGGTGAGTTGAGATACATACGTGTCTAGGTCATCGTTCGATGTCGGAATGTTCGCGGTCATGGGGAGAGCGGTGTCTAGTAAGTCGGTGATGGAGGTTACGAACTTGTCCCAATCGACGTTGCGGAAGTTCCTGCTCGTTGGTCGGTCGGATTTGGGGATGGAGGTGTCGAAGGACGAGTGGATGGGTAGATGATCAGCGTGTGGTATGCGATCTTCGCCACATGCGTCGCAGGTAATAAGCCGGTCAATGAGAGGCACTGAGCAGAACATGAGATCTAGTGTGGACCATGTGTTTGCGTGCTGTTCCGATTCGTATGTAAGGGTGCCCGTGGGTAGCGCGAGCATCATATGTTGATCTGTGAGTAATTTCATTAGGATGTTTGTGTCGCTGGTACGGCATCGATGAGTGTGTTCTGGTCTAGTCCACATCGGGTTGTGTTTGTTGAAGTCTCCGGCCCAAATTAGTAGGGTGTCGTCTGCCGGCGTATGGGTGTCCAGCCATTCTTGTAGAGCTAGGAGAGCGGTGTCGGAATCAGGTGGGTTGTAGATATTGTAAATGTCGATTGCGCCCCCATTTGGAAGGCGCATGGATACCGCGGTAAGGCAGTCACTGGGGATCTGTAGTTGTTCGAAGTGGTTGGAGGAGATAGAGGAGGAGATAAGGATGATAGCTCTCGGCTTGTCATTTATGTGCGAAGGAGGGTATAAAGGGAACCACTTAGGGGATGCGATGGACAAGTGAGTGTTGGGGTATATGTACGGCTCTTGGAGGAGGATTATGTCCCAGTCTTCGGGGTCTGTGTCGGAAATCAAGGTGTCGTGCACAATCTTGGAGTGCTTGCAGTTTTGCTGCTTAATTCGTAGGTGTCTTCGTTCTTCAATCATGGGGATTAGGGGCTATAGGGGAGGTGGGCGGGATAACATTAAAGTCGGGTGTCTGGCTTTGATTGGGGTGAGGCCGAGGCTGCCTCAGTGGCTTTGTCTTGAGATCCTTGGGTTTGATATCAGCAAGAGAGAAGGGGGTGTTCGCCTCGTAGCGTCCTGTACGGTATTCGTCTTTGCGAGTCTGTTCTGCGAAAGCGGCCCGAGCGGCTGGGCAACTTCTAATCCAGCTTGCATGGTTGCCTTTACAGTTCGCGCATTGCAGTGGCTCGATATTACAGCGTTGGCCCTCGCTGCATGTGCCTTCGTGTGTGCACTTGTGTTTGTTAGTTTCGTGGTTCCCCGCACATATGCCGCAGCGTGGCTCCCCGGTGCACTCCGTCGCTCGGTGTCCCCAGTCCTGACACCGGAAGCATTGTGGCGCCCTGGGTATGAATATGCTTGTATTGCAGATTTCTCCATTAAAGGCCATGTTGATGTCGATGGCAGCATTCGCTGCCTTTCTGTCTTTGAAACTAATCATTAGTGGACCACGGTTAGTTGATTTCCTGCTTTCGCTCCCGTTTAGCCATTGGATCTTGGCAATGGTGAATTCAATCGCCATCGTTTCGCTGTTCTCGTTTTCGATCCGTCGAATGGCTTCCAGGTCGTTTAGGTCGTCACCGTCCCATGTTGACGTTGGAACATTGTGGGCGACTATTGAGAAGAGAGGCTGTGGCGAAGTGGCCTTAGGATCTATTGCTTCGATCCATTCGTCGACGTGGATCCTAGCCCGAGTGGCGTCGGCTGTTGTTTTGAATGTCAAGGTGAGATTGCCCACGTTGGATCTGGAGACGCCCCGTAGGGGAGCTGGCATGGGAATGCCACCGTTCCGCGCTTGGGTGAAGAATTCGGCGAGGAGGTCGTTACATCGGTTAGTGATCTCAGAAGCGGGTAGGAAGAAGAGCTCGGAGTCCTTCTTCACATCGCGGGTGGAGATAAATATTTGCTTTTCTTTGGTCGCAGGGTTGATGGATGGCTTGGTTAGTGGTGCGAGTTTAGTTTGATGGCCTCCTAGAGCCTGTGCGTACGACCTCTGGCTGTTCCCTTGAGTGATGGATTCCTTGATTTCTTGTACAGCATTTTGTAGATCGGCTTTGGTGACTATTTCGGCCTCTCCCATTTTCCTATATGTTCTGGCATGTTCGCGGAGAAGCTTGGCGACGGCCTGAAGCTCGCTGGCCAGGGCCACAGTAAGGTTCAAAGTCTTTCCTCCGCCAGCCGTCCTGAAGTCGCCCCATTGTTCCATGACAGTGGCTAAAGCCGCCGGGTCGGTACAGTTGTCTCGGTTTATCCCCTTGGATGCCAGAATTGCGATGGGGTCGCCTGGGTCTGGGGTACTTCGTCTCTTGGGGACTGGCGCTTGCAGCCCGGGTGTCGTTGCGCTTGTCTTCTGCGACATCCGTGGGAGGTTTTGGGGTTGTGAATAGGGTAAGGTATGTATAAATCTGAAAATAACAATTCGTTAGCGTTTTTGGCCTTCTTGGCTCACCGCCAACTGTTTTTCCGGGTCTTCCTGTGCTGAGGGACCGTGGGAAAAGTTCTTGCTGGTGGTGGTAAGAGATCAAGAGCGCTCCCCTATGCTGTAGAATCGACGGCATTAAATATAAGAATATTATAAGTTATAATATTAGTATTTCTGTCGGTTTCTAATAACAAGCCGCCTTTATTCTCTGTATCCGACCCTCGAGGCTGCGAGCCAGAATTCGGTGCCACCCTCTTTGCTCCAGCCAAATGCGCCCAGATCGCATTCTGCGCAGGCGAGGAGTTTGATCTTTGGCTCACTTGGCCCGGTCGAAGAATTAATAGGACGAGAAAACCCAATATTCTCAAACGCCATAGGAGACGGAGTCACTAGCCACCAACTTATCTCGGTGGGAGGAGAAGGCAGACGTTCCAAAGGTGCTGGCGGAGTGCGATCCGTAGGTTCGAGCTAAGGTTAATGTTAGCATGAATAATATAGACACATAGTCAACGATACTGACTTCGAATGATGGGCCTTTACGAAGCTTGCCAGCACCGGCTTTGAGAATGATGCTTCCACAACCACTTCGGGGACATAGGATATCGAAGGCATTTTCTCCTTCTGCTGAAACCAACTCAGAGGATCCGAAGCTCGCGTATGGTCTTGCAGTAGGTCGATTACGACTGGAGGAGGTAAGAGCGGCAAGGATATTAGGGGGGATCGAGCTATGTGCAGCCTGTTGTAAGGTCTCAGGGTATGGTGGGACAGAATCAGCGAGATCAATTCCCATTTCGAACCAAGGATCCGGTCCATGAACAACGGAGCTTCGACCTTTCAATACGAAACCGACTCCCTCGTATAACTTCATGAGATTTTCATGACATATGAGGAGAATACGTTCTACAACAGCACCTCCGACCTGTGGGTCTTCCCTTAACTGTCGAATATACTCCTCCATCAAGGCAGTAGCCACTCCTCTGCGACGAAATGACGCAATCACAGCCAATGAATGTATACAAACTGATGTACCATTAGCATCATGCTCAGACATGGATTCGTGCGTTAGTGTTGATGAGTTTGCGAGAGTAGCATTTGCATAACCAATTAAAGTGCGAGGAGCAGTAAAGGCTCCCAAAAAGAGCTTCGGCGCAACAGCCTGCCGTTTCCTAAATGAATATGTTAATAAAACGTATTGTACTGAGCTTAGAAACTACGAACTTGAAAGCTTCTAACGAGCCTACTTCTTCTGGTGGAAAAGCTACAGGACACCGTAAACGTCGTATCCTGGTTTCAAAGCATCTTCGCACCTTTCTGCTCAATTTCATGCGCTAATCCAACTTCATCTGCAGTAACATAGTCGAAAAACAAGTCTTGAGGAAGGTTGGGGGACATTAGATTTCACGTGGGTAACGGGAGGTCTGCAGCGGATGCAAATTCGTCTGGCGCCACTTTTGCCTCACGTTCAATGCCATGGCTAACCCAAAGGGCTCGTTCTACACGACCCAGCTCTATGTTGCTTTAACAGCTGGGGATTGGGCTTCAGATACTCCTTCAAGAAGCATTAGGAGGGGTTTCCTATCATGGCCTGAACTTCTTCGAAAGTTTAGAAAACACCGTTTGGATGCTCATGGTACGCGGCTACTTCATCACTTGCTGCTTTTTTTCTAACAGATTGACAGAGGTCGCTGAAGTCGCTTCGCACACGCAAGCGTTGTCCTTATTGCTAATACGTGCTCAGAACACGTCACCGGAGGCCCTCGACGGGGATCAGACACACCCCGCAGAACCCCTTACTTTGGGAGAAGAATGTCTATTGCCCGAAGAACGGAAGGAAGAGGCTCGATCTGGTTATAATGAGTTGCAGAAGTTAGCAAAGAACGAGGTATGTATAGACCATGCTAGAATTGAATGCTCCTTATAAGTGGCATTTGTACAGACCGTTCACCTTGCGCTGGCTTATTATGCCTTCTCATTGGGGTTTTATTCCGATGTTTTGCAACATCTTACCTCAGTCAACTTTGAAGATGCTATATCTCCCATAAATGCGTCGAACGTTGGTTCGGTATCAACAATGCTGTCCGTTCCAGTTTCTCAAACTTCAGGCCCCACCACAGGATATGCGTCCTCACTAGCAGAGCTAGATCATAGCTTGAAAGATGGAAGAATTTGGCGACTCACGGAGCTTATTAGAGGCAAATGCTTGCAAGGTCTGTCATGTTCTCTGTGTCCCATGCACTCTGTGGCTGACTCGAAATAGGCATGGCATACGAATCGTTAACCCCTAAAAGGCTGGATGATGCATTAACAGCCTATGAGAGCGCATTCCTCTTACTCGACCAAATAAACATCCCCAAGTCTCTCCCTTCATCGACTGGCCAAGCCAACGTTGAATCGTTCACTCGTTATCGAGAGCTATGGCGGTGGGTAGAACGCTTATTATGGCGAACTGCAGCACTCTCTTCGAAATCCCGATCGCTTTCGCATACACATCGTATACTGCAAATCTACCAAGTGCAAAGTGTTCACTGGCCTGCTACGTTTCGACCAGAACATCGATCCACGATGGCTCAGCTGCACTTGCACATTTTGATTAAGACTTATAACCCAGTGACCAGGGTATCATGGCTAAACGAGACAAGATCCATCGTCACAGACTATCGACTAATTCTGACGGCCACAACCAAATTCCCCCGAGCTGGTGAACGCAACGAGAAAGTGGAGGAGTTTGTCGATCTGTGCGTTGCGGCATGGGAGGAGAACGGAGCAAGTGGGGATCAAACGGGATGGGTTCTCGACGTAAGCAATCCTATTGCTATATTTGACTTTCTATTCACGAGCAAACATAGATTCTCTGGTGGGCCACCCGGTTTACCTTTAATTCGCAACGGATCTACCGGCATCTCTGGCGTATTCTCTACGTATCTGGCGATATTGAACTGGCTCGACGCACACTGAAGCTGTACGTTCAAGTTGTCAGCAAAGCAAGAGAAACAGGCTCAGTGGATGAATCTGATCGGATATGGGTAGAAACGCTTGTACAGGGTGCACGGATGTTGTGCCGTATTCCGGGCGGTATTGAAGAGGCTCGTGAAGCGGGCAAACTACTGAAACGAGCAGAAGAAAAGGTCAACGAGCGGGACAACGTCGCAGCTGCAAACGTTAAGCGCGCTAAAGGAATTTGGCATGCATGCATGGCTCTCAGAGGTATGAAAATCCATTATAAATGGCATCATTATCTAACTCTGATTACTTCAGAAAATGATCCATCCACCCGTCCGGAGCATCTCCGCCAGTCTTTAGCCGAATTGCAAGCTTCGTTGAAGCTTCACCCCACTCCTTCAACGCACTTCCATCTTGCTCTCGCATCATCACGAGCGGGACAAACAAGAGATCTTTCAGCCGCGATTGCCAGTGCCAAGGAAGCAGTTGCAGGTTCTCCCCAAGAGACTAGATACTGGCATCTTCTTGGCTTATTGCTAGCTGCGGTCGAGGAATGGAAGGATGCCAAATATGCATTGGCATGCGGAGCAAAGATAGGTGATGAAGAGGACAACGGCGGGGAGGAACTAAAAAGCGGAGCCAATTCCGTGAATGATCACACTCAAGACGACAGTTCCAATAGATCCCAATCCACAGGTGATCCCGGAGACGGTTTTTCCCGGAGCCTTCTGGACGAATATGCTCTTCGGTTGCCAGCTGCATCGGGTCTTCTTCAACCTCTTCCTGATTATCCACCTCCGACACGGCATGAACGATTTGAGCATGCCCTGCAGTTGCGATTGACACAACTGGCCTTGATCGAGCATGTTGATGGTCCCGAGAATGCTGGTACGAAATGGCTGGAAGTTTTCAGTTGGGTTGCTGCACGGAAAGGACTGGGCGAAGAACGTATGTGAACTTTTTCATTCTACTGGCTCTGCACATTAACATAACTCTTTCAGGCCGTCCTCCTTCTGTCGAACCGCCTTCGGAGCATCCATCTGAACTGTTACGATCTGTTCCAATCCAGCCCTTAACACTAAGCCACAGTCAACCACGGGTAAACGGCAGTGTTGATATTCCAATTAACCTCGTACCACCCTCCCCAACACCTTCAGCGCGCCCTGGTGAAGAATTCTCTGAAGCCCAAGAGCAGAATGTGTTTCAGGAGAAGGATGGACACCGTGGAAAGAAGATGCAACAGATTTTGAAAGATCGAGTGCATAAAGGCCAAGCACATATCCACACGATCTCTCGAAAGATCGGAGGAAGGAACGGACTCAGGATCAAGAGGACAACTTCTATGCCTGGTTTGTGGTTAGTATTCTCATATCTTAATTCCTTCTGACCATACTGTTTTATTCTCTCTAGATTTTATGGTTGAATTGAACAACTCCAAGCCATACCAAGCCTCCTCTATTCATTCACGGCAACGGCTTTCTATGAACCTCGTTCGGCAGAATTCGCCGGAGCCTCCACCGCCACCAGCTTCGCCCAAGAAACAACCCAGTATCATTGCTGGTCGCTCTGCACGCGAAAAGAGGTTACTGAGTAATCTGTGGTTAACTTCTGCCGCTACATTTCGCAGACAAGGCAAGATCGAACAAGCAAAGGCTGCGATTCAGGAAGCTGAAGTTGCTGATGAGGATAATGCGGATGTTTGGGTTCAGGTAGGAGCATTGACATTTCGAGAAGTACTATAGCTAACATTATTTGTAGTTGGGACTATATCATGCCGCCTTGGGCCAACCGGAGAAGGCTATCGCCTCTTACCATAAGGCTTTAGTCCTCAATCCCGACCATATTCCTGCTTTTATACACCTAACCCAAGAATACCTCAAAACGGAACGTGTTTCCAGTCCCGCGGGATGCAGTTCAGAAACGCCTCCACAGGAGAACATCGATCTTGCCGCAGGCCTGTTAAGCGGTCTAACGCGAGGTGCAGGCTGGGATGTTCCAGAAGCATGGTATTTCCTCGCTCGCGCCAACAAATTACAAGGCAGATTGGATAGGGAACGTGAATGTTTGAACTTCGCACTTGCTTTGGCCCAGGAGAGAGGTGTTAGGGAGATCACAAGCGCTGTGGGGACGTGTTTGTGATGAGACAGGATCTATATTGCACATTTAGGAATACATCATACCGACTGGAACAATAGCTTAGTTTAATTATATACCCGATACCATAGGTAGACAGACACGTTCATTCTCCTTAACTCTCTCATCGGACAAACAGTTTCTTTCCTTTGTGTACTCTTGCAGCTCCTATCGCACCAGTTTCTTGTTGATATATTCTGTAGGCTTCTCGTAGATGTTCAGGTGATAAAGGTGTTTCAGGGGGTTCACCCCAACTAGCTTGTACAGCGCGAGCTATTCAAAAGGACATTAGCATCAAATCGAAATCTTTCGACAAAATAACCAAACCTTTCTCAACCATTTCACCAACAAATACTTTAGCAAAACCGGCCACAACTTGCGCCACTGGTTGCGAAGCAGTGTAATTTGTGGTCTGCTGAATCATCTAAATAAAACCATTTCAGCAATATTAGAATGAGAAGATGAAGAGAATAGCACACCTTCCGTATGCTCTGCTTGGGGAATGCAGATCGACGATACGCCTCATATCTCTCGAATTGCTCGGGCGTGAAGTGGTCCATCAGAACCCTTATTATTATTATTAGTTTTCAAAAGAGCCAGGAAGTGCAATTGATGCTTACTTTAAATTGTCCTTTGATTGACTCTGCCATAATAGTCCTTGCCCGTAAACATCATCCGACATGAACGGCAATTCATCTACATCGTCTTCGTCGTCTCCACCACCACCACCTGTGGCTGCCGCTGCGGTTGCGGCTGCCGCCGCCGAAGTAGTCGCAGTCGCAGTTGTTATAGGAGGTGTAGACATGGCCGTCGGTATTCTCATTTGACTATGCACCTGTGTGCTCGCAGGGCTCAGAGCAACGACGGGCGGGCCTTGCGAAGAATACCGCATTTGAAAGGTGGGAGGAGCGGGAGAAGCAGGATGCGCCGGAGGAGTAGGAGTAGGAGAAGCTATAACCGGTGGCCTATATGTAGGTGGTGCAATAGAGGATGTTGATTGAGTTGCATCTTCCTTTCTCTTGCCCTTTGTTAATTGAAGAGTGGGTAGCGCAGGCGGGATGTATGGCATTGTTTGTTGAGGCGTATAATATTGGTGAAATTGAGGGGCTGGCTGTGTAGATGTAGGGATCATCGTCGCGGAAGCAGTCGTTATGGTCGTTGCAGTAGCCATTGGTGTAGCTGTAACTGGAGGCTGCGTTGCGGACTGCGTTGACTGTTGCCCCTGAGTTGGTTGAGATTGTGTATGAGCAATAACAGGTTGAGGCGTATATGCATTATAGTTATAATTCGTTTGGGTCGGTTGTGCTGGGGTTTGCCCAGAGGTTGTTGGTTGCATGGCTATTAGACAGTTTCTGCAGAAGCGCCAGCGCTTTCATTGCGCTATTTTTGGTTTTGCAGCTGGCGCTCCACCAGTTGTGATGACATGCCGTCTCGAGCGCTCCCAGCCATTAATCTCCTATCTTCACCGCTGAAGAATGCCTCGTTTTCGTAATCAAGCTCAAAGTGCCACAATCTGATACTCGAGAGACATCACCTGATAGGGATTATGAGCATACAGTGCCGCCACAAAAGCGCTGGCGCTCCTGCAAAAACACTCAATTTGAGGATCTGGCCTGGTACTGAGTGCAGCTGAGTTGGCTCCCCCTCGAGGTTTTCTACCACGTTTAGCACCTGTATAAGACTATGCAGCAAGTCCAGAAGGATCTTAGGGAGGTGCTAGTATTACAGAACCTACCTGCTGGTAGCTGGTATATTGCCGTGACTCCATGAGGACGCGTACGTGACGCCATGTCACACCATAGTCACAGTCACAGGCAAACTTCCCGACTTTTACAAGTGTTACAGTTGTGTGTTTGCAGTTGCTGCAACAGTACCACGTTCCTGGTGATTGCACAACGCATGCTAGCCAGGGCCCACCACCTAACGCTAAGTCTTACTGGTCATTTCCATTTTTGAATCATGTTTTACTGTATTGTTCTTGCAGGTGTACCGAGTTTGTAGTCGATCGTTACCACTCGGCAAGATCCTGCGAGATCCCGAGCTCCGTTTTGATTGCCTGTGCTGCGAGCCGAGGAGCCGCTCCCTCTCTTTTTTCTATCTTCATACAATCTCCAAGCCACTCATAATAACCAATGCATTAAGTAGACTTAAGTAGTGTAAATACATGTCGCAACATGAGTTTTCGAAGCTAGTGAAGCCCCGGTGGACTAAGCTCAAGGGTGGACTTAGCCTTGAGCTTAGTCTACCTGCCTACAGTTTCCGGCGTTGAGGCGCGCCGGCACGGAGATTGAAAAGCGTAGCCAATCCCAATGCTGAAAACCAAAGGCAGATGGACCGGGCTCAAGGCTACGGTGGACTGACATTGAGTGACGAGACTCGACGACGAGAGGATAAGATGACATGATTATATGACTCCAAAGTTACAATCTTATCAATTAGCTTAGCTTACAGTTATGCTGACCACCCAATATCTGGGTAATGAGAGTGGACAAAGCCGGTTTGTGGGTGTCGTTTGAGACGGAAGCGCTGCGGAACGAAAATGGCAACTTGGTTCGTCACTCAGATCAGCTCAAAATCCTACGAGACGGGAAGAAACAGGGCGAAGTTTTAAAACTAGAGTAAAGGCTCAGTTGCATGTAAGGTTAACAACTTTAATGTATAACTATACCTAGAGTAAAGTCTACCGTTATACATGAGTAAAATACAAATATGAATAATAAATAAACGAGACATACCTCAGTTGCACGTAAGGTTAACAACTGAGGGAAGGAGAATAATTGGCGCCGCAGATAATATATGCGGCGCTGTGGGCATAGGTTGACTTCATATTACGTAGGTGTAGCATAATGCCTATACTACATAGTTCTTGATACGAAGCCCCTGGGGGACACACCAAGGAATAATATTTTTGGGTCTACCAGCACGGATATCTCATCAGATCTCGCTTCGAGTGGTAACGATCGACTCTACACTCCAGGTGTACCGCATGATTTCCATTCAAATATGTATTGGAAGCTTTCAGAGAACGATGATGCGCCTGGGCGAGCGTCACCAGGTTGCCATTTTGAGTATTGATCATTGATCATTGCAACTTGATCTCAGCTCAACTGCAGGTTGAGTTACTAATGATACATTAGGAGCTATTAGGAGCTAATAGAGAGAGAGATTACAATTAGAAAATATCTAGAAAGATGTTTAAATTATTTGGGGCTGTCAGAGTAGTGGAAAAGCCGGCATACAGGTAGGAGGAGTACTTGGGTGAAGAATTCACGGTTCCGAAGGGTCTCGATGGGTCTCGGGAACATAAATAGATATATTTATTTTCACTCAGTTATCAAAGCAAACAGGGTCATAAAAATCAGATTGTAGGTCTGAAGTTCCTTTGGGACTATATTTTTGTAGAAAAGTGCACCCTAAGCCCTCCAGATAGAACATATATCCACCTCTATGCAACCTCTATGTAGGAAGACTAAATATAATGTCTACCTTGCTAAGTGAAAGAATTTGATGGGAATTAATTTCCCTGAAATGCGCCGGCACCTCGGAACGGCGGCTGTCTTCTCAAGTCCTCCTCCTACTGTTATGTCATCTCCCCTTCCCTTCTAGCTGGTGATGATCATTCTAAAAGTCTTAATAAACACTTACTAATACCATTATATATTACTGGTACATCCCTATGATTTATACTGACCTACTCCAAGTCAACTTGTACCTAGCTTGATTCAACTTACAATAAATAGCTTTCATCAATCAATTTGATAACCTGGCGACGCTCGCCCACCGTATGCGCCTTTATAGTAAGTGCCGCTTTATTTTGATTATTAATGAAAGGAAAGAGGTCCGCCTTATACCTTGCTTATACCCTTGAATTTTGCAACTAGTAGGTTGTCGTGAAACATCTCTTTGTACGCCGAAACTGGATGTTCAATAACATTAACGGATCCGACGGTACCTTCAACCAACGCCTTGTCGGAATGAACAGCAGTGAACAGCTCCTAAACAGGAAGACACCGTCACCGTGGTCATGTACCTGTATCCAGTTTTGGGACTACTTAGTCAAGATTCCATGGACCAAATATTCTACATCAATTCATGGTTAGGATTTGAACAGGCTTTCTATCTTTTTCTTCTCGTTGTTCCTGATATACTTAAGTATAGGTTGATTAATCATTCATGTTGGTCCTAAAGGGTTGGACCCATTTGAATACTGAGCGCTGCGCTATTATGATTTCATCAAGAGCAAAGAGCGAGCCCGCTTGCGGTGCTATTGCCAACGTCCATATCTGATGGGGGAGAGAAATGTAGCGGATGTAGCGGATACCTCTGGATCAACTGACGACTGGAGTAAAACCTGCACGATCATCAGAAGGCTCTGGTCTTTTTTAACTCTCAGACAACTTTACGAGATGGCTGTTTATGTATTTGCAATGGAACCTTAAGAGACACAAAATATGCTCTTTCGGCAATCTCTTTGGCACTCTTCGGTCGGAAAGTAGCACTTACAATGGAAGCATTATTTTCATTGGCTACAAAATACTTGTAAGCCGTCACTAGTCATCGTGTCCCTTGTCCTATTTCAGCATCTCCGCTCTGTATTTCTGTTCGGCAATTGCCTACTTAGTTATGTAATTCCATGGACCAACCATCCCATTGATGACAGTTGGCACTTCCTTTCCTTTCTTTCCCCTTATGAGTTATGGGTGCATTTCGCATTAACTCGTACGTCTAATGGTTGTTGGTCTTTTCGTATAATTTATCTCACTACCAGTATTTACCTGGATTATGTGACGTTATCTGGCTTAATTTTGCTGATCTATGATAGCGGTACGCCTTGTTTCAAACCGCTGCAGGAACGTTTTGTTTACTTTTGAACCTTTCGAAGCTCTTACGTTTGAAGATGAAGTCAGTTATGACAAGAATATAAAGCAAAACAATATCCTCATGGTCTTAAATATATCTGTTTCCCAGAGACGGTTAATTTGGAGCTACCGCCTGAACTTCTTCTCGGTCTTGTGGCTTCTTTTACGATATTTCACAATATTGTCCCTTTCCTTCGAGGTCATAGGTGAGCGTTCTATATAATATCAGGATTTCTAAACTAATAGCTTCCGTTTTGTACACAGTCCAATTCAGCACAGGACTTGATGAAAAGGTACTAAACTGTTTATAGTTCAGGACACACTCACATGATGGCTTCACGGATTTTCTTAGAGGTGTGCATGTCTTCTTTCGTTGGAAATAACAGTTTTGACTTTCTTAGTTGCCTTGCCCTCGCGGGCATCAATGCGCCCTTATTTTCTTTATTAATAACCTCTCTCTGTGAGCAGTTTATCTTGCTCTGTACTTCGTTGCATGGAATTAACCATTCTGCTTCAAAGTATCACATTGTAAAAATCTGTCGCGAGCATATCTCGTACGTGCTGACCATTTTTCCTCAGTGATCATGTTACTTCGAATATACGCTTTATGTTCTCGCAAGCTCATCTATGGCGTAATTTCAGTATTTGCCTTGGCATTAGAATGTGGCGTTACGGGTTTTCTCTATCAGGCTTTCCAAGGTTTGCGCATGATATTATCTCTTCGTGTAATAGCTGTATTAACGTGATGTTCCTTATCACTAGTGTCGTCTTCCAATAATAATAACCGTGTCACTCTTTGTAATACAGTTAATCTTGTGTATCGTTTATTTATGGCTTATTGAGATTTTCAGTTTGTTTAATAACACTTCCCACGCCAAACGTAGGCCGCCTTGAAAGTAAGCCATTATACTTCCTTTCACGACGTGTGCTTCATATTGTAAATCAGGCCTTTACTGGACGGCAGCTTTACTGACGGACATTTTTATTTTCATCTACACATTGTTTAAATCCAAGCAAATAAGAATGAAGTACGTACCACACAATCTCAATTCCTTAAGCTTGTAATTAACCATTTCTAGAATAGGAATCCTTACTGGCTTTTGGTCTAGTGGCTGCTTTTATTTCGCGATTGTTTGTATTATGCATATGCTGAATCTCTTTATGTTCGTAGTAAGTGTGTCGTATTTGTAGCTAGTTCCCACATCACTGACTGAGATATCCCAGTGTGCTGTACAAGATTTAAAGCCAATTCTTACAGGGTAAATTACGTTCTAGATCGCTCTCATTATTATCCTAATTTCTGTTAGCATGAGCCGATCGATCTCTACGGTCATGGCATGCAGGATTGTTCTTCAACTTCGAAAACAAGCGGAGAAGGAAAACGCCATATGCGCCTATACGCGGACACCTGCCTTGACAAGTATCAATGCGTTTGGGGAATTCTTCGAGCTCGATGCCGATACCTTGCATCCAAGATCGATATCTGCCACGGGACGCATACGCACTTTGGAACATGCTGAATAGGAAGCGTCCTATGTTGAAGCCATATTGGCACAGAGCTCCCGCTGCTGGCTCAAATCAATAGACTTATTCCGTATGATACGCTTCCTTCTTATTATCCTTGAACGGCAAATTGATCAGTTTTGGAACAGCTTATTATATAAACATGTCCTGCCAGACACAGTTCGCGCTTCATACCATCCTAAACGGCGTACTATATCGCGATTCTCGTACATGCTTTCAGGACCATGAGTTAAAATTTCATCTGATTTGGAGTCGGTATGCCTCATAAATGCCATATCTGTGTACCAATTATTAGTGTCCCGATTACATGAGTGTCAATCCTGTACCAAAGAAATATAGATAAGCCTCATTCATCTTTCTGCGATCTCCGCTGAATCATTATCTCTATTGATTTGCGAGGTTGTAAATAGGAAAGGTACTTACAATATGACTGGTAAGAAGATCATAAAGGTGGCCGTCCTTCTTTGATATCGATACGATGCCAAGAGAATTGTTTTCCAGACCTGGATATGGAAAGTTTTGGCAGACAGACGGAGACGGCATGCGAGATGCTGCAGTGCGAGATGCTGCGAAGCAAAAGTTAAGCGAGCGGTAAGGAAGCCATACTACATATACATAGCTTGATGGCTCTCAAGTATTCAAACCTCCCGTTGGATATTTCATCTATTAGGCATTGGCTGGGAATCGAAAGCCATATGTATACGCAGTTGATGGGAGACTGCTGTGGTATATGGATTCGATTTCCTACCGACTCAAAAGCCCTATAGGTAATTGGTCTCCGTTGCCCGCCGACTTATTAAGGTTCTCCCGCAACAGTATAGTTACACACGTCCGTATTATTATTAACCGGCGTAACTATGTCGTCCCTATAAAGTACCAAAAGGGGACCTATCCACTTTGATAAACGCCTATAACCGCTTGGAATTTGCCGCAGTGCAGTTCGTTCAAGTTTCCCATAGATATGATCTAATTTACTCGCTAAAACCGGGGATCCGTCTTGTTCTGCTCATAACTGCAGACAGAATGAGGACATTGAACCCACTTTCTTTACCCCTCCGTATTCTCCCCGGATGATACCGTCCTCAGACATACCGCATATCAATCCAGATTTTCCTTTCCGACTTCTATAGTACGTCGCGCAATGAAACAGTATCTTCCATGTTTAAGAGTGCTAACAACATGCTGCAGTGACCCACAAAAGTTTTGTCTGATTACCGCTCTTATACTGTTAATGTATGATCATGGTATGTTCGTTCTCTGAGGGTTCACGTTCCTTCCACTGACGATTCGACTCTTAGCTTTAACCCTGGACAATGAAGTGAGATTGTTTACTGGACTGCTCTAGTAGCTCTACAAAAAATGTCCTAAACACCGATATTTTAGATTCATTTAATATGGGGATACAAATTAAACATCTTTACAGCCGTCTGGATAGTGTTACGCTACTTTGCCCTGTTGGGATTTGGATTTCAGAATATAAGTGTGTTATCTACTAGTTCCACAACTCGGCCAAGCTTCCTTACGCCCCGTTGTTCAAGTAACATTTTTTCCATGGGACCGTTATGTACGATTTTTTTTCCTATTTGTGTTCATACTTATATTCATTTCCCCCCATCTATCATAGACGTATGTCAGAATCGCTAGACATCCCACAATTGAATCAAACATTTCATTGCATTTTTCAGTTGTTTCAAACTTGCGGAAACAAATTCAGGGATCATAGTACATACAATCACGACCATTCGTAAGTCCTTCAACTGCATTCCCTTTTTAAATTGGCATTCTAACGGGCGCGTAGTCATTCATTGTAGATCAATTTATTTCCAGCTTTGCAGCTAATCTTGTGGCTGAGACATCTCTTACCCAGTGATCATCATATTGAGGATTCATGCATTATATGGTCGTAAACTGCTTTATCTACTTGGTTTACTCTTCATTCCCCTTTTTGAAGTTGGAATATTAATAGTGGTTTTGCAGTGTATATATGGTGAGCATTGAAATAACATTCTTCTATTCCATTGTTTACATATGAGTGGACGATTCGAAGCTTCTCCAGCATCTCGGTTCACAACCGGTATGCAGTTTACTGTCATTATATTTCATGACACCATTAAGCAAGTATTTAGAATGTTATCTGTCAGCTACCAGACCCATATGTATTCGCATAAGTGGTAATTTCTTTCGTGAACCTCCTGTCTTGTTCTGGCATGATGACTATTGCTATAACGTAGTTGCCTTCTTCATAGGTCCGTTTCTCGGAGATATCGTCATTTATTGCTGTACTCTCCTAAGGTGTATGAAACACAAAAAGTACGTCACAATTTTATAGTGACTATAACGTAAAGCGATAATACTTATGCAGCTTCATTATAGAGTGCGTTTAATGGAGAGCTTTCTGGATCAAGGAAGTCAATACTTTGCTTTGATCTGCGTCAGTCATTTTACGAACATGTTTCTGTTTGTGGTAGTTAAACCATACTTTAATTACTGAGGGTAATTTGCTAACTTAAGAACAGTTCGCTTCTCCACCGCCTACAAAGACACTCGGGTTGTCGTAAGTATGCTCCATATTTCTCCCACTTCTATCTCGTTCCTAAGCATTTTCGCAGCCTTAGTCAGGCAGTTACCATACTTTTGGTGTGCAGGATGGTCTTGACGTTCCGAAAACACGCGGTTGAAGCGGGTATACCGCCAATGGCGTTTACAAATGTTACTGGTGTCGAGCAGTTTTTCGAAGTGGAAATCTATCCGTCACAAAGGACGACGAATGCCACCAGCGAAGAATATGGTGACTGAAGATTTTCTGGAAACCATGAAAGCGTTCTCTTATTCGATTTCTGCAATCAACTTCTTCCTAGAATGCCCGATAGGAAGGAGTTGGTTATAGGCGGATTACAAGTTAATACGTAACTTCCATTCGAACACTACACTTGCTATTGTACATATATACCATAACCTCCCATCTGCAACCCTGGGGCCTAGTTAAGGCCTGGAGTCTCTGCAATCCGATATACGAGTTTCTCGCCAGAGACCTATTAAGTTGAATGTTCAGTTTAAATAGAAACTTGAAAGATACTTCAAATCTATAACGTCACCTTATGAGTTCTGCCTAACTCAAATCCGGCATTGACACCAAGTAGTCCATTGGGGATCACCTTTACTTTGTTGGTAACGAAGATGCCTTTGGCCAATGCAGCCTCAAGCAGCCCATACACAGCCTTTCCAATATCTGGATTCTGGGATGCTTTGATAGCGCCGGTCTGGATCACCTTAACTGTCGATGTCGATGCATCCGGTTTGGGAGGAAGAATGACGGCGACTCTCCCAGAAGGTGCAGTGATACTCTTCACGGCATTTTCGATCGATCCATTTTCTGAAATTGAACTACAGTATTTTCTCAATTAGAATTCTATATCAAAAAGAGTAGACTCACTCGTAGACTCTGGATAAATTGTTACCTGCAGCAGCCCGTATCTTTTCTACAACATCCGCTAATGGAAATAATAAGGAACACTCAAGTCAAATAGATGAATTGATACCTACAGTCGTTGTAATCGAAGACATGGTCAGCACCAGCCGATTTCACATAATCGAAGTTACGAGGGGAAGCTGTGGCGATGACGGTAAAGCCCGCCAATTTCGCAATCTGAACAGCTGCAGAATCATGGTAAGTAGTAGATATGGGATGTTTTTACATGTAGGTTGGAAAAGATAGCTTACCATAAAGTCCAACAGAGCTGGATCCTCCCCAAACAAGAATAGGTTCACCATTGGGTTTGGCAGGGAGAGGTCCATCAAGAGAGGGGAAAGGAAGTTCCAGTGCGTCAATAAAGCCTGCGCCTGCAGTCGTATAAGCTAGAGGAATTGTCGATCCAGCTTCAAAAGAGACCGATTCCGGAAGCTATTAATGGTGTAAATATAAAATTTCGACAGAAATATATCTTAATTCTAAAGGATACCTTCACGGTGCGGTTCTCAAGAGCAACCGTATAAGTCTGATAAGCACTATGACGAGGGGTTTTTCGACTAGCGAAGGCGATAACCTATTTCAAAAGATCAGGAAAGACATGGGAAAAAAGTATAGTTCGTTACTTACGCGATCTCCTGGTTTGAATTTCGTAACATCCGGCCCAATCTTGTACACACGTCCAGCCAAGTCGCCACCATTTGTCCAGGGATAGGATGGGACGCCATAGTCCCAGTCGAGCTGCTTCCAGTCAACGGGATTCTAGAGGATATCATATAATGGTTACTATGGCTCCATAATACTGAATGGAGTTACTTACCTGGGCTACAGCAACATTCTGAACTAGGAATTCACCTGAGCCTAGATCAGGCTCCTCATAACTTTCGAGAGTGAGGGGAGTTTTTTGCTTTGGCTCCTTGATAGTGAGGGCTAAGAACTTTGGGGTAGACATCCTTGGAGTTCGAGAATGGAATAGATGGGTCAAAGCTTACGGGCTTTTTATACATGGGCGGTCTCCCTGAGAGAGCAATTACTCAGCTAGATAGAGAGTATGATCTCATGTGAAGTGATCATGGCGCACTATGGCTATTCTCAGATGGAATTCCGAGCCCCTAGCAGGTGCCTACGCCGTTTTAGAACATGCATACAGGCTGCAGCAAAATTGCACCACAGTGATTCATTATTCGTCTTGAAATATAGTGATAGAGAGAATCGAGAACATGGGCGTACGACAACCTGGATTCAGATATGATGTGATATCCGATTGAAAAATACCAAAGGTTTAGTAAGCAAATATTGTTACGCAATGAGATGTAGGTATTAAAAGATTATTGGCGTATCTGACGATGTAGCCAAGCGGTTACGGCGATTGATTAGAAATCAATTCCTCTTTGAGGGCGTAGGTTCGAATCCTGCCATCGTCGTCCTTTTTGATCTCATCACATATGGTTTAGTTCAGGTTATTCTCCTGGATACTTAGGTAACGATACCTTTTATCTTATTTGAATGTAAATCGCGCTCTACTTGCCTCAGTACAACTTCTGTTCCTTTGAAACAGCCTCGGTCTGACCTACTTCGTACTTGACGAGTGACAAACCAATGGAACTAATGGGGTCAAGAATTCCTTAAACGTTGTCTATCTTGTATGTGTGATGATATTCGGAGCGGAAAAGATAATAGACGAAATAGGTAGATTTCATTAGGTTGATCAAGATTATTCATTCCGGCTTGAAGAAAGCTGGGCCAATAGAGATAGGAATGCAGTTAGACAATACATGTCCAATGTTTATAAATCAAGACATAAATACTGTATTTGACAAGGAAGAAACTAGATGGAGCTCAGCAACGACGTCAAGGGATATTCCCTATTTAAATGTGCATTGCCGCCTTTCTGAGAGGGTTGAGTACTCTAACTTGACTTTACAACTAATGCAGAGGTGTCCCGTTATTAAAGTGTTCAAGTATCCATATTGGATAACACACAATATTCCCCAGGAAGTATCAATATATCGAATGCCATATATGCATTATTGTGCCCTGCAGACAAGTAGTATATGTGCAATCTTTTGGCACTCATCATGGGGACCAGGCAGTGGTCGCTCCGAGTGACAGCTGATTTAGGCGCCGACTAATAACTAATGACAAATCGTCCTTTGTGTGTCTGAATGCTCCCCGCAATATCCTCTGAGCCCCAAAAATCGATTAAAATTTTATATACTATTAACTATATATATACACTCAAGAGCTCTAATAATGTGTTCTCGAAGGTCCTTGAGACCTAATTTACCCCCCAGACGTGTCCGGCCCCATTATGTAAGCCGATTTTGATAGAGGAATCTTTAAGGCCAAGGGGAGGGCACAGAAATTCGTATACCTCAATATTGACCATAACAGAAAGCTGGAAATTAATCTATTGTACGTACAAACAAAGTATCCTGAATAGAATTTCGAAATTAGCTCTTTAAAGCTGACCTCCCTAGCAAATCTCCCCCATTTTACATCCAATTCACAATCCGTATGGGGAGAATATTTGAATCGTTGAATTAAATATATTTTATTAATGACCGAAAGAAATTATTGCTGTTCCTGAACTTTTGTGGTCTCGGCCATGAAAGAAGGTCGTCTGGCGTATGGGAAAAGTCACGTCGAAGTTCGAAATTACCTGGCATTGCTAGTCCCTGCTCATATTTAACGTACCTGTGACCCAGATAATTGAAATTATACTCCAATGGAAGTCATAGACACGCGTTGGCAATAGTCCGCGCATGCCTCCATCGAGCTGCATCCGTTTCCTTGCCATGTTCCCGGTGAGCGATATCGATAAAAATGAATGAACCTATGGAGTGGTAGTCTTGAACATTTTGATGACCTGAAAGCTGGCAGCTTCGAATTTGCTACAACTCCAATAAATGCCGCAATATGATGAGATCGTGTACGAAGAGAAGTGCGCAAATGACGCCACAACGTGGGATGAGCGATGGAGATAGCATGCAGACCGTTCTCGTTAATGAGATGTTGTCAGGGTTGAATTTTTTTGAGAATTCGTAGATACCTCTGCGAGATTTCCAGAGGCTGGCCGTGGTTTGAATTCTTATTGTGGATGGGATAGAACTTTGTAAATATCGGTCCATAATGTGAGATGGTTTCGATATGAGTTGGCCACTAAGGTACACTTATAATCCCCGAAACGGCCTGCACTGAAAATCAGAGAAGATCGCAAAAAGGATTTACATGAAAATATTCCTTACAGCTTCCTTTACATACCTTAAATCAGGAGACATTTCGTTGCGAAACCACGAAACCACGAACGCAGCCGATAACTCTTTTATTCTTCTATAGTCCTAATAGAGTTAGTTAAACTTTGAAGATGGCATTGGAACCATGATTAAGTATGGGTAGATTCAGGTAGATCCACGATGGTCAGTCTATGTACCTTGCCAGGGCAGATAAGTAGGACCTTCTCAACCAGTTCCATGAATGATCCGAATAGACGAAGAGCATGCAGGACCTGAATTTGGATGTCATGGCCTTATATTGCAAGAAGTAGGCTTGAAACCTTACATACCTCCGTTTCATCCGAACCCGTCCTTATTGAGGTCTCTCCCACCTTCGAAAGCTACGAGGAATAGTGGCAATAAGAATAAGATATGCCGGTCTTCCCAGGTAGGGTGCAGGATTGAGATAACACGAATTGACGCGCCCCGTGTGGGATCTGTCAACGACCGGTCAAGCTATCGACATCTGGACACGACGTCGTCATAGAACATACCTTATGATATATGATATCTTCAAGGAACGATCCACTGTTTGCATGATATGATCTTAGCTTCGCAATAAGTACATCTGATAAGTACCCTGACTTGGTACACTCATCTGTACAACTTGTGCCACTGAAGCTGAAGGCCTTGGCGGTTGTGAAAGCCTGAATACCTACGTCATCTATGATCCCAACTCTGACATCACCCTTGTACACTTTAGATTCCGAAGAACATCAGCAGTATCGGATGTGGCCCAGGCCCACGCAGCTCGAGCGGGGAAGCGTTGGACCGTCGCGCCAGGGTCGACGGTCTAATGTCGGACAGATTGCTTGTCATTCAACAGAATAGTAACGTCCAAATCGTTCCCGTTTGAAAGCGAGACAGAGCAAGATAAGTATACCAATAATCGCATGCCACCTGGCAAGGAGAAGTGCAAGTCAGGCAGGCAGGCGCGCACACACAGCATTTACCTTTATCCATCTTATCAGTGGAGAGTTCGTAGTAAGTATTGTAAGTCAACCGTTACCAATTAACCAGACAAATAACAATGAATAATGTCAAAAAATACATAAAATCCTAACAGCTAGATATAACAAACCCCGAATCATACAAGATTATATCGCTACACAAGTTCGACTTCCCCTCTTCTTAAATGATTTTCTATTGACGAATACCGGATAAGGACTGTAGAGCCCTTTGGGATATCTACAGGTCTTCCGCTGTGGAACCAACTATGAGTACGAGTATGGAAAGCGGCTGATGAATACCCTTACTCTTGTAACAGGACGTGATTACAGTCTTGGACTGCGCGCACAAATAGCGCAGTTTCTTTATCGGGTTTTGATACTGAGGACGAGTAAGACCAAATATGGTGGGTAGCAGCGTACTGTCCACTTACTTGTGCTAGGCCCTTGCCAGTTGGCACCCTCCCGTCGTATCCAGGCTGGCATGGCATTAAGGACTAGAACGTCATACTGGGAATCGATCAGAGCTGCATAGCTGGTACATGTCAATATAACACCGAGCTCATAAGAGATCGTACTGACGATTCTGCGTGCCTGAGCTCTATTGTGGATAACCGTGTCTGCACTTCAGGTTCTCGTAGGATATAATGCGCATACTTTTCAATCTAGAAAGAAGCGGCATGATCAGAATACCAAAGATAGAGAGCCTAATATGACTGAACACACTTTATGTATTCGCGTTCGCATGTAAGATCGTACGATGAACCGCATTCGTTCCACTTCGGTCTGAACCAGTATGATCTGAAAATGCACATCCTCGCTGGAATCAGGATCTAACCGCAGTTGATGAACCATATCTGCCTGAATGTAAGACAATCAGATCCATCTAATGACCCTCTGAACGCCTCATACCTGTTCTCGCACCCGATCGAGCACTTTCTGAATGAGCTCTCCTTTCTGGTCCAAGATATCAGGAGCTAATCTCTCGTTTGTCCATATACGTATCAGGTCAGAAATAATAGGATCCTGCCTATCCTCTTCTTCCCAATCCATTTCTTCTACGACAGGCGCGTTCTGCACGCCATCGAGCCCGAACTGTGGTTGTCCAAACACGCTCGCAGTCTGTCCTGATCTCGACGACGAAGCTCCGCCTGTTTGATTGAGGAATCGGTCTGGAATCTCCATAGGTCGAATGTCGTCGAAGACATTATCATTATTCCAGTCATCGTCGAGGTTAGTCGGGTCGAAGGGAGCGCGAGGCGGCATAGCAAAAGGGAGAGTAACGTGGGTCCAGTGTCACATCGCGATGTCACACGTCACACTATTAACTTTCTTTTTCTAATTAAATTAAAATTTCTTGCCTCCACCAGAGATCAAATATATTAGGTACGTGAAGCTCGTTAATCACTAAATAATGCGTATGGATAATGTTCGTATACAGTTAAAAATGTCCAAGCGTGACCAAATATCGTCATGAAGTGCATACCAAGGATGCAACAGGAAGAAGAACAAACGTAATACATAACAAGGGTATCATGATGAGGGTCCAGGTCTTGAAGGATAGTCCGTAAATGGTTCCACTCCATCATCGAGCAAAGCTTTCTCTGGATCCTCCGACGGCGTATACAAAGGGTCACGACTCGTCCCAGCGGGACCTGGCGTCGCAGGTTGCATGTTCTGCATCGGAATCACAGGAACGATCTTGCCTCTTTGGTCCATCATGAATTCAAGGCCATTCAACTTCTTGCGCATGGCGCGCTTTGAGTCGTATGGGCTGAGTGATGGAGTCTCTTTGGATGGCGCATTCTGGGATCTGCCTGGAGGGACGTCGGGAAGGAGACTCATATAGTGTGCGAAGGAGCCAGGTCTTGAGGCTAGATATAGACGCTTGCGTTGCTGCCTATGAATGAGATGTAGTACGGTACCCGTGAAGGCCACGAGGAGAAGCAAGGCTGTGAGAGCATGCGCATTACGAGCACTGCAGATACGCTAAAGTTAGTCTGAGAAGAGATCGTTTAACAAACAAAGCACTGACCTTATCCACAGACGATTTGGCCATAAAGTTAAATCTGCCTTGATATTCGTGCTGGCTGCTACGAAGTAGTTCGACGACGCAGTTATACTCAGATATTGCGTCTGTGTCCCGCCAGATTAGCTCCGTACGCTCATGCGCATCAAGGGAATGGATACTCACGTATATTTTCGTAGTCAGGTCCAAGAATCCATTAGGGTCGTCGAAGACATTGTCGAGGCCACCCATGGGATTGTTCGGATCAGACGCAACCCTGAAGATAGAACCCGGGATACCGGACTCCACAGACAGAGCTCGCGCATTGACGAACGTATCCGAGAGGTTGAAATCAGCAGCAGATTCGAATGCAATTCTACAACCGGGCTCGTTAACAAATTCGACTGCTTCCACAAAGCTACTCACCCATTGAACGCCTTCCCTGCAAAGCCGCCACTAGTGACGTTGTTGCTATTGGAATCGACTGTCCCAGTGGAGTTCACGCTGACAAGTAAACTCGTAGCACCGTCAACGGTGACTGTGACATCATGCGCTTCAATCTTCGGGAAACAGAAGATACCTCGAGCATCGGGCTGGCCTGTGGACTGCCTGACCGCATAGAACCAAAAGAAAGCAGGCGCAAATGGAGCTTCGAATTGCGTTCCTCCTCCGGTAGGCGAACAACCCGTCAAGGCCTCGACTCCGTATTGATTGGTAGCAGCGGAAATATCAATAGACTGGCTGACTTGACATCCGGTACCTTGACCTAAACTAGCAGATAGTGTCCAGTTACCTGATCCATTGGAAGGTTGATTGAGCTGGCTGGACGCTGGTTTCGAACATCCAACGTTCGTCAGGATCCCCGTAGTGTTCACAGTGATGGTGGAGTTGCGTGTTACATCGACGGGAAACTAAACTCTTCCGTTCACACGCCATATGAAAGGAGGAACGAACATATCTCACCTGGAACTGCGCAACCGCCCATGTTTTACTAATAAACGGCGGGTCGCTCAAATTATGGAACGCCGCGGCCTCAGCGAAACCAGCAGCGGCAACAAAAGCTGTGATATCTTTATAGTTCGGATTGAGTCCAATTTGGTTTATGTTTCGAACGGGATCAGGAGCTGAGACATTAATTTAATCGTGGGCAAATGGTTACGCCACCAGCGAAGACGCCACTCACAAGGTCCGGTCTCCATCGCAGGCTTCACAAGAAAGAAAGAACCAGCCATTGGATGTAGAAGAATATTGAGGGCAACGATAAGAGAGGATGAAAAGACAAGAAAGTATCCAAATCGGAAAGATTTCTTAATCACCGTGATTAAACTGATACGACAAGGTGTAAGTCGGATAGCGGGATCAAGAACAAAATTGAGAAACGCACCTAGCGTGTTCGAAATCCATCAACACACTTTCTTCTGGAGGAAAAGGTCCTCGAGACATGTTTACGTATGGCTGAAACGGAATGATGGATTAACCAACATAACTTGATTACAAACTACGAGGCTTAGCTTACCTGAAGCCTTTTGAACCCATTATCGACACCTCTCCACATCCACACTAACGGGGCTACTAGCAATGTTGGAAGGAACCCCTGTAGAAGACCAAGTAAGTTTCGTTCGCCACCATCTTCTGATACCTGTCACATACACTGAGCCATTGTACTGTGTCGGTAGATAAACGGTTGCCCGTTTTAAAGCCTTTAGCGATTATTCAGACAAACATTGCTGAAGCAGCGTAAAATGGACTTCGGACACACCGTGATTCTTCTGAGAGAAAAATGTAGCGACCTCGATGCCTATCGCAAGGAGGACCATTATTACTATCGTAGGGATGGCATAGTTAGGTCTAAGGGCAATAGGTATCTAGCAGGCGAGTAGTTAGAAGATAGTTATTTCTTTCCAAATTACCGACTGCTTACCTTTCCCCTTCTCCTCCCTCCTGGTTCGTCATGTGCACCAAAACCGTTCGCGCGTGGTGAAAAGGGTGACCCAAAGGATATCCCACTTAAAGGACGAAGAATAAGATCCATGTTGAAAGGATGTATGACTCGATAGTCAACGATGAAGGTATTGAAGCTGAACTGCCCGCAGCCCTAGTTGTGGTTGTAACAGCGAGGGAAAATGCGACACTGCCTCAATAGATGAAATGGGGAAATTGGGTTCTAGTTCTCAGAGTCATCTCATCTTCTTGTTCTTTCTATAATTGGAAGAAGCGTTCTGATAGGCCCAAACTATCGCCTTTCCTCGCCCAATGAGTCCGATAGGGTGGCCGCTGAAAAACGTGCCGTTATTCAGGGTCGGCTTGTTCGGAGGACTGGCCAATAATAACTTCTCTGAATACTGATCACTCAAGATAAATTAGCACTAACATTGTAAAAATACCTAAGGAAATCTATACCGAATAAATATATGTGATTTTATATGTGATTTTCTATCAAGGAGAAGTATATACACGTAACCAGATATATCTAGACATCTTCGTTGCTTGGACACAGGATCAGGGAATTCAGGTCTGTTTACACCAGATCTTGACCCTGCCCTCCACTACCTTGCTGTACTGTGTAAAGGATCCGATCAGCATACTACTATAGTAAGTGTAAATACGCTGACTGGGTCATGTCGATTGACGGGCTAGTACATAGCTAGCAATTCGCGAACACATTGCCAAAGATACATATGTTGCAACAATCCAAACTGCCTAACGAACCATATCAGGAAATCAAAGGTCCGCTAGGCACTGCCAGGTATCGTCAGGCTCTGACCAGGCTCTTCCTGATATGGTTTGTTAGGCAGTTTGGATTTTTGCGACATATAACCATCCAATTTCAACTATTTCTGTGCATTCACTATTCCAGTACTAGTAATTACACCCTCAGGCTCATACAGGGGGCATTGTATAATCCTCCCGATCTTCCCGAGCCCCCAGGGAACACGAAACCTATTATTAGATATAATACATCTTCAAGCTGAGCCTCGTACATCCTACCGGGCCATAATTTGGCTCACCTCGTATCAGTCGGCGGCGGCGACGGCGTACAGAGTCACAATCGAGTTCTTAGCGGTTTAAGCTTCAGTAGGGCGTTGATGGTCATCGACCAGCTAGAGATTAATCGTATATGTTTGAAACATATGTCCATTTGGGAAGAGAGTTTGTATCAAGATCATAGCTCACCTTTCTGACTGAATTCCATTGAAGGATCAATCCCAGAATTGGGTTCCACAAATAATTTAAGTAGTATTAATACTTACTCATTGGCCAGTGTCCATCTCGGGAAGACTCCCAATTTAATGATGGTGAATAAAATGAAGGAACTCATAACGCTCAGAACTGTAAAAGTACATTCGCGTGAGTTCTACGAAAGAATCACAGTACATGTAAGCTGTTAAACAGCTTGTAAAGGTATAATATAGGTAAATATCTGCTCACATCGATATCAAGTTACAGGCTACATTAGCGGGAAGTTACAGTTAACGGAATGGTGAAACCGACCGTCTCAGAAGTTATAATCAATAATCCCAGTCCCAATTAATGAACACAACGACAGCACCAGGCGTCGTGGAATCATTCGTCGTCACTTTCTTCCTCATCTGATTCTTCCTTCACCTCCTCTTCAATTTTGGCCTTTGCTTTGCCCTTTCCTCGTGTCCGCTTCTTGGGCGCAGGCTCGCTTTCATCCAGGGTGCCTCCATTCGAAGGATCCGGTACAGCTTCAACGATTTCTTTCAGGAAGTCCAAAAGCGGCGTGTTTAATATCGCGTGTTTCCTGTTTAGATGTGGCGCTCAGTGGCATTCGAGAAGGAGACAAGTGTTCCTTACAGATGATGCGGCTCTACACGCTTGGCATTTCGTGAACGGGTCACTTTATGTGCCTCTTCAACTACATTGCTCAGGAATAACTCTAACGCTTTCGCTGTGGCATTACGGTCAGTCCGATTGCAAGCCATGGAATGAAACAGATTGCACGCACATATTACTACTGGTGTAGCCTGTGCAACCTTCCCCACTTCGTCATCCTTCTGCATAATTTTCTTTATCCGGGCCTAAGAGACATTCAGACCAAGTTTCGTGAGCTATGCGCCGAAGCTACGCACCACCGGAAACTTTGTATGCTTGCTTTTAGCCGGTCGCTTCTTCGAGGCCTTCACATCCGCATCCATGATTCAGCCCGAATACCTGCACGAGCAGGGCAGGAGCAAGTGCGTTTAGGGGATTGTTCACAGACCACATCTCTAAATAAGCGCCATGAGCGGCGTCTACCGTCACGAAAAAGCTCCGCTCAAAAAGACGTGCTTGCGTCGCTGAGTTCGATGCCTCCTGTGAAACATTGGTACATATTTTTACTCAAATTTTAGACTAAGTCGATTTGCCTATACAATCTGCTAGTCAGTTCCTGTAGTGACTAGGCATACTGGATGGAGGAGGAGTACAGTAGTACGGTTTTTAGTGGCGAGATGGCCGAGTTGGTCTAAGGCGTGAGACTAAGGTTGTTTATCTCATCTCTTCGGGGGCGTGGGTTCAAATCCCACTCTCGTCAATAATTTTGCCACCAATACCGTTGCTCGGGAAGCAGGTTCATGCATTCAAAAGTGTGAACATAGGTCCTTGCTTTCTTATTCGTTTATCTATGAGTACACAACTAAATCGAAGCGATATTGAAACAGACTAAATCAGATGACGTGCCATAATGAGAATAGTTTCAACGAGCCTTGAGCTCATCCAAACCCATTTCTCTCAGATCCGCGTTAACTTTGTCGAGGTTGCTGATAAATTCCGCCTTCAGATCATCCCACATCTTGGGATCATGCTCGTGTAGCTTTCCAGTCTTCTTCATGGCATAATCTGTTACCGTGAACTGCATACTAGATTCGAACATGAAGGCTGATCGAACTATTCGTCAGGGACTCGCCGATATATGGAATTTATGAATAATTACCAATTGAACCTTCGTTGATACGCATAGGCTGAAGTTCCATCTCACTGGCCGCCTTAAATTCTTCGTAAGCAACTAGCAAAAGCAAAAATTAGAGAAGAATCAATTAGTATATGTAGGCTAAACTTACCACCATGAGGGCAGAACCCAGTCTCGAAACTAGCACCGCCAGGAGCGAAGCCGTCACTACGACCACCGTATTGACCGTAGATGAGACCCATGAGCTCCGTAGCGGAGTTCCTGTGGTAATACTAAAGTGATCCTATCGGTAGGGATAGTAAAGTTTAAATCAGGGAAGCTTACCGGTGGGCGATAGGTCTCCGAAGCAACATCCCATCTTGGACTGAAAATCAAAAAGTCTGCCAGTGGAGTTCCAGGTGTTTTAGATGGAGCGGTCAAGACGCAGAAGATCGAGGGATCGATGTGGTCCTAAATAGGATATATGAAATTTTTTAAATTGCTACAAGCGTCCTAAACCTACCTTAGAGATAGAACCAACATTGATGAATTTCTCTAGATTGTACTTATAAGGTACGTAACTAAGTAATACTTAGAATAATTTTCTAGCACGAGGAAAAAAAGCATTCGCTTACTTTCCGTGCCAAGCGACAACATCGAAAGGCGTGTGTTCTTGATTACAGACATGGAAAGTTCCGGATACCCTGATATGGTCGAAATGAGTCTACAATTGAATGATAATACGGTATAACCGTACTTATAAATAACTGCAAATTTGATAAGATATCTAATTGAAAAGTGAAACCATGATTGTGATACTTACTCTCCCAAGGGCTCTGATCAATGTCAAAGGCGGCGACCGGATGTTCAAAATCGCGAGCATTTGCGAGGCCGTTTGCGCCCAATGGACCAAGTTGTGGTAGCTCATAGTGGACACCAAAGACCTCTTGGATATCTAAAAGAATTCAGCGAAAATTATAAGAAATATACAAGACAATACATACAACCACGCGACGGACCGTCGGGAAGACCAACCTACTCGCGATCTCATTGAAAACACACGAGGAAAAAGTACCATAGTTACTAACCTTGAATCGAATACCACGTTGAACGACAAAAATTTCACCTGGACGAACCATTATGCTGGAGAACGTCGAACAGAGATTCTAAGAATATATTATACAACTCACTTTCCGAATTCCGTTTGTATATCCAGGCGCCCTTGACTAGGCACTATGAGCATATCACCGTCATTGTTTACGAAAGCCTTCTTGTCCATTGACGTATTGGCAGCATATATATGAACAGCGAGGCCTTCTCGCAGAGTAGGATCGCCGCAGCCAGCCAATGTCTTCAGGCCTTGAACGAAATCTGTCTTCTCTGTGGGAATATCGAAAGGATGCCACGCGAGTTGGGTGGGGCTAACGTGAACCTTGGGATTAATCGGGAGGAAATATGATTCGACCTGTGGGAAACTGAGTTTAAAATGACACTGATGTCAGAATGAGTAGTAGCATCTACGTCAGGATTAGCCGGAAGAGCAGTAAACCCTTGGTGAGCAACAGCAGGCCGAATTCGATAAAGCCAGCTACAGAGAGATAAAATGTGAATAAAATTCAGAGTTAAAGGGTTGAGTAAAACACTTGCGCATTCTGATTCTGATGTCTGGGTGCAACAAAAGATGTCCCAGTCATCTGCAGCAGGGTTGAGCCTACATGCAATTCCTAGCCTGGGTGCATTGTTGGAAACACACCTGCTCAGCATAAAGGCCGTACTTGCATTTCTGTGGACTGTTCTGGCCTTGGGGTAGAGTGCCTGGACTGTGATGATTTAAATAAGAAACATCTACGGAAGAATTTGGAGATTCGGAACATACATGGCCTCGCTTGCAAATCGATTGCCAAAACCAACCTAGCAGACGAACATGAATGTCAATCACTGTGCTCCTGACATGCTACCCACTTGATAGATGTATGGATCTTTCTTCGAGGGTTCTATAGTAAAAGAGCCTTTAGCAGCGGCGGAAGAGAAATCCTTCCTCTATTAACTTGCGCAGTGAGTCGAAAGCACTAGGAAAGTAAACGAGGACTTACATTTCCGTTAGTAACAGCAGGAGACATTCTTATGCAACGAGAAAAATTGATGTTAGAAAGTCCAGCGAGTTGTCGGACTAGACGTATGCTGTTAGACATCCCCTTAAATACGGTGGTTGTAGGTTCTTGGTTAGATGCTGTTAGATGTAAGTATGGCGGTCCACTGGACTAGGCAGAAACATCTTCCTGGATCTTTGTAATGATCCTACTAATTAAGGTAACGCCTAATGGGTAAAACATTTGGAGGAAATATGAGACGATGTAGATCACACCATTGGGAGAAGATCGCCAACTACGGCGAGCACTTCGTGGTTCACCTGGCTGACTTTGTCCGTCTTGAGAACTGTTTTCGCACGCTTCTGGTCACGTGATCATTATCAACCTTAATCACCTCCCTCCCAATTTTAAAGAGACCTCCTTCCTGCTATTTTCGCATCAAATAGGACTGATTGGTGGCAAATTCTTTCCATATGCGAATGGATAGCTTTCTCGAAGAGATAAAATATTCAGGAGGTTTATACGTATCTCCGGGCTAGCCGATCATCGTCGCGTTTGAACTGGCCGCCGCTCGGTCAAGGATGATTCTCGATTGGACCCGAGAGCGGTCGAGAGTCAGGCACACCATTTCGTGAACATGCATCTTGCAGCGAATTCGGAACCCTCAGGCATACCGGTCACGGCACCCTTCACTGTTCGCATGGATCTCGAGCTACTTACGAGACTAGGAGTCCAACAAGTCATGGATGTCTATTCGAATGTTTGCATAAAATACATTTTATTAGTGAGTAATCTACCTTGCCTTGTACCTTACATTCAATATGAAGGTTGCTGCGGAACTTCTGGCAGAGAAGGAAAGCTAAGGAAAGCCTATTTTCTTAAATCACTGGATATGATCTCACGACCCATGCTACTCTCCCCTGATTAAGACTTCTTCTCCGTCCGAAGATCGAAGGTCTATCCGAGTCATCGACAAATCCGCGCGGGAG
Organism: Sphaerobolus stellatus SS14; assembly: GCA_000827215.1. Classification (NCBI taxonomy): domain Eukaryota; kingdom Fungi; phylum Basidiomycota; class Agaricomycetes; order Geastrales; family Sphaerobolaceae; genus Sphaerobolus; species Sphaerobolus stellatus. The sequence goes on along the minus strand of KN837100.1, from coordinate 687,988 downwards.
GGTCATTCAAGGACCATAAACCCTGGTGATGATCTGACTTTGCCTATCTGTTTCTGGTATCATTTTATATTTTGTTTGTGGCCTGATGTCATGAAAATCTATCAGGAAAGTCCAATAGAAACTGACGTAAGCTTATGAATTCCTGGAATATCCGAGTCAGGCATGCTCTACTAGGAATAATCTTCCCCCACCATGCTAGCAAGCAAAATCAATGATATCATTATCAAGGAGAGTTTCTGTCAGAGCAGCTACCTCACAACTCTATAACTTAAGTATAATAGCTTATCATTTGATTGATGATACGACACGACTTAGCTCTTGCCATCCATCCAACTCATAGTTGATGAACTTGAAACTCAATTCATTCTGGAAACGCAGTGTGATCAACTACTAATCAGGGAATCTAGATTAAGTATGCATCTATGAAAAGGTCTGTCATGATGCTTTACGATGTGATCTCCAGGAATTTCTTCTCTTTGCTGTTGCATCAGGTTCCTTGTGGTGAAATCTCAGTTGACAATATTTGATTGCCTCAAAACCGGAGTTGAATGGGAGCTGAGCCATGTACTATATGCCGTAAAGCGAGATATCGTGTAGAATTGTTCCAACTTTATATATGTTGCTCTAATCTTATCAGCTACAAGTCAGGTCCTGCGCTCCGCTCCAGTGACCCTTTTAAGGTGAATGTGGTTATTCAGCTTCCCAAAAGATGTGACTTAAAGCAGTTATATGATAAATATCAGTATCTATTTACAGTGGATATGTACACAATGCTTGAAGTGAAAATGTAGTTTGAATCAAATTGCAAGTGCTTAGGAAGTTCGGTGAGTTGTTTTAGTGCAAAGATTGTTCTGCTGGTATTGCTCACTTCAAAGTTTACTTTTATAGTGTTCTATGAGTCATCCCTTTATTAGCGGAAAGTGACTCTTAAATGCATCCCGGCTCCGCAAGAAGGTTTATTGAGCCATCAGTGAATGAATGAACTGCGCAATGTGGAACCGAAAGCGACATAGTCACCAAGAAAGAAGAAAGGAGCCCTCTACCATAATGTGATTATATCAATGCGCAGCTTTTGACAACATAATGCAATATTTATTCAATTCTGATTTAAGTCATTTATCTGCGTTTCCGCTAAATTCTGACTCTTCTACGTTCGGCTGTATAATTGTTGACTCATGGCTGCCAATATTTCATGTTTATAGTCATATATTTTTCGATGCTCGACATTAGGTACCCCTAAATTCAAATTTTGTATGAAGAGGCCATGAAGTGACTGTAGAATCGCAGTAAAAATGATATCATTCTTAACAGCCGCTAGAAAGATGAGTCATTTTGAATAATCATATTAAAAGATTCATAACATAGAGGGAACGGATAGTGGACTCTAAAGGGAAGCAAACAAAGAATTCATCCCATCGCAGCTTAGATAGCGCTCAGTTCCCTAAAACAGTAGAGTTCGTAGATATCTTAGGATACGTTCTTTATTCTTTATAATTAGCTATCTATATCTGGACGACAGCACATGATTAGCTCATTATGAATATGGACACAAGGTGCCTCGGCCATTCGATCCTCACGATTTGCTTCCAACTACCATGTCCAATTCCCAGCGCCCACTTGAAGGTAAACTAGCTCTCATCACGGGCTGTACTGGAGGAATAGGTAAAGCGACGGCGCAATCCCTGGCTACCAAAGGTGCTTCCATAGCAGTCCATTATAATGCGGCAGAAGAGACTGCGCAGTCACTTGTCAAAGAATTACAAGCACTCGGCGTAACGGCTGTATCGTTTAAGGCATCATATCAATATCTAGGGTCCATCACCCGAGTTCTGACTTAACTCCTTTTGCCGTAGGCTGATTTATCTTCGTACCAGGCCGTCAGAGAGCTCCACCAGGCCGTCAAGGCTTCCATGGGCGATCCTGACATCCTTTTTTGCAATGCCGGTATACTTGGACAAACCATTGGACCAAAAGGAAATATACAAGATATCTCCGTTGATCATTTCGAAGACACATGGCGAACCAATACCGGAGTTCATTTCCTCGTACGAATTAAATAGAAATTGTCCCCAAGTTCAGCGTCACGGATCTAACGTATCTAATTCAAATAGCTAACCCAGCTTTCTCTTCCGGCAATGGAATCGAAGAAATGGGGTCGAATTATATTCTGTTCGAGGTTCGTTCGTATCTCAAGGCGCGATACTGAGCAAAGCGTGGCATTTTAAAAAATCGATTTAGCTCAATTTATTTTATACAGTGTCGCTGCTGGAACTGGTGGTGTCATCGGTCCTCACTACGCATCCTCCAAGAGTGCGATGCATGGCTTGGTTCATTGGTTAGCAGCAAGATATGCTTCCGAAGGAATTGTGAGAACATTTCCAATCCGAAACTCAACCTGGCTTACAGCTTAAATTTGGGTTATTAGACAGCGAACGCTGTTGCTCCTGGTTTGATAACTAGTGAGTTCTAACAGCCCCAGTCGATGCCAAATGCCTCTCAACCATGTCTGGTTGATCCCCTCGCCAAGATACCGGTATGTTTCCCAAAGGAACTCTTGAACTACAGGTATGCAGATTTATGTACTTCGTCCTGGCTGTCATCAATGAAACTCGATCCCTGTGTTTGCGTTTCTAGGCGAAACTCCCTGTTGGACGTTTTGGACAGCCTGAGGAAATTGCGTCCTTGGTCGAACTGCTGGCTACTAACGCTTATATGACGAATAAGGTATGCCAAGAAATAGACTTGACATAGTCCCTTGACCCCAGTTTCTGTCATAGATTCTTGTCGCGGATGGGGGGATGACACCTTCCGCCTTCTGAGAGGATCGCATATTTTGACTTTAGGAAATAAATGTTCTTCGGAAGTCCGTCATTATTTGCAATGCAGAATATTCGAATGTGTATGTCCACAGCACCCAGCACCCGATACCCAGTCCCTTGGTGACCCGCCACCTTGTACGCGATCACGGCTACAATATGAAATATTCTCAATACTAGAAAGTTGTGACATATATCGAATACATTAAAGAGTATTTGAACTAAAGGAAGAGTAACTGTATATTCAGACTGAATGGTATCTGCAGGCTTCTGCATCTCCATGCGAGTCATTGACATCATTGACAGCATAGACGACAGCTGTGTCACCGTCCCTGATAGGTCATCGGGGTCTGGCTCTAAGCCTGTCGATGAGTTCTTACCCGACGTCGCAGGAGTTCGGAAGCCACCGGAGTTACGATATAGTGCCAGAGTAGACATCAAGAATGTCCAAAAGTTATCGGAGTGGGCTTTTCTGTTCCTGAAGGATTAATAACCCATAAAAGGAAAATTGAATAACAGTGCGTCGCCACGTTGTATCTGGATTAGGAAATAATTTACATACGTAATTAAGTCATCTCGATGTGGTGCAATTTCTTGATCAAATCGCGGGTAAAGCATGGAAAGCCACTGGAATATATCCGGGACTGTGCCTACCCGAATAGCGAAATGGCTCTCAAACTAGAAAATTTGCCCTACCAGTGTAGAATACAGTCCTCTTCTAAAATACAATTACGTCGATCGTACACACTCTCGCGTAGGAAAATATAAAATTAAAGATAAGGCAAGCAGCAAGAAAAAGTCCAGCGAGACGGTGAATACAACCTAATGGATTTTTGAGATGCGAAGTAAACATTTCAGCTATCCATAGGAATCCAGGAACCAAATGGGGAAGGGGAGGGCATCGAAAGCATATAACTTGAGAACGTGAAAAGAAAAACTGTATAGGGTCGGAAAATCTAGATAACGACTCGAATCGTGTATTCCTTTGGATTAAAAGTTGTAAGGTCCCCTTCCGTTTTCGACAAGGAGAGAAGCAGCCGGAGTTTGTCCATCTAAAGCAAGACAAGTAGACTTGTCTTCACTGATGAAGAACCCTTTCTTGCAACGAGAAACAATGCAGCGAGTTGAGACACAGGCAACGTCCATGACACCGGGAATGGCACTGCAATCAGTTCCAACCGGATCGTCAGGAAGCAAGGGAATACCGCATCCACCACCTAAAGATCCACCAAGTTAGTATAAAATTCCAAGTATATCCCCAATATTTTTTAAAATAAAACTCACAGCTCCACAAATCATTCCTAACATCGACACACTCATAGTCGAATTTAGCACTTGCAGAATTGAAAACCCTACAGGCGCTCCAACCATGGGGACAGAACGAGTCCCGCCATTCAGCATCACGTTTCACGTAGTGAGACGGGCTGGCAGGCTGATCGCGTTTAACGTATCCCGAAGGATAACTCCCAGTATCGCGTTTAACGTACCCCGAAGGGTAACTGCCGGTGGCACGTTTAACGTACCCAGAAGGGTAACTGCCAGTGTCACGTTTCGCCTTCGGAGAAGCGCAAGAGAGGAAGACACCGCAAACACCGTTGCAGACTTTGAAAGGTGCTGGACAAATGCAAGCGGTGGGATTGATGAGGGGAGAAGGTAAAAATCCGTTTGTACATGTGAAACCGCATACGTTGGTAGCCGTACATAGTGCAACAGAGTTATCTGGATATGCGCATTCCTTATAACCCTGAGACGATGCAAGCTAAAAAATAGGAAATTAGTAATTGCAACAGAATCCCTAGGAGGGAGGATCGAGGACGGACCATGTTGTTGACTTCTGAGGTTACAGTAGCCTGGCCATAGAGAGAAGCGGCGGCCGAAAGAATGGCATTGCTTTGAATAAGGTTAGGAAGTGCGGAGGCGCAAAGGCAGAGCTCAATCCTCCCGAAAAGAATATTCCCGATGTTGAGGTCTGCGTTGACATTACCGCACACGTCAACAAGTGAACGTTGCTTGAATTGGGTGACCGAGTTAGCCTCCACGCCCACAAGCAACAGTCCGAGAGACGCTACGGCAGTATGCAGATAACGCATTGTGAGCAAAGGGGTTCACTCGACTGCGAAAAATAATTCAAGAGGTAAAGCACCTCATTTATACGGCACCATAACAGTAAGTGAGCTTCTATGTAGGATTCAGGGACCAATAAGTGACGGAGTGCTCGGGACGTACATGAACCGTCAAAGGAATTAATGTATCGTGGCATGTCGGATGGGAAATAGGTGTTGAGATCTGGCCTTTTTGCCGGATAGACACATCACAGATCCGCTCTATAGTAACGATATGTTCTGCTTCTTGAAAGATCCAAGTTACTGGTATAGCTATGCAGACCTTTCCATCATCAAAGATAAGAAAATCCGAAGACCGTTGAGATGCAGGTTTCCTTCGATTCTTGTATCAAATCATCCAGGAAGGGCTGATGGTGGACCGTTTAAATTTCGGTTTTGTAAACGAAGCCAGAAAGACTAGAAAATTAAATTTTCAAAGTAGATAAAGAAGATGAAGCAGGTCAATACCCTTTGATAGACGGTGGTTGTCAGTTGAGCGGGACAGAAAGCCGTGGGATAGCGCCGAGTGTGTGGCGCTGTTGACAGGATCACCTTGCTGTCAGAAGCTTTCCTGCTCGAAGGCTTCTAAAGGATTATATTCTTGTCCTAGAAATCACCGAGGTCTGACAGCTTTGGATAGCCTGCTTCTCTTCCCAAATCTCCGAAACATTCTCAGTGAGACGCAATTTTCCTCTGTGCAGATTTTCAGCAAAATAAAAATAAAGCATTTTAAGAACATGACATGTCTCATCTCTCTAAGGGATGTTGCGATATTAGCTCAACATCAGCTTTCCGGTTACCGTCGTAATCACACCACAATTTAAAGACGCGCGTAGTGCCAAATCGCCAATGGATTGTGTCGCACTAAACGCCTCTTTTGACCAATCGGTGACATTCATATCGTGGTAGGTAAGCCTCGTCCGGAAGTCCAAAATTGGTTATTACTGTAATTAATGATTTCATTATTGACAAATGTCAACGATAGGTAATCGGTACCCCCTCTATTGAATGCTAGTGGGGGATAATGATGAAGCCAATGACCAAGTGTCAATGCGCTGTGCATTGAAAAAAATAAATAGAATATTCCTATCTTTTTTTTCGCGGCACTCTTCTTTATCAGCCGATAGCAGCCTTGCGGATGGTACTGAGCTTCTTGGGATCTCGCTCAATTTTCTTCCACGCTGGACAAACGTGACGTAGGTAACTCACCCCACTGAGTCCCTGTCCTTTACCGGACGCCGTTCAAGTTTCAGGGCACATAGCCGACAGCTTCTATTCTCGACTTGGAGCTTACGAAGTCTTCCTCCATACAATTTGAAAAAGCCGAGGACTACGGCATCCACGGCTGTCTTTCCCAACGCAGATGCTTGGTAACAGGCTACACGCGCATTGTGAATCTTACCGCCCCCGTTATCAGTGAATAATTTCCTCTGGTTTCTTGTTGATATATTCTGGTTGGAATATCGTGCTATGTTTTCTTTTGTCCAGTGAGCAATTTATTCTTAGAAATTGCCGTTAGTGAGCCGGTGCATCATTCAGCACTGTAGACAGGTCACAGTTGTTGACATTCCGCTCACAGAACACCTCGAATGATTTAATTTAAGATACCTTACATATAACCTGGTGAATTTTGACTGATCCAACCCAGGACCTAATGAGGCACATCTAGGCCGCGCACTGAAGCATTTGCAAACTTACAGTCAAATTACTTCGGAGGGTTTATTTTTCCAACTTATATTCCTCTGATCTATATTCTCCGCGCGACCTTCAGGTTTTCCCTGTGGCTCCTGAAGGTCAGGCTTCCCCTCAGACACTGGTTGAAAATCTCTCTTCTTCCATGCTTCCCGTTACGCCCCGGTTTAATATGGCAATTCGTTTCGGACGGCGTTTCAGTCTGTCCGTTACCGGTATGTGGTGGGGAAAAGCCAATGCGCTTGGTGAGTTGTACCATATTATTCCCCAATATCTACGGCTTTTAGACGGAATTAAACAGCCGATAATATTACACAAATTATTTTTCTCCTTAATAAGATTTTATTGGAGGGGGACGGCCGCCTTTTACGCGATTAAGTTGACCTCTGAATGAGTCTGTAACGCCTAATTTTCCATATTTGAAGGTGAAGAACGGCACTACATGGAACTTCTTTGTGGACAAGTTTACGATTTCTAGGACTCACATCCGATATCGGTATCCAGAGTTTCATAGATCGAGAGGGGATGAAGGGAACCGGGCCACAGGAAGGTGCACTCTATTCCTGTGGAATACTATGGATGCCGATGGGTTGGGTGCTATTGTGGACATGTGTAGGCGTGAAACGAAAAGCGAGATAGGCTCCCCTGACGTCATTGGGACCGTGCGTGTCGTATTTATGCCTGGAGGGAACAGCCGACGAAGCTCAATCACTTTCTCATCTTCGACCATGGGGTATGTTGTCTAAGAGCTCGACGAGCCAGATACAGCCACTAATGCCAATCCCTTCATTTCAGGGTCATATTCAGTTGTATTGGTGGTATGTAGTTAATTCGACCTTCGACTTCGATCAGGGACAGTATTAGTATTTAATGGTACTGACATGGTCTTCGCACGAAGGTATTTTCGCCTGTATAGGTGAGTATATAAGACAGCATTCACGGATTGAAGCCTTGCTTATTTCTGTACAGGGGATGCACTCGCGTCCCTGGTAGACTGCATTGCAGCATGCCTCGAAGGTATCGTCGCAGGTATGCCATCCATGACCTGGCAGCTGTCAAATCGTGATTGACCTATGGCTCCCTGGACAGCGATCGCCGGATGCTTTACGGGTATATGCGATTGCCTGAGCGGAATTTTCTGCTGTAGGTGAGTAATATGTAGACATGATGCTTCTAGAGTTCTCTCAGGGTCTAAGTATTTCCACTAGAACTTGTTAGTCTGTCCCATGATGCGAAAGAGGATCGCATTCATGGGGAGATATTTGACCTCACAACCATATTACGACATTATGACAAGAATCAGACGTTAACGACTATGTACCTACTTCTCTCTGCTATCAATGCATCATTGTAATATATGTTGGTTGCTTTCTTACAGCGATCACACCAGTCTGGCTCTGTAAACTGGTCGCTCTGTGATGGAATGCAAACCCAGTTCTGTATGACGTCGTGCTGTTGAAAGGTCTATGTAAAGAACGAATCGATAAATAAAACTAGAAAGTATCTAAAGATATATTTTCAAAGTGAGAATAACAAAATAGCTGACGAAGCTCCCAGTGCCTAATTATAGTCGAAGGGAATACTTAGAATTCTAAAAACTGGTTTAAGGACACGTCTCACAACTGGCAGAATCTGTCAAACGATGGGACTGACGGTGGCTGTCTATTTCATTTAAGGGTTGTAAAGCATAAGGAAACCCGAATCAACTAAAAAGGTAATATTTCATTCCCATTCTATGTATAATGCGCAGCATTTCGGAGGAAATAGTTGAGATTTGTAATCATAGCGAGATCAGTCGCTTTTTATCTTTTATAAGCCTACTCGGATATCTATCCATATAGATATGGACGGACACATGTATGCACTCGATAAGGCCGGCGCAAAATTTAGAAGGAACTATAACTAATCCTTCTCATCGAGTTGTGTAACCTCGTAATAAGAGAACTAGTATGTATGAAAGATAAGCAAAGCGAAGTATCAAATGATTTCGGTTCAACTTACGGAGGAAGGTCTATCTCCGGAAAGACACTCCCTACACCAGCTTTGGCCTCAGACGGTGAAATACCAGACGTCAATGGTAAAGGACCAATTTCCGTCGACAGGACATTTCCAGGACCAGGGAAACGAATACTTAGGCCAAGGTATACCTTGGAACAAAGTTAGTCGCCCATAAAGTACAGAATAGGCAAAGGATTAGATACCGATGTACTAATAGAATTCGATGTAAAAGGTGTAGGACGCCTGAATACGATCGTACTCCAATAATCGACCTCCTCAACCCAGTGGCCTTTCTCTTCTTCGTCCTCAACCCAATGCGGCTCGGTTATTTTTGACCTAACTTGATCAGGTCGCAAAGAAGTTCCAAAGCTACCTTGAGAATCCAGAACGACCTTGCAGTCTTCATTGTACCCTTGCGCAGTCACCATGCATTTCTCCCGTAAAGTGAGTTCGATAGATGCTCTAACTGGTATTCGGGGGAAATCAAATTGATCGACTGATTTCGAAGAACTACTTGGAAGGGATTTAGAAGCACAGATGAAACGAAGTCGAATGGGAATACCACGGAAAAGAGGGATACGGGCCATTTTCGGTAGGTAGAACTATCATTCGCGAACGAGAAATATTAGGGTAGATCAGAGATAATATAACTTACTTCTGAAGTAACATATCCGACTCCTTTAGAAGACATGAACCCTTTCTTAATTTCTGCTGAAGACGTGTAGGCTTCCCACTCGTCTGCGACGTTCGGTTCTGCAGGAGGAGGAAGCGACCGATCCACGGGGAGAAAAGGGAAAGCTTGATTGATGCGAATATTCACTTTGTACCACGGCTTGCGAACACCGACGACATGTAGATAATATTGAATTGAACCTCCTGTGCGTCCGGTACCCGCTTGGAAAGAAGGAGGTAGATTCATCTGGGGCATGGTGAACGAGAATGGAATGAGCGATATTCCAGGGTTCCGGACTTAATAAGGCGTCAGGGCATCCGCAGTCCATAGAACCTTCTTCTCGTTAAATATCTGCAGTTTATCGCGATAGACAGCATATGGACGCGCAGTATTTCCCTTGAAGGCATGGTTCAACGCGTTCGGGACCGTGACTCAGCTGTCCGAATTTATGCATCCGCTAAGTAACCTGCCATGATAGCTCGAAAGGACGTGCCACTAACGTTTGAGCCTCACTGAGAATACTTATCGTGACAGCGGTGAAACCCTTTTCTTTAGCGTCCATCATGTTGAGGTTGAGCGTCCCTGCTACGACATCGCCATTAGTACGCAAGTTCCTAGGGCAGGAGGGCATAAGGACTGGAGAGTAGGGCATGACAGTGGTCGACTGGAAGGGGGCTGGAGCCCCATTAGCCAGAAATATATAGGAGACGAAAATACTGACGCAAAAAATTGTTTATGAAATTACATAGAAATTAACTGCAGCGATGGCGTAATACATTGCCTTTTCCATTGTTCTACATGTCTGAATTTGTCTGAGTGATGTTTTCCCAAACGACGGACGCGAAACTGGCGAAACTTACCTCAATCCCGTCCAGTATTCGGTACGCGTAGTTAAGAGTGCTAATCATTTAATTGGCTAGTTGAACGTGTTATTGTCAATGAGGACAGTGGGATGGACGCGTCTGTCACATTGTGACGTTACGTGTCTAGGCTGCAATAGCTATCGTCCTAGGATGATCTGGACCACTTTCTAATGACAAATATTAATTATCTCGCCTTACAAATATTATAATGCGCAGTCAACTTGGACGCAAGGACTGCCAGGCAAAGCCGCCGCGCTGGCTTCCAATAGACAAGGATCAGCTCACTACGAAAAAAAAAACAGGCTGATATTCGTGAATGATCCCACCCAACACCGGATACGGGACGGTTGCAAGCAATACAGACCGGGTGATGAGCTTGAGACGATCTACTCCGGTACCGCTTTTCAGATTACTTGAGATACTGAAATGATGTCGAAGTAAATAAAGTCAATAATCATCCGACCGTTCCATTTATCGAACCACTTCAAGTCCAGGATCATGAATATTCCATGTCCAATCTTCAGGTGCTTGGCCGTAAGGAGTGTCGGCCACTAAGCTAGAGTGCAATGCAAACAATAAGAGCATCCTTGGACAAGTTCTAGCTTGAGAGACTCGTAGGAAAAGACAAATACCTTCATGAAAAGTCGTCCGCTACATAGAATATTCGGACTGATCGTGAGAACCTCTCACGATAGAACATCCGGCTTCGGCAATTAGTCCCTTCGGATTAAGGCTGTGGCCTGATTGGACAGAGCCAAAGGTGGTGCCAGCGTCTAACCATAAAATCGTCAGATACTTTCCCAACTTAAAACTTCGGTTGGGTGTGAGCATCTGCTTCAAACCCCAACGCCCTCCATGGCCTCCTACCTTCCGTCTGCGATTCCCGTTATCACGAAAGCGCTTGCGGCCAACATTACCAGCGATTCTGCAAAACTATATATCGACGCAGGCACGAATTTTGCGCAATTGAACTGGTTCGAGCAATGGTGGGCTGCATGGTATCTTTGGATAAGAGACCCAACAATTGCAACGGGTCTTATGAGCTTCCTCATGCATGAGGTAGGTATCTGTTTTCTGCCTTAGGAGATTGCTGCTTAAACTGTCTTTATAGATCGTCTACTTCGGACGTTGTATTCCGTGGATAATTATCGACTCCATGCCTTACTTTAGGCAGTGGAAGCTGCAACCTGTATGCTTAAGATACTTCTTTCATGCCTCTATTACTAATATAGATATCCTGTTCTGTAGGACAAGGTCCCAACGAGAGCTGAACAATGGGAATGTACAAAATACGTCCTCTTCTCTCACTTCACCATTGAACTCCCTGCTGTGAGTATAATCAATTTTCTAGTAGAATTAATCCGTTCTAATCTCCCAGCTAGATCTGGTTCTTCCACCCCATTGCCGAACTCTTCGGCCTTTCGACATGGCAAGTCCCCTTCCCATCGTGGAAGGAGTTTGTCCCCCAGGTCATCTTCTTCTTCTTCTTCGAGGATGCTTTCCATTATTTCGGTATGTTCCATCATCTTCAGGGTTTGTATTTACCTTTCCATCTAACCTCTTTTCGTATAGCACACCAGCTTCTCCACTACGGTCCCTTTTACAAGCACATTCACAAGTTGCATCACAAGTATAGCGCACCGTTTGGTTTAGCTGCGGAGTTCGCACACCCAATCGAGGTTTTCATCTTAGGTACGACTACCAGGGTTACCCTCGCACATTCCATCTTTAGTCTAACGTGTGGCGTTTGATAGGTACCGGAACGCTCGCAGGGCCTTTCTTGTATGTCGCCATCTTCAAGCAGTTGCACATAGCCACCGTCTACGTCTGGGTCATCCTCCGTCTTTGTCAAGCTATCGATGCTCATAGCGGATATGGTACGTACTTCTCTTTTGCCAACCACAATCGTATCATGATCTCGTCGTCTTTTCTGATTCGATAGATTTCCCCTGGTCACTTCAGCACATCTTCCCTCTGTGGTCGGGTGCCGACCACCATGACTTCCACCACATGGCCTTTGTCAACAATTACTCTACTTCCTTCCGCTATCTCGACTACTTGTTTGGTACTGACAACAAGTACCGGGCTTACAAGGAGAAGTTGGCAACTGAGAAGAACGTCACCGATCAAGTTACGTTTAAGAAGAAGCTTGAGGAGGAAGTCGAGAAGGAAGGCGTTAGGGCAGAGGCTGAGGCTGAAAGTGGCAAGTGGGGATGCGAGTCTAGCGCTGGTTGGTGGGGTGCTAAGAAGAAGTCAGAATGAAGGACGAGGTTGTACTGATGGACGGTGTCTTCTCTTTAGTTATTATAATACATGCATATACCACACTACTCAAACAGTAGATTACGCACATACGGTCCCTATTACATAAATGGAGTTCATCGATAATTCTTTTATTTACTAGGGGTTAATTGAATCGGAAACATTTAATACATAAAAATATTTAGAATCCAAACCTTGAAAAAAAAAGTCTTGAAGCGAACTAGTAGGTTGGAACTTAGAATGGTTATTGAACAGGAAGCGATTGAGAAGTTTGAATGCCTTGATCTTTATAAATCCTTTGCCGGCTGTTAATCAAAATAATAAGTAATAAAAGCATAAAGAGGCTGGCATACCCTCATGAAATCAAGTCCATCAATTAGCTGCGACATCCTCATTGGTCGGAGACGCGTCACCAATCCCAACATCAGCTTGAACGGTTCATGTAACTTGACTACTTCCGAAGAAATCTATAAAGCAGCGTCAGACACTACGAGTCATTTCCTTCAAAGACGTAAATTACGAAGTTATCTTGAAGCGAGCTCAATTGCGCCTTCGTCCTCTCTACCTCCGTCTGCAACATCTCCATTATTTCGGAAGATTCATCCACGAGTTCTTGAGCTTCTGCTATCTTGATCTTTTGCATTGCGAGCACTGATTCTATGCGGCGTATTCCTTTTTTCTGGGCTTGGATATTTTGATTGAGAATGCTGCGTATCTCAGATACCCGCCTTGTAATCGACCTCCTTACAGAACGCTGCACCTCCAACCTGTATAACTCCGCGGGTTGAAGATCCTTTGTAAGTCGCACATATGAATCTCTATGCTTTCGAATCATAGCGATCTCCGCCTTTAGAACTAGGAGTTGTACTTCCTTCGAGTGTACTTGCTCCTCCCAATCTTTGATTGCTTCGCCGAGGACATCGATCTTCTTCGACATAAACGTAAAATTCTGTCCATACCATTGCAAGTACGAGTGCAAATCTGCATGGAACTTGAGTTGGAGCTCGGTATTGTGAGATATATCGTCGGCGGTGGAGATAAAGCGGAGCCAATCGAGGCTAGGAGGCTTAGCAAGAGAAGGGTTCGAAGGAGGGATGTTGTCTTGAGGGGTGGATGATTGGTGAGTCATATATAATACTACTGGTGAATCGCGAATAAAAGGAACAATGGTTGGGAATAGGACAGAATGACGACGGTTTGACGTTTGGGATCGCGCACTATTGTACAGTGGGGACGATGGGTACGTTTTGGCGCAGCGGATTGAAGAAAGACTTTGCCGATATATCACCGAGGAGAAAAACGCGGAAAGAAAAGCAGGAATAAAGCCTTCTGTGAAATAGCTCAGTGTAACATCCGGCGTATTCTTTGGAGCGTCGGAGCTGAATTGTGCTGCAAACGCGCTAGTCCAATCACAGACAAACAAATATGAAGCGATACATAGAACGATAAGTAGCAAATTGATTTTTCGAGGATTGGAAAGCAAATTTCTTGGAATTAAGGTAATTAGTCAATAATCCCCTGAGTATTGGATTCACTGTAACCGTGACTTGAACGCCTAGAGTTTTATAAAGCGTTTTCGATCAATTGAGACTATAAGGACACATGAATAATGGATGATAACAGCATAAAATGACTAACATACCATTGTGAATTCAAATTCATCAATTATTTGTGACGTCCTCAGTTCCAATTGTCGAATATGTGTGAAAAATCCCAATATCAAATTGAATGACTCGATAATCTTTTTCAATTCCGAAGCAATCTGTGCAGCAGCGTCAGACACTGCGGGTTAATCACAAAAAGAGTTACAACTTGCAAAGTTATCTTGAAGTGAGCTCAATTGAGCTTTCGCCCTATCTACCTCCGTCTGACAGGTCTCCATTAGTTCAGAATATTCGACCAACGCTTCTTGCGCCTTTGCTATCTTGATCCTTTCAGTTGCGAGCGATAATTCTATACGACGTATTTCTCTTTTCTGGCTTTGGACCTTCTGATCAAAAACCCTGCGTAGCTCAGATACGCGCCTTAAAGTCGACCTCCGGATAGAAGTTGAACACTGCGTATCCAACCTGTACAGATCCGTGGGTTGAAGAAGGCCCTCCGTAAGTTGCACATATGCATCTCTACCCTTTCGAATAATGACCGCGTCCGTCTTGAGATCTACGAGCCGTGCTTCTCTCGAGTATAATGCCTTCTGCCAACACTTGATTATTTTGCCGATGGTTTCGATATCCTTCCATATAAACACACACTGCTCTTCATCCGAGTGTAAGTGTGAGTGTAAGAGTTTAAGCAGCTTGAATTGAAGCTCGGTATCGTGAAATATGAGCTCGGGATTGTGAGATAATACGTCCGAGATGATAGAGATATTGGAGGAGTTGAGATTATGAGCATCCAACGCAGTAGAAGGCTTCGAAGGGGAGGAGTGGTCTTGAGGGATAGACGATTGGGAATACATATATTGGGCAGGTGAATAAAAGAAATAATGGCCGTGAATGGATGAGAATAACGGGTTGAAATTTGGGACCGCGTACTGTAACGTTGTACGTTTTAGTGGAACGGATTAAAAGGAAGACCTTGACGATATCAGCGCTGAGAGCAGCCGAGATCCCGGAATAAAATAAAATAATAAAGTCTTCTGTGAAAGCTTTATGTAATATATTCCAACATGTTCCTTTGGGGGGACTGAACGAAGCTGAGCAAACGCCCTACTAGTCCAAATCATAGACTTCCATCAAACGGTTCCTGGCAGCGCCCGCCATATCTATAGAAGTTTTCAAGGTACTTATACTTAAGAAACAGTGCTTGAAAACGATCGAAGTTTAAGAACATGTAAAATAACAAGAAATTTAATTTATTACGCAGGTTTCGACAAACATCTGGACAAACAATTAAGCGATAGAGTGGCAGTAGGTACCAAATTGGTTCTTTGAGGATTCGAACAATCTAACGTTAATTTATTGCAATTGAGCCAATAACTCATACTTCGTTGAGCGGCAAGTGAACGGAAAGTAGATACATCAACTTGAATGCCTTAAATTTTGAAAATCGTTTTTATAGATGCTGCGGACACGGTAATCAGAGTACCGAGTAATAACGACATGAAGAGGCATGGATCTAATTTCATTCCTTATCTCCGTAATGTTCAGATCGAGCTTTGTCACCAATTCCAACATCAACTTGAACGACTCCTCTATCTTCTCCACTTCGGAAGGAACCTGTACAGCAGCGTCAGACATTACTATTCACTTCCAGGAAAGAGACACATTACAAAGTTAACTTAGACCGAATTCAATTGGGTCTCCTCCCTCTCTATCATCATCTGCAAGGTCTCCAATATTTCGTAAAATGCGGTCACACTATCCTGAACGTTCGCTATCGTGCTCTTTGCAGTTGCGAGCGATGATTCTTGGAGGCGTATTCTCCTTTTCTGGGTTTGAATAGTTGATTAAGATTACTGCGTAGCTCAGATACTAGCCTCGAAGTCGATCTCCTTACAGGACAACGAACCGAAGGGAGCTGCGTGTTCAACCTGTATAGTTCCGCGGGCTGAAGAGCCTCCGTAAGTCGCACATATGCATCTCATTGCCTCTGGGTGTTTTCCGCGTGCGCTTTTAGATCTACGAGCCTTGCCTCCTTCGAGTGTATTTCCTCCTGGCAACCTTTAATTGCTTCGCCGAGGCCATCGAAGCTCGTCGATATAAGCACCCATCTCTGTCCATACAGATGTAAGCACTCTTGAGAATCGAGATAGAGTTCGTGGTCGTGAGATGATGCGTCGATGATGGATAGAGAGTCGAGCTTGATATTAAGGGCATTCGCAAGAGGTTTCGAAGGAAAGATGTGGTTTTGAGGTGATTGGGAAGACATAAGTAGGATTATGAATCGCAAAGAAAACCAGTGACAAGTAATAGGTGGGGATGATGACCTGACGCTTGAGGCCGCACTGAAGAGAATGGATATGTTTTGGCACAGTGAAAGAGTGGAAGGAAAACCTTGACCGTGTGACGTGTGACGCTTCTTGTGTAAACGCGCTACTCCAATGGAAAGCCAGCGCCAGCGCTTCGAGAGGCTTGCGCCTCCAATCACAGACTTCCAGAAGTATCCTACCACTGCGGTACACAATTTTTTGGCTGAAAGAAACAGCGTTCGAAGAAATACTAAGAAAGGACGATGATTTTGACAATATTTGGAAAATGCAAGGAAATAAAAAGCATCCAAATTATAGCACAGTAGTAACTTACACGTACTATGTAGTCCTACTTGCTACTTACTTTCTTTACCGACCTAAAGAAATTGTATAAATCAGGACAAAAAATTGAATAGCAACTATCCGTAATAAAGGAATAAAATAATTGGAAAAAACATCCAATCAGAAAACACAAGTCCTTGGAATGTCAAAAGCAGCTAGTATCATCGTAAACTGGCAGTGGTTATTATGGTTTCGATCAGCACATGGAAGGTACTACATATTATACGTCATCTAGCAGACTCGAAGACTACGAATCCGCAAAGTTCTCCGTAAGAACGTCAAAGTACGACCTGTGGCATACTAACATTAGTAACTGAATACAATGAAAGAAACCCGATACTTACGGAGGTAAATCCAACTCATAGACAGGCAGATAGCCCGAGCTGAATTGCAAATAGCTCTCGAGCATCTCGGAAACAGGGAGGGTTAGTGGTTCGGCTTCAAGGGAGTATGAAGGCAGTGCCATTTCTTCCACCT
Organism: Sphaerobolus stellatus SS14; assembly: GCA_000827215.1. Classification (NCBI taxonomy): domain Eukaryota; kingdom Fungi; phylum Basidiomycota; class Agaricomycetes; order Geastrales; family Sphaerobolaceae; genus Sphaerobolus; species Sphaerobolus stellatus. Next base: position 670,853 of record KN837100.1, on the reverse strand, counting down.
TTTCTTCCACTTTTTTGACGGAAGAAACGATAATAGGGGAAATAGGGGAAAACGGCTCGCTAGTACGTAAAGAAGAAGACGAAGAAGTGGCAGGGGAATGATGAAGCATAGGCGTATTTAGAAGCGGCCCGGAAATGGGGATGGAAGAAATGATGGAAATGGGAGAAATAGGAGAAACCGTCTGGCTAGTACGTAGAGAAGACGACGAAGAGGTGTTAGGAACATGATGAATAACAGGCGTATTTGGAACTGGGGATATGGAAATGGGAGGATGCCAACCTGGTGGAGGGAGGCCTGAGGTTAAAGACAAGTCCGGAATTTCGACTTTGACTTTATTTCCCAAGCCAGCGAAGTCGATAACCAATTTGAGGGACATCTAATCCAACTTGCCTTAGCTCTCTAATCAAAAATGATCCAAAATATCTATCAAACTTACCGTAGTGTTCAATTGACGGGTACGAATCGGAGGGGGGCAACGAAGAAACAAGAGGCTCGAAAATGTGATCTCCTCAGACCAATATCCCTTATTTGGATCCCCTTTATCGATAGTCCATACAGGTGGAGATATGGCAATATCAACATGTTTACCCCGCGTATCTCTTTCCCTGACACCGTCAGGGAGCCCAAACCCAGCTTGATGTCCAATCTCCTCTTCTATCACTCGCGTGACTTGCGTTGAATGCTTGATCGTAAGACGAGAATAAAGTATGAAGTCAATATCTGAGACTTTGGGATTGCGAGGATATTCGAAAGAACGGGGATTATTTGCTGCAGAGAGGGGGAGTGACTTAGAACGGCAAGTTACTTTGAGATTGATCGGTATAGGTTTGAATAGGGGTATACTAGGCATACTGGGCAATATAATCTGAAAATTTGTCAAATATGAACTAGGAAATGAGAATGGACGTTTTTTTTTTTACCGCGGCAGTGACGAGTCCACTATGTGAAAATATTCCTTTCTTGACCTTCTCAGAATTCTGATGCATGTCCCAGCCACCATTCCAGCTAGGTAAGGAATAGAGAACTGAAGGACCCGTGTCGGAAGGAATACAAGGGAATATTTCATCTACGTGAATATTGCGCTTATACCATTTCCTCCGCCTGCCAACTGCATGGACATAATAAACCACCGCGCCGCCATTTTCGCGTGTTCCTCCATAAAACGAAGGAGGCAAGTTTCCATCCGGGATACTAAATGCAAATGGAAAGCTTGCGATCCCTGCTTCCTGAGAAGGAATAGTTTCTCCTTCCCTCCACAAGGAGCAAGTCATTTGGAATAAGGTCTCCTTGTCCCGCTCCGTAGTTCTGTTGGTATCATTGCCCGAATTTCCTGTGGTGACCCAACTGAAGGATATAAAGTAACATAAATGAGCAGAAAAGCTAAGTTGTTAACACGAGACAACGATGGGGATGAGCACTTACGTTTTGATCTCACCGCGGAGGCTGACTGTTACTTCATCCACTCCTTTCTCCTTTGCTAGTTCGATGTTGAGATTTAGTATGCCAGAAACACGTTCCCCGGGCACTCGAAGACCCTTAGGTAGGGATATAGAAATAACAGGAGGCGCCATCCGATGGCCGATAAATCGTCGATTCTGGTCGAACACTACAACAGGATAAGTCAATCGGCTGCGCTCGGATAGAGACAAGTAATTACCAGATATCTATCGAGGGTAAATGAACGTTACTTCTTCTGTTCAACTACTATGCAGTATTAGTATGGAGGGAACACTGAGGGAACATCATCGCTTCACACTGCGTGACAGACACTGGACACTGACTGGAGGCTAATTCGAATCAGGGGTAATAGACTTGGTGCCTAAGTCAAGCCGGTGTACTAAGTTACTCGCTGCTACTAGCCAGGAAATTCCAAGGCAAATCCTTACTTATATAGCTATAAACAAAGATGCGTTGATCATTTGGGACAGATGGGCGTCATTAACACACGTTTGAACTGTGCGGCCTGTACAGTATTTGAATCCCAAGGTATTTTCTTTTTGACAGATGCTATGTTCCATGCCAAGGTAACGTGAAGTTTAATTTGGAGCACATTCCCGTTCAGAACGAATCCAAAAGGTCTAGCATATCAGGGTATATCTCCATTACATTTACAACCAAGCAATTACTTGAAGGAACCTCCATAAATAGAAAATTATTCATAGATTGACAAGCCGGGACCGCATTGGAGATGAGCTCAATGTACTTATGTTCCTGCTCACCATCTTCCCGTTATCAGCCGTTATCAGACATCCTGGAATTACACGTTTGCTAGAGGATCGCATCACCCCTATCCCCTGGCCTTCCAGGCACGGCACAGGTCCTAAATGATACCAAGGATTCATAAGGTAACTAAAGCATTTATTATGAGTCTAAGGAGACCAAATAAATGTTTAAGTAAAATTATGAGCAGTGATGCATTACGGCCGATAAAAATAAGGACGGTAATAATTATGATACATACACATACAAGAGCTATGTGCGACAAGTCTCGAACAGTGCGCGAGAATGAGAAGGTATCATTTGCGCTCTGCAGATTTCGAATCCTCCGATGCGAAATCCTCCGTCACAGCCTCCAAGACCTGGATACCAACACCAAAAATAAAAAATACAATAAAGCATAAATACTTACGGAAGTAAATCCAACTCATGAACAGACCGATAATCCGATCCAATTTGTAAGTGACTTTGGGGTATCGAAGGAATGAGGAAATTCGGAGACTCAGCTTGGGAGTACGAGAATCTCTTCTCTTGTTTCCAACGGGAGAAACAGCCACACTAGTGGATGGTACAACAGCACGGAAAGGAGGAGGAGGAGGTATAGGAATATTTGAAAGTGAATATTCGGAAGCGGGAGCATGCCAATCTGGCGGAGGGATGCCTGAGGTTAAAGGCAAGTCCAAAGTTCGGACTTTGACCCAGTTTCCCAAGCCAGGGAAGTCAACGATCAATCTCAGACACATCTAAAATTTTCGTCAATTTTCTCTAATTAAATGGGGGAAGAATATGTAACATACCGCAGTGGTTAATTGAGCGCTGCGAATCGGAGGCGGACACCGACGAACCAAAAGGCTCGAAAATGTAACCTACTCGGACCAATACCCTTTCTTTGGATTTTCTTTATCTACGGCCCAGCTAGATAGGGATATGTCAACTTCAACATTCTTTCCCCAAGTGTCGCGTTTTCTGACGTCATCAGGAAGTCCAAGGTCCTCTGCCATCACTCGTTGGGCATACGACGTTTTGGAATGCTTGAGTCTAATGATCGAACGGAGCATTAAATTAATATCCGATACTTTGGGATTACGAGGACATTCGAAAGAACCCGGGTTATTTGCTGCAGACATAGGGAGCGGCTTAGAGCGGCTTGTTACTTTGATCTTGATCGGGATAGGTTTGAAAAGGGGTATAAAGAACATGGCAGGTAATATAATTTGAATTTTTAGACAGATAAGCATGAACCAGGAAATGCGAATGGAACTTTTTTCACGACGGCATTGACGAGTCCACTTTTGGGAAATGTTCCTTTCTTGACCTTCGCAGAATTCTGATGCACCCCCCATTCACTGTTCAGGGTTGGAAAGGAACAGAAAACCGTAGGACTCGTGTCGAAAGAAATAAAAGGGAATTTTTTCATCCACATGAATATTGCGCTTGTACCATTTGGGCCGTATGCCAGCGGCATGGACATAATAAATCACCGCGCCGCCACCGTTGAACGTTCCTCCACGAAACGGAGGAGCTAACTCTATATTTGAGATATTAAATGTAAAGGGAAAGCTTTCGATCCCCGACTTATGGGAAGAAACTGATCTCCTTCCTTCCACAAGGAACAGGTCGTCTCGAACAAGCGCTTTGTGTCTCGATTCACTATTTCGGTGGAGGAGTTACTGTATGTATCTTTTCTAGTGACACAACTGATATATATCAAATAATGAAAGAAGGTTTTAACATGAGATGATATTGCTTGATTGAGGATTATAGTTACTTACATATTTATCTCGCCGCGGAGGCTGATTGTAACTTCTTCCACTCCTTTCTCCTTTGCCAAATCGACGTTGAGATCCAAGGATCCAGAAAATTGATCCTCAGGAAAGCGAAGACCCTTGGGCAAAGATATAGAAACAATAGTCGAAGGGGCCATCGGGGCGAGTCGTTGAACAAGTTCTGCTGCAAGTTCTTTGCTCCTCTTAGGTGATACTAGAGGCAACTTAGCTATGCAAATAGTAGCTGGAAAATGAACGTTATTTCATTCTGTTCGCACTCCTAGATCAATATGGACCGGATAGGATGGTACGGCTTTTGCGCGTGACTGGAGATAAAGCAGCAGACGAAAGACCAGGATGGGCTTGGTGCTTGTGTGATCAAGCGTTCGGGTCGTAGTACCCTTCCAAGTTAGACTACTTTTACGGCCTGCTTCACAAGAGGAAGGAAAATCGGCAAAACTTATTTAGAAAGCTACTGGATCTTACGGACATATGTTGCGCTTTAATTAACAGCTAAACTCTGATAGTTGAAGGAGAATATCGCGGTGTAAGTATTTATTTCAATTTTGCCAGATGCTATGCTCACATGCCTAAATGTTATGCTCCTAGTATGCGACGTATGTAAGGAACACGCTCGAACTTTAGAACAACTAGATTATTCTGCCTGGCCTTCACTCGATCAAGCAATTTCCTTCTGATAACAGTTCTACTCTGGAGTCAGGGTACCAGTGCCTTGTGCTAAGGGACCTTAAACTTCGGGACGTCTGCAAAGTTAGAAAGAATACTCGGTCAGCTTCGGAACACATACAAGCCGCACAAGGTCAACGTGTATTCTCGGTGTCAATCGTCCTGATATGAATATCGCATGCTCGCGAGAACATCTATCCTCTCCCAGGGCTTCCGAGGCACAGTCCCAGTACCGTGCATTCAAAACGGAACCACGGCATTTATTATGAATGCGATGAGGCTAAGAAGATGGATACGTCAATATGTGAACAGAAATATATTACAAAAAGAACACTAATAGTCGGGGTCGACATATGACTTAACCTTGTGGGGCAACGACTTTTTTCAGCGGAAGCGGGTGAAATCAATCCTCAGACTTGGAATCATTCCCCGTCACAACCTCAAAGTAAGATCTGCATACCAAGATTAAAAAAGCAAATTACTAATAATGAAACACCAATACTTACGGAGGTAAATCCAATTCGTGAACAGGCTGATAATCCGATCCAATTTGTAAATGATTTCTGGGTATGTCAGGAATGGGGAAACTCAGAGGCTGGGCTTGGGAATATGACGATGCCTTTTCATTTACGTTTTCGGCGGAAGAAGGGGACTCGTTATATGGGAAAGGAGGCTGTGGCATGTTTGGAAGTGGGTATAAGTTTGGTCCAGAAACCTGGGGAGGACGCCAGCCTGGCGGAAGGATGCCTGAGGTTAAAGGCAAATCCAAGATTTTGACCTTGACTTTGTTTCCCAAACCAGGGAAGTCGATAACCAATTTTAGAGACATCTAATAGAAAATTTCCCAGTTTTATCTAATTAAAACGGCCGATCAAACTTACCGCAGTGGTCAATTGAGATCTACGAATCGGAGGCGGACACCGCAGATACAAAAGGCTGGAAAATGTAATTTCCTCGGATCAGTATCCTTTCTTTGGATCCTCTTTATTTATAGTCCAGCTGGGCAGAGATATGGCAACTTCGACATTCTTTCCCCACTTGTCACGTTCCCTGACGTTCTCGGGAAGTCCAAAACCAGCTTGAAGTCCAAGGTCGTCTTCTATCACTTGTGTGGCAAACTTTTGCTTGACTTTAACGCGTTGATGGAGCGTGAGGTCAACGTCTGAGACTTTGGGATTGCGAGGAAATTCGAAGGAGGCTGGGTCATCTGCTGCAGAGATTGGAAGTGGCTTGGAACGGCAAGTTACTTTGATCTTGATCGGAATAGGTTTGAAAAGGGGTATGGTGGGCATAGTAGGCAATATAATCTGATGTTTTCGTCAGATATTAACAAGGAAATACCAAAGGAATATTTTTTACCGCGGCATTGACGAGTCCACTATGTGAAAATAGTCCTTTTCTGACCTTGTCAGAATTCTGATGCACACCCCACTCGCTGTTCCAACTAGGAACGGGATAGAAAGCCGCAGGACTCGTGTCAAAAGGAATAAAAGGGAATATTTCATCGACGCGAATATTGATCTTGTACCATTTCTGCCGTACACCAACGGCGTGAACATAATAAATCACAGCGCCACCATTGTCGTACCGTCCTCCATAAAAAGAAGGAGGTAGCTCTCTATTAGGGATCTCAAATGTGAAGGGAAAGCTTGCGATCCCCGATGTATGAGAAGGAACGGGGTCTCCTTCCTTCCATAGGGTACAGGTCATTTCTAATAAGCGCTCCGTGTCTCGATGCGTGGTGTCGTTGTTACCATCGCTTGTAGTGACCCAACTGATTCATAAGAAATAGAAAGAAGAGTTTGAACACGAGACAACGATGACAACGATGGGGATGAGCACTTACGTGTTTATCTCGCCGCGGAGGCTCACTTTTAATTCTTCCACTCCTTTCTCCTTTGCCAGTTCGACATTGACGTTCAAAATGCCAGAAACCTGTTCTCCGGGAACACAAAGGCCCTTCGGTAGGGATATAGTAATAACTGGTGGGGACATCTATACTGTAAGTCAGAATGTGTCAATCAGTTGCTCTTAACATAAGACGATAGAGACATGTAAAAAATACCTGGTATATGTTGCTCGTAAACGTGAATGA
>KN837100.1:636548-647831 GCA_000827215.1 Sphaerobolus stellatus SS14 | reverse complement strand
GTAACTAGCCTTGATAGTAGAAAGTCCGTACTTGTCCAGTCATCACAAGGAAACAATATATAACTTGCCAATTTGGCAATTGAAGAATCACGATTAGCTGGGAAAACAATGTTCCACTCAGGACGGCCATATAAATTAATTGAACACCCAAAACTAATCGAGATACACAATGAGTACTGGGGAAGTATTATAGCTTCCTTGATAAGATTCAATAATGGTTCCTCGCAGCGTGCACGGTTTGAAGCTCAATGATCTATTACCGCCGCCGCATCGTCGATTGCCAACATATATAATCCTCTTCGATATGTTTGTTCCATAAAGTTTGCGCCTTCATGACGAGCGTAATCCAGCCCAGCATCGACCTTAGACTCCATTTCGACATCCTATCGGGGAACACAGTTGTCGCACTGTCTTGTTATTCGTTGTCCGTTCTCGACTAGCGAAGATCCATAGACCTCTTCATACGCCTGCTCTAAAACGCTTACGTCTTCGACGACAACTGACGCACGAACATATATCAGCGTCCAGCATCGACTTATGACTAGCATCCCAGTGCAGAACAGTTGTCGCACTGATATTCGCCGGTCGTATGTACATCCATCGTATCTCCTCTGCTGCGTTAAATTCTTCCCGTGGATAACACCGGAGACAAGTTGAACCCTAGGTGGGCTTGGCGCCCACTAGCCGGCGGTAGAAGCCAGGATGTGACATACACATAGCTAGTTGGGATCCTTCCCTCGTCGGCAAGTATTCAGCTGCGTTTCCTTCGAAGACGGATTTGCAACACTCTGCTGTCGGAAATGTGGTCTATATAGCGGTTCTATCTATAGCGTGTCGGTACTTGCCTAATATAAGCCAACGCCGCAACACGCCGAACCATTTTTTTGGCGCGGCGCGGCGTGAGCTATAATTGGCGTGGTTTATCTTGGTTTTGGCTCGGTGTGGCGCCGGCGCGACGCCGTGGCAACACTACTCACGAGCTCTCACCTCACGTTAACGACACAGTATAACTAGTACAACGTTCGGATACAAGCTCCTCTCCGTCGCAAGCAATCTCTTCACGCTCATCTATTGATCATGCCTTCTAGTAATGATCGTGTGAAACGGAGTTTCCATAAAATAGACAAGCTATTCGGTCGACTTCGAGGCACAGGCGATCCGCAAGACTCAAGAGATGACTCTGTTCACAATCTTCCATCCGGTGTCAACCAAGATGAGAATCTTATATCTACGCTAGAGAATTGCATCACTCCTCCCCCCTGCCCTTCCTCGGTACAGGCCCCAGATGATACCGTGTATTCCGACAGTAATTCTCAAATTGTCGACCCTGCGAGGCTATATCTTTCTCAGATGGTCATGCGTTCTGGCGAGCATTCAGCACTAGCTGGTATCCCTATGGAGAATCAGGGTCAGTTCGCACGTGATCATACCGATGTCCCCAAACGCAGTGGCGTTGACAAGACAGAATGTGTTAGTAGCGGAGTCAGGAGATCTCTCTGGACTGGTGTAAAGGAAATCCTCCGAGCGGTTGAACGCGTGTCGGAGGTGTTTCCGCCGTTCAAATCAGCCGTCGCAGGATTCCTGGAAGTCATTGATAGGATTGAGGTATGTCGGTTGACCCACCTGAATACATCTCTGTGACCTCTGCTAATATTGGCTATAAATAGGCCATTAAAAGTGTTTCTACTCAGCTGTATGAGTTGCGGGGCCAGCTAGAAAAGCTCGAGGTGGTGTTGCGGAAGTATGAAGGCCGAACGTGGATGGATTTAAATGACCCTCTGTACGGGCTAGTTCGGTAAGCCTGAGCATTAAGTATGATATATACTTACATGTTCATGCCATCTATTATTATCTGATAGAGTATTTGAAGTAAAAAAGGCTTCACTGGAGACAAAGCTGGATCGATCTATGCTGTCATGCGTGATCGAATGCACCGATGACAAAGAATATATCTTGCAAGAGCTAATTTCCATTGGTTTTGCCGTTGAGATATTTATGGTATGTGTCGAACATTTGTGACCATACACTATATATATATATAGACTGAAATATTAATGTGAAGATGGATACGAACCTGAACACTCATCATCTCGTTAGTTCTATGAACACCGTAGTTAACAAACTGCAAAACAATTGTATGTATCATGTCTTCCAAACTAATATTGGGACTAATAGTATTGTAGCTGTTCTCGACAGACTGGGGCTGGTTTCCGGGGCAGAGTATAATCATGAAAACCGTCAAGCCTGTATGCCTGGAACTAGAATCGTCTTATTGGCGGACCTTCTTACATGGGCCATGGATCCTAACACCCATAGAATCTTGTGGCTCAATGGAATGGCTGGGACTGGCAAAACTACTGTTGCAGAATCATTCTCCAGATTTTTGGCTCAGAAGCAAATGCTCGGTGCATCCTTCTTCTGCTCTCGTCAGTCTCAAGACAGAAGCGATGTCCGCAATATCTTCCCCTCTCTTGCTCGATCATTGGCTGCTGAAATTCCTGCTTACAGAGAAGAGCTCATCAAAATCCTAGATTCTCACACCGACCCGAGAGGAATAAATCTTCAAGATCAATACCAGTATTTAATTGTGAAGCCTCTTGAAGCCATAGGACCTGCAACCGTGAAGAATCTAGTGCTTTCTATTGATGCCCTGGATGAATGTGAAGATAAGGAGAGGACAATGGAGTTTATACGCATCATCCTTGAATGCATTGGTCCTTCTTCTCTGAGGTTCTTCCTCACCGGACGTCCCGATTTGGCAATTCGGGAAGGCTTCCGAGACGCACGTCATAAACAGCTGCGATTACATGATATCGAAGATCATATTGTGGAAGCTGATATCAGGATTTACCTGACAAAAAGCTTGGAAGGAGTGAAATGGTTCCATGGCATGTATGCCGCCCACTGGCCTCCCCAGGAGATTAACATGCTTGCGAAGCAGGCGGGGAAATTATTCATCTATGCTGCCACTGTATACAAGTTTTTGAAGAAACCGAAGGGCATTCCTTCTCACCGTTTGAAGGCATTGCAAGCACTTAACAGCTCAGTTGAAGCCACCAAGACCATAGACAAACTATATGAAGTAGTATTGTCAGAGGCATTCAACGAACTGGACAGGGATGAAGAGCAATTGATCAAAGAAGGCCTAAAGATCCTTGTCTGTTCTCGTCAACCATTATCAATCTCATCATATAGCACATTATTGGGCATGCAACAATATGATATTATAGCTTTGTTTGCATCCCTGCATTCTGTAGTGCATATCTCAGAAGACAAGGATGCAGTAGTCGCAATTTATCATGCCTCATTCTCGGATTACTTGACTTCCCCTGAGCGATCAGGTGTTAAGCAACTAGGCAAGCAGGGCCCTGAACCATGGCATTTTGGAATGCAAGATGGTCATCTCACATTGTCCACCAAATGTTTAGATCTGATGATGTCTCAATTGGGCTTCAATATTGTAAATATTACAACATCACATTCAAGTAATGATCTTCAGCCAACTCCAATCTCTGTACCTGCGTTTCCTTTGGTCTATGCTTGCACAACCTGGGGCAATCATTTCATATTGGCCAAGGAAGCTAGCAACAGTATTGATATTGACTTTCTACAGAAAATAGAAAGTTTTTTAAGAAAGAGATTTCTGTACTGGCTAGAAGTATTAAGTGTTATGAAGAAGGTTCAATATGCATCAGCACTCCTTCATACAATATTGAAGGTCTGTTCAGTTAATATAAAATTTATCTCAAATTAATATCAATGATCCAGGCTGTACAGAATTCAGAGTCCCTGCAGAGTATCTGTAAGGACTTCACTGAATTTATAGACATATTTCGGGAAACGATTGAGTATAATGCTGCACATATATACTTGTCAGCATTACCATTTGCAAGAAGTGATTCCCAAGTATCACTAATCTATCTACCTCAATTTCCAAATTTGTCATTTGTTCAGGGAACAAGTGATACTTTGCCCAAACAAAATGAAATACTTCGGTTTAAGGCACACACTTCTGATGTCAGCTCTGTAGCATTCTCACCAGATGGACAGTACATTGTCTCTGGATCACATGATAAAACTGTTCGACTCTGGAATATACAGACCGGTGAAGCAGTAGGAATGCCTTTTGAAGCCCACACTGAGTGGGTCACATCTGTGGCATTTTCACCAGATGGGAAGTATGTTGTCTCTGGATCTTATGATAAGACTATGCGCTTATGGGGTGTGCCAAGTGGTGATCACATAGGAAAGCCATTTCAAGGTCATACAGCCCATGTACACGCTGTGGCATTCTCCCCAGAAGGATTATACCTTGTCTCTGGAGATTCTGATGGGACCATCCACCTCCGGAGTGTACAAACCAGTGAGGTGATAAAGTCATTTGGGGGTCAGACTTGGGGTGTCAACTCCCTAGTATTCTCACCAGATGGCTGTCTTATTGTATCTGGATCTAAGGACATCCGCATATGGAGTGTACAGACTGGTGAGATTGTAGAGAAGTCAAGAGAAATATATCACTTGGGTAAGCACCCAGCACACTTAGATCATACAGATATTCAGGAAGCATCCTGCATTCGGCCTTACAATGCTGGTAGTGTTGGTGAAAATGAATTTCAGGATTTTACATGTCCTATGGCATTCTCACTGAATGGAAAGAACATTGCTGCTGGAGCCAATTCTCTTCTATACATGTCAGATATGGGACAGACACAGGGACAGCGAAAGTCACATAAAGGTCATACAGGGAATGTCAGCTCTGTGGTGTTCTCTCCAGATGGACAGTACATTGCCTCTGGATCTGCTGACACAACTATTCAAGTCTGGAGTCTCATTACTTGGAAAGCAGTGGGAAGGCCACTAGAAGGGCATGCTGGATGTGTTAAAGCTGTGACTTTTTCCCCAGATGGACAATATATTGCCTCTGGATCTAATGATATGACTGTTCGCTTGTGGAGTGTTCAAACAGGGGGATCCCAGCATCTGCCAGAGGTTCATGGCATGGACAATATAGGACAGGCATTTCAAGGTCACACAGGCTATATACGCTCTGTGGCCATCTCACCAAATGGACAGTACATTGTCTCTGCATCACATGATAGGACACTTTATCTCTGGAATTTACAAAGTGGCAAGGCAGTAAAAATGTTTCAAGGTCATACTAAAAGTATCTCTTCTGTGGCATTCTCACCAGACGGGCACTATATTGTCTCAGGATCCGATGATAAGACTGTTTGTCTCTGGAGTGTCAACACTGGTAAAGCTATGAGACACCCCTTACAAGGCCACACAGACTCTATTCACTCTGTGGGATTCTCATTGGACGGACAATATATTATCTCCGGATCTTATGACCGGACCATTCGCTTCTGGAATACTCAGACTGGAGAGGCAGTGGGAAAACCACTGAAAGGTCCAACAGTCTATAATAGTACAGTATCAATTTCAGCAGATGGACAGTATACTGTCTCTGGATTTCATGACACTGTTTGCCTCTGGAATGTTCAGACTGGTGAAGCAGTAGGGAAACCATTTCGAGGTCACACAGACTATGTTCACTCTGTGGCATTCTCTTCAGATGTACAATATATTGTCTCTGGATCTTCTGACAGGACAGTTCGTCTCTGGAGTGTCCAGACTGGTGAGGCAGTAGGAAACCCATTCCGAGGTCACACAGGGTGTGTCCGCTCTGTAGCATTCTCACCAGATGGTAAATATATTGCCTCTGGATCTTCTGACAAAACTGTTCGCCTGTGGAGTGTCCAGACAGGCGATGCGGTAGGACACCCATTTCAAGGTCACAGGGACTATGTTCGGGCTGTTGCATTCTCACCAGATGGGCAGTATGTTCTCTCAGGATCTTCTGACAGAACTGTCCGTCTATGGAATGTTGATACAGCAAAGTCAACACGGAATTTCTTTGAAAGTGATTCAGGTATGGCTGTTTTTTTTAATCATTTATCCGAGAAAAAAACCACTGCTTCTTTGACTATAACTCACCCTTTAAACAACATAGATCATACTCACTTTTTGAGAGGTATGACCCTACTGCATGCATTGCCCCCAGGGATTCTTTCTTTTGGATGGTTGAATTATGGATTGAACACGTACAACGATGGGTGGGTGAGATGTTCCTGCTGTCATTCAGACTTATTTTATGTCCCACAATCACTTCATGACATTCTTTGGATTCCCGGAACCGCAGCAATCCTTGGGGTTGAGCCTGTGACGATTGATCTCTCAAATTTCGTGCATGGTCATGACTGGACAAAATGCAGAGCGTTGTAGTTAACAGTTTGTATACAAGACTAGTTCGACACAATAGACTCGGTATTAAATGCAACTTAGGACTCTACCATTCAGACACGTGTATTACTGGCTGATCCTGCTGTTTCTTGTGATTCACTCTGGCATTTCTCAGCTTCCAGAAAAAATCACGCTTTCCTACATGCTAAATTTTATCTAGCGTATTCAAGCCACCCGTCTAGATCGATCTGTTATAATGCCTATCCATAAGTATGTAGTAGTTTTCTAGAAGCAGCAAGTTTCACGCTCTACTGCTCTGTCCTTTAACGTCAAGGATATCTCCTCAGCCTTGCCCTGTTCCATAAATCAGGGAACATATTTGGAGAGTGGCCTTGCAGGAAGCCCGAGCTGAAAACAAAGTCAGTCACATCTTACGTTTTAATTTAAGAGTAAAAGCCGACCTTTGAATAAACCATCTCCACTGCCTTCATTTGATTTATAGAATCCTCTTCCGTCATCACAGTGTGCGGCGTTCTTCCTCTGACAAGGTCCACAAACGCTTCCAGTTGGTATCGATATCTGTAAAATAGAAATATTATGCCGAGAATTAAAACGGTGGATGAAAGGTGCCTTACGTAGTCCACCATTGTTCGCCCTTCCCTCCTTTCAACGTATATGCCTTTTCGGTCCTTTTCGGTCCCTTCTTCGGCGTAATAGTGATTGTATGATAAATCCACGCGCCGGGAAAATTGGACAATGACACTTCACCCCCTTCAAGCTTAACCGTGATATGAATATGTCTCCACCGTGGAATAATTCCCATTCTCCACGGTATTCCAAGGTCCGAATGTACTTCTGCTGTTATGTCGTTAGGGAACTCCAATGTTGCCCGGACACCACGATCTATTTTGGGGTCAATGTGGGCGTCGTGGGTTGCAGTTATTACTGAAACGGGTTCAGAGCCAATGAGGTTTCGCACGGCGGAAACTCTGATAGTACAGCATATTAGTATTAGACATTCGAAAATTTTGAAAGTTTATTTCTTCCATGACTCACGGATAGACTCCCATGTCCATCAGACTCCCGCCTCCCAAGTCATAATTAAACCTGATATCGTCTTTCTTTATGAAACCTGCGGGGACCGCCAATTCGGACTTTACGCTCGTGATCTTCCCAAATTCACCACTATTAACGATCTCCTTAAGTCTTAAATATGAAGGATGAAAACTATAAATATTTATTTCAATAAAATTAAACTGCCGCCGAAGATATCACAGAACGTACCGATAGTGGAATGCTTCCATTATAACGAGACCTTTTGCTTTGGCGATTTCAAATAGCCGTTGTGTTTCTTCGGCACTATCAGTGCTGGGTTTCTCAAGAAGGACATGTTTACCAGCCAAGAGGGCTTTTGAGCTCCATTCGAAATGCAGACCATTTGGTAACTATCGAAGTTGAATTGAAATTTGAAGAGGATAGTCTGGCCCACGGCTACTCACAGGAATATAAATGACATCAATATCCGGATCGTCGATTAACTCTAAGTGATATATTCATTGTCAATTATATTTATGAAGCGAAGTCAATAGCCAATGCTCACGCTGATAACCAGTTGGTCCGAAATAAACCTTCCCAATGGAATGTTTCTTAGCATACGACCGTGCCTTCTGTTCATCTCGCGCAGCAACGGCAGTGATGACCACTTCAGGATGACTTCTTGCAGGCCAAATAAGGGCTATCGGTGCGATTTGCGCTGCGCCAATGATGCCAAATCGAAGCGCATTAATCTCCTTTGCGCATTTGACGGGATTGATAGCAGCCTGGTTCATACTGCGTCAGAGAGTTAAAACTAAGCCAGAAAGCGCGCATGCGACGTACTTTGTATATTCTTTCTATAAGGGCGAGCATGATTGCGACTGGGAGAGCTCAATTGCAAGCTGGCAGGAGTTGATGTCGATGCTGCTATGTGAATATGAGAGTCGGACTGGTGGGAGATGGGATAAACTACCCACTAGTCAGAGATCATATGATAGCGATGGTGGTAGTCAACGCCAGCCATTTTCAAGCTCCGACAGTCAGATTCCCGCACACTTTGACAAGTGAACTCGACAGTGTCAAAACGGCTGGAGCGATACAGTGTAACAAAAATTGTCAAAACACATGGATAACTCCTAAATACATATTTTGAGCATGTCCTACAGAAAAATTGCCCTAGGTTTATATTCACTTTATAGCTATAATGTCTATACTAGTGCAGAGCTCTCTGCTACAAGAAAAATAATCTGCCCACATTTTTCCGACATGCTATCCAGTGAAGATGCGCCTATTTGTCGAGGGATAGCTATGACGCAGCCCTCTAGTTTTTGGGGTCAACGGCAGATAGCACGACGGGCGCTAATACAATTAACGCGTTGCGTCCTGTCAAACACGGTCGTTGCTGGTCAAATCTTGGCAGATTCTGACCTCTCTACATATCGATCTACGTGTCCAATGGGTCATAGGATACATAACCTCCCTCAGGATCAAAAATGGCAAATTTCCTTGGTTCGAAAAGCCACACTAGAGAAAGCACGCCAGGCTCGAGTTGCAGGTGACAGTACAGACAAGGAGAACGTGCAGCCAAAGATTGGAGTGCTCCAAAATAAAGTCAACAGACTTTCCAATGAAGGTTGTAGTGTAGGAGAAGATGGGGCAGGGACCGGGCAAACATAATGAACTTGAATGATCTATTAGAATTTATTCTGTATATGCCATTATTAGTACATATTAGATTAGATTTATAGAAGTTGATTCGTAATTTTCAAGTGCCGTGTTCGAGCTGTGGAGATGGTTTTATGCCTGTGTGGCCAGTAGGACATTGGGATAGACGCCCGTCACACATTTCAGATACAGGTTACCGACCACCAGCTGATAGCGATTGGTGGATGCGGAAATACTTAATCCTGACAACACCTGTGGGAAGATGGGATTTCTATAAAGAGTAGCCGTAAAGCGTCGACGACAATCCGGTTCAGAGTTGAATATAAGGGCATTAAATAAGTTCTTTCTGCTTACGACTAGCAAAACTGACCAGTCAAGAATTCTCTGGAGCCTGAGGATCATCCGGCATGTTGTGGGCAGTAGTGAACTAGCCGGCACCTATGCACGGGTACGTCAGCCGTCCCAAACAATGCACTGCCACCACCACGCGAAGCCACCACCTTGTCGCATAGCGCATCGACCATTGTAGCGGGCGAAATGCCTTTCCTGCGGACCTGAGGGAAAGACAAGGGAATCTGGAGGAATGACGCTAGGAGGAGACAGAAAGAAGAAAGCACAGTGTGTGGGGAGATGTTGGGCTTCAAACCCGGGGTTGTTCTGGTAAGTACGAGAGGATTTAGGAGTATTTGGCGATATTTAATCTATCCTCCAGAGTCTATTAAGACACATATATGTACATAGGATGTGCCCCATGTTATAATAGCACAAAAGAAGCCATCGCAGGCAGTGCATTAGGACAGACAAGGAGAGTGCGAAACAAGCCAAGGTACTGCTGAGGCCATGGGAGATGTGCGGAAACGTGCTAGCGAGCCCAGGCATTGGCATACGTCGAAGAGCATGAGGCAACGTCGAAGAGCATGAGGCAAGTTCCGAAACAAATCACGTACCTTGGAAGGATCCGTAAAACCGTAGCAACTGATACATGTGAAGGTGTCGCTGCACTCGGTGGCGGTCGACAAGGATGGCAATTTGAA
Organism: Sphaerobolus stellatus SS14; assembly: GCA_000827215.1. Taxonomy (NCBI): domain Eukaryota; kingdom Fungi; phylum Basidiomycota; class Agaricomycetes; order Geastrales; family Sphaerobolaceae; genus Sphaerobolus; species Sphaerobolus stellatus. The sequence continues at coordinate 637,854 of KN837100.1, read as the reverse complement.
CTTGTCTCGCCATTTGCCGTATAGGATGACCATATCCTTACCATGTTCGACGTGCATCATAGCGCATCAGGAGGCTTGTCTTGTAGCAACCGAGATGCATAAGGAGCTGGCTTAGACTCCTCCGAATCAGCCGCCAGTGCTTGATACTGGTGAGTGCCATAGCTCTGTGAGACCTAAGTTTATCATTCCATATTACAAATTGTATTACTTCAGAGTTTATTATTTGAACCATCTTCATATGACTCACTTTCGAGAACTCTTGCCGCATATCTCTGAGTATGCCATATCCGGGGCTATTCAACTGTTCATATCAGCCATCCAAGACAGAGTTGACTATAATCAGAGATCCAATCGAATGAGTAAAGTTACAAGCATTTATCATTGCCTCAATATGCTCATGCTGCTTTCAGCTCGTTAGGACCCTATTTAGTCGGTCAATACTTTGACATATTTCTACAGGTACATAACTCTTACTGACGGCGGTAGAGTGGGTCTGACAAAATTCTCCTCTGGAAGGGTATTATATTCGTCCAGTACTGCCATTATCTCTCCAAGTTCAGGAACGAAAAAAGGCCAATGAGATGGTTTATTCATTTGACTTCCATAACCTGTATAGTAAAGGTGAATTCTTTTAATTTGTTTTGTTCACAATTCATATTACCATACCTGCAGCTCGCATTTACCTTATGGTATATGTGGGATAAGGCGGCGTCTATCAAGAAAGAATAATATTCAATTATTTATCGACGCTTCTACAGTTTGTCTCTCATTACGGGAATTGGAAATATACATGCAATCATTTATTTTTGAAGTTTCTCCTTGCTCTAATACCTGATTATCCAGCTATGCCAATACAGCCTTATCACCGTATCTCTGGGGACATGTAATATCCTTCCTTCCACTATTTGTCAAGCTTTCTACATGTATCGATGCTGGATGGTATGTTAAACAGTTTCTCTTCGATTCATTTGTGCTAAGCCTTCAAATATAGTTAAGCCATAATTACTACTTCGGAATTCCTGCCATAATACCTTTACAATAACGTTATGAACTGCGCTTGCAAACTTATATATGTCTGATTTTCTTGGTCGTTTGGTTTATAACTAACGGGGGTTTTTGCTAGTACGGTCTGCAAGTCCTTGCGAGGGAGCTACACTGCGTTTATGGTGAGCTTCCTTATCTCCACCCTCAATCTGGCATCAGCGGCTATATGTAATCCTGGCCCAGGACTACAACGCGTTAAGGTCACGTGATGCTTAGGTCAGCATTCCGTATATATAATTCGAAGGCCGCTTCGTTGCAACTC
>KN837100.1:608843-631178 GCA_000827215.1 Sphaerobolus stellatus SS14 | reverse complement strand
TATTCTTATCAGACTGTATCTTTGCAACGAAGGTCAATTCTCCTGTCCGCTCTATCGTGCGAATTAGTGAGGCTGTTTACCGACAGCCTTCCACTATATGTGATATTCATTACCTCCTTTAGTGAGTCTAAATACTCATACTCGTATTGTCATCGGATACTTATACATGCCTGAATAGCTTGCTTCTACTTGTGGCGTCGAGGAAAGGGAAAAAGTGCTCGCACAGAGAATGTCACTCTTCGTATCATCAGACTCAGTTCGAATCGGCTACGGCACCCTTTGTCTGCGCCATTGCCAACCTGATTCTCAACACTTTCTTCAAGACGATAATGTTTGGTTTGTCCTGCTAAACCTCGTCTTAACCTATGCCTATGGGTGTTCTCTATTATACACGGTTAATGCGCGTAAGACTTTGACAAAGGGTCTACATTCTGTGGTTTGGTCGGACGAAATGTCAGGCGCTAAGCTGAAGCCGACTCAGGGTACGGGTAGCGTTTCATAGCCTATAAATGCCTGCCGCATCGACTAGAAGGCCTGATCCGAGTCAGTGGCAATCTTAAGCCAGTATGTAGTAATTGGGCTTTGAACAAATTTACCTATTACAATGATGCAACATGTACAGTATGGCAGTGAAACCAAGGACCGTCTACCAGCATATGGGGATGAGAGTGCCAGTGAATCGAATAAAGGAAATACGGAAACACGTAATTCATGTGAGAATTTTGTATACCTGTATGAATTATTATTTCGAGCACTAAAATATGTGTAGTGGCACTGGCGGAAGAGCATTAATTCTTATGTAGGACAATGTACATATTGAACTTTCCGTAACCACGAACATCAGCCCAACAATTATTCTTCCGATTGCAGGATGAACTACCTAAGTATAGAACTGATTAATACCAAGTTCGTTGTATACCTCGCGTGTTATGGTAGGAGTGGCGAGATAGTCTATCGCAGCCGAATGCGCGAGCTGGATATAGTAGTGCACAGTGATGCCAGGCGAGAGTCAGGCCTCGGTGGTCTACGTTTCTAAGCCGCTGCAAAGGACCCCCACCCACGTCTACTGGATCACTATTAGAGAAGTTACAGCTGTAGATTCGTAGTACTTAAGATGGCATTGAAGTCGGAGACTCGATCCTGATGATGTTCGGCGAGCACAGCCGGAGTCTTGAACTTGAAACGCATGTGTACGTGCTGCATCGGAACGTCATTGGTAAGTATTGGTGAACGCCACAACTCAGTGCAACCATTTCCCATTCCAGATTACAGATGTGTTACTTCCATTATTATATAACTCGAGAACTCTCCCCTCATATATCCGGATATGCCATATCCCGGTCTATTCAACTCGCCTTATACGCCTTCTCAGATAGAATTTAACTTAATTAGAGAGTATACCATTATTTCAGTTGGTTCTGTGATGAAAAAAGTGTAACTAGATGGTTTGTTCATCTGACGTTCATAACGTGTTTGATAAAGGCGAGTGCTTTCTATCTGTATCGGTCGGAATTAATACTCACTTATCTCCCAGTTCGCATTTATCTTATGGCCTACATGGGATAAGGTGGTGTCTTTCAAGGTAAATTTAATATTCGAATATTCACCGTCCCTGTAGTTTGTCTATCATTGCGGGATTCGTTAAATGTATGTTTATTTCGCTGCTTAATTCTTTGCCCTAATATTTTAATATTTAGGTAGCGGGATTCGGTGGCATTACGTGCACTGTTCCTCTGATGATGGCTAATATAATTCCCTTCGCAATTTGTCAAGCCTTCTACATATATCGATGCTGGAGGGTATGTTAAACAATCTCTCTTTGGGTTTTTGGGCTGAACTTTCGAATGTAGTTAATGCACCTGATCAGTTTACAGTTTCCATCATAACGATCGAAGGGAGTCTCAAAGTACTTGCACCATGAGTTTGACTATCTCCACCCTCAATCTGGCGACACAGCTTGTTTGCGACATCTTCATGACCTCCTTTAGCAAGTTCAAGTTATTCGTGTTCATAACTTTCTGAATATACTTATACTTCAATAGCTTGCTCTATTTGTTCCGGCAAGGACGTGGGTTGAGTGCTCGAACAGAGTATCACCTTTCGTATCATCAGAATCACCATCGAATCTCGCCATTGCCAACCTGGTTCTCAATGCCAGTCTCAAAAGTGATTCAGTCAACCCCTCGGCCGCGTAGTTTGTTCTACCAAATAACCTCTTAAGCCATACCTATGCATGTTCCCTATTATACACGGTCATTCGCGTACGAAGTTGAAAAATGGTCTGGGTTGTTCGGGTGGAGGAAATGTTGGGAAACAAGCAACAGCCTTCAGGTAACGTGTCAGCGCATCAACCTGAACTGTCACAATTCAGGTTGACGGCGTCGACCACCCCTGGCAGGATTGATCAGCGACAGCTTGAATGGGAAGTCAATGTGATAACGAGCCTTTGAACTCAATTCACTGATTAGAATCATACAGCGATGTGAAAATGAAATCAAGAATTCCAGGCTACTAGGGACATCTGAATCAGCATATATCACTGAGAGTAAACGAATAAACGAAATACAGACACATGTAGCTCAGATGGGAATTGACCTTCGAAAGATCTTAAAGATAAATAGTTAATTGAGCATAGAGGAATAATTCGGAGACTTTATATATTAACTTAAACTAATCACTGAGTAAAAAGTCTGAAGAGAATTCGCCCATCTTTCGTTGCTCCTCCAATGGCAAGGGTCACGGCAACTGATTTTATCCAATATCGCAGCCGACATCTAGGTCCAAGGTGCCTTGCTGTCGTTCTTCGAGTGTTCGAATTCCTTCGGCTAGTGAAATGGAGACAATGAGTCTACAGTCTTCACTACTCTCCCTTATTTAGTGACAAATTGCTGTGCTGGTTCGAGTTGTTGAAATATGATTAATGTATATACTTGAATTACGAAATTAAAAAAATTTAAAACTCTACCAAATTAAATTAAAGTACTACAGACACAGAGCTAGAACTGCTAGACCGGGTATTCAACGGATGATGTGTTTATGGTTATTTGTCTGCGAGTTGTCCTACTGAGTGGTCAAATTTCGGTAGTCACCAGACCCTTTCTCATTACTATTCAAAGGTTGCTCTTCCTCATACGGCGGAACCTGATAATATGACCTGGAAAAGAGACGATCAGAATTTACCCAGTAGAATATAAACTTTCGAGGACATACGGTGGTAAATCTATTTCACTAGAGATATGGGGCATTGGCGAAGGGCTGCGACTTCTTGGTGAAGGAGCACGCCTGTTGTTTGGTACCGTCAAGCCAGGATTTATTTCTTGGCGCGGAAGAATTCCTGAAGTGAACACAAGGGGTGACACGGACAATGTAACTTTGTTGCCGAGGCCAGGTAAATCGACAGTTAATTCCAATTGATACTATGGCACATTAATCTCTGCCAGAATACAATGAATAATTCAAAACACACACCGTTGTTGTTAAATATTGACGTTGTATTGGCGGGGGGCACCTGAAAACGATTGTACTCGAGAAATTGATCTCTTCGTTCCAATATCCGAATTGGGGATCAGATTCATCTAGAGTCCAGAAAGGGGGAACTGTCGAGACCTCGACATCTTTGCCCCAGTTTTGACCCTGTGCATAGTCTGTGGGGGTACCAAAACCAGCTTGGAGACCAAGATCATCTTCAACAGTACGCTTTGCGCCTGTACTCGTTGAAACCGTTGCAAAGCGTTTGAACATAAGCTGCATTTCAGACAGTTTGGGGTTTCTGGGAAAATCGAAAGCTGTCGGATTATTAGCCATTGAGTGAGGCAATTGTTTGGATCGAGATCTAATGCGCAAGCGTATAGGAATAATTCGGAAAAGTGGGATTTGTGGGATGTCAGGGAGTATTAGCTGGGAAAATATTAAAACAGGGAAGTAAAAAATAATAATTTAAGTTCGGAACTAACCTCTGCTCGTATTTGTCCAGAAGATCCAAGAAGCCCCTTTCTAACATTCTCAGCGACGGCATAACTCTTCCAGTCGTATCTTCCACGAGATAATGAATAGGAAGGTACCGGGGATAATGAATACGAAGGCGATGCACTTATGTCAAATGGAAGAAAAGGGAAAACATAATGAACCTTTATATTTTGTTTAAACCAACCAGTGCGCGAGCCAATTGCGCGAAGAGAGTAGTGGACTTTTGCTCCAGTATCAGGTGATCCGGTCTCAATTGAAGGAGGAAAGTCGCCATTTGGAATGATACAGTCAAATGGAATTCTAGCAATTCCGTCACGTGCACTTGGAAAAGCATTGCCTTTTTGCCAGAGAGTAAACGTTTGTTCTTGGAATATAGGATACTTTTCCCGGGTGACGTTATACACCCCGTTGCCATTATGAAGTGACCACCATCTGGAAATACGAATCAGTAACTGGAAAGAAAAAATCTGAAGAACCTCCACTGACACTTTCAGCTCTCCTCTAAGAGCAAGCGAGACCGACTCTACTTTTTTCTCCTTTATAAGGTTGATATCTAGGTCCACCGTGCCTTGGAGTCGTTCCCCAGGCGTTCGTATTCCCTTGGGCAAAGAAATAGAGATAACAGAAGAGTCGTCCATATCAGATTGTGTTATGATACTGAAGTTTGAAATGGCGAGAAGGGGGAGAAATGGATGACCATGCCCGGCGATTGAGGATGGGGTTAAGTATATTTGATCGATGCTGTGCTAGTCCTTCCATACAGCATAGCCATCATGCGGCCACACTTCACCCCTGAATATTATTAATAGCGACTAGTGGTGACCCTAGAGATATTATGAAAGCACTTGGCTTGATCTGAATCCCCTTTAAGATCGACCGGGACATGGAGACGAAATTGATTCTAGTTTTGATTTGGCGATTTCTACTGGTTCGTATAGTGCTCGCACTGCTTTAAGGTTATTGTGGGAAATCGGATGAATTGCTGGAATATAGTAGATCATCGAATAGTCTCCACACCTGTAAAACAAACAGCCTTCGGTAGACGATTCGCGACGACCCCATACATATCTATGCCCCATGTGTTTAGACCTCCAGCCTGGTACCCATTTGGAAGGAATCCGCACGCTATGCTCTTGCCTGACAGTAATGACATATGCACAGGTGTACTGCCTCATACTTAAGTGTTACAAGCAACGTGGACCGGAGTACGCATGAAACTTAATTGCGGAAAAAGAAAAGGAAAAAAAGGATCCACAACAAGTAGAGAAAAGAAACAATATTAAAATATTGTGTGCTTCTAGGTCCATGTGCATGGAAGCCTATGGAGGTCGGGTAAGTACCAATGTGCCCTTAAGGTTAAAGTATGCGAGGGGCTGCCTTGATTGAGACTCCGACCATCTCGCCAGGTTACCCTTCAACTTTGCGTTTCGAAAAGCTTGACAGGCGTTAATGTTATCTTTGGTTTACCTCATGATTGTTCTCTGTATTGGACGAATTACTCGAATCCGTCAAGCGAAAGACATTGTATAGCAATGCTGCCAAATTCCACGGTAAATTTATCCCTACTTCAACCATAGTGCATCAGCTCAGCTCATAATAATATCGAATGATCTTTGGTTGTTGTTCATAAAGTGAAACGACCATCATGGCATTGGATATGTAACAGAGCCTCTGTTGGGATTCGAAGGAGATCGGACAGGATGGTCATATGTCTCTAGGTCGGCTACCATGGTGCACACGAAACCGACACCTTCCCTCGCACACGTTATGAAGAATTCAAGAACTTGATTAACTGTATGTGATCTAAGCTTCAACTATGCATTGTATTCTGAAAGTTCGCTCTAGGTTCCTTTTTGAGGCTTTCTCAATTAACCACTACACCCTTAAACACTTCATGCATCTTGTCTATCTTTCTGGAAGAGCCATACCCAGGGTTGCGTCACTGCTCTCATTGAAACTCACAATTTTGAACATCAAATGAAGAAAACCAGTAATAACGATAGAGTACCCTCCAACCTCCGGCCTATTAAAGTCGTCTTTCCGCATTTGTCCTGACAGATGCGGTGGAGACTCAGAGGTTGAACCAGAAAACTGAATGTTGTGGATGATATTCAAATCAACCGATTATAGGAAACCTATTCAGGTGCCCTTCGACTGTTGTATGTCCCAATGGTCCTGGATCCTGGAAGATCTCATCTCTCGCTATCCTATATGTTCTGCATACCGCCGTAAAGCAAGCTCACAAAGAAGCCAGTCGACATCGGCATCGGGAATTTCCGACCAAATACATTTTATAGTTTCCCCGGTCTCGTCTCGGCGGACACTCTGAATGCCTGGGTACATCGGTGCGCGGACGCCAGTAACTTCCGAGCAAAACGCTTGGAGTTGAGATATGCCACGAGGAGTCGTTCTGGAGAAGGCTTTATGATCAACCAAGTCTCATCATCGTCATAACTAGAAGCCCAGTCAAGCCAGTCAAGCAGAAAGTGATTGTGTATTATCACCGTAAACCAAAAACATGCCTTGACAGCGGATATTGCGGATGCGTAGGAAGTGCTTGAACGTTTATCCTGTGGACCGCTTGCGACTGGGCCCTCGGATCCGACCTTTCAACATCGTCAAAAAGGTGCTTTGAAATGTCGATGCATGGTAGACAGAAGCCCGCTGCCAAGTATCCGTAGAAGACAGCAACACCGGCTGTCAACCTTAACTTCAGGGTCCTCTCTACTCAGGTAGATGGACGTGCTCACAAGCAAAGAATGTCCATTCCACGTCCCCCAATCCGTTGTATTTAGGACCCGAGGGCTCTGTGTGCCGTATTAGCCTCATATCTGTGGCCAATCCTCTCGAGTACCTAAGTTGTCTAGATGGTTAAACGACCGTCAATTAGCACTAAGTCTTCTCCACGTGTCTTTACGTTAGGGTACAATACTACTCTTGGCGGAACCCGGTTGCTTGAGAGGCGTCGCAAGGGACGAGGCCGCTTCTGGCGTATAATGTCCATTGCGGCTCGTTCACCATTCGCCCGGCATACAAGGGCTCATCATCCCTCTTGTCCGGCTCTAAGCCGTCAGCGCTTGAGGACAAATATCACCGTGATAATTATCCACGAAAGGACTGTTCCTTGTGCGTATATGCATTCAGGAGTGCCTATATACTGCTTTTACTTACTGGATCATGATGTTGAACATTTATCCAGAGGTCCCCGACTTGGTATAAATTCGAAGTTTCCTCAACCGGTTATGACAATCCAAAGCGAATCTACCAAATGCGACAATTGTCCTTTGCTTCGTTCATCGTCCTCTGGTCTCACTGTCATCAAGCAGTAGATGCTCAGTCTCTTAGCGATCTCGCTACAAAGACATTCGACTTCGTTATAATTGGAGGTGAGCTGGTCGTTTACGCCTGAATATGAACAGTATGAACAGAACTTCTCTGTGCAGGCGGTACAGCCGGCTCAGTCATTGCCAACCGACTGACGGAGAATCCGAAGTTCAATGTGCTCGTAATTGAAGCAGGACCATCGTAAGTACGCTAATGAGTTTGATCGTCATCTGTATTGATTCATTTGCCATGCAGCAATGACGGTGTTCTGGATATCATGGTACCTGCATTTGCTTTCGGGCTTGCTAACACCGCATATGATTGGAACTTCACGATGGTGCCTCAGGTTGGCCTAAATGGGAGGGTCCTAACGTTAGAGCGAGGCCATGTTCTAGGCGGCAGTAGCTCCGTCAGTAAGTTTCACTTGAAGGTTGGTGGACATTGACACTGCATACTTAACTATACATGATGTAGATGGCATGGATTATACTCGGGGTTCATCAGATGACTATGATCGGTTTGCGAGAGTAACTGGTGACCAGGGATGGTCCTGGAATAACCTCCAGCCATATATCCTTAGAGTAAGCTCCGCCTCAAATTTATGCATCGAACGTTACCTTATGATAGCCTAGAACGAGCGATTAGTGCCCCCCAGCGGATGGCCACAATGTGACAGGAGAATTCGACCCTCGCGTCCATGGCTTTGATGGGATAAACTTCGTTAGCCTCGGTTCCAATCCATTGGCTGTCGATCAAAGGGTCATTCAGACTACTGTCGATCTGAAAGATGAATTTCCCTTCAGTCTTGATGTAAATTCTGGGAAGCCACTTGGCGTTAGTGAGTCTTCCTCTTTCATTCCGTGTCCTTCATCATTCGTGATTGCTTATCGCGTTTATAGGTTGGGTTCAATCCACCATTGGACAAGGAGAACGTAGTAATGCTGCTCGGACATACTTGGCCCCCAAATATAGGAGCCGTCCTAATCTTCATATCGTGCTGAATACCTTCGTCACACGTGTGTTGCCGACAGGAGTGAATGGGCCGCTGGACCTTAGGGTGGTCGAAATAGCGTCAAACGCAACAGGTAAGTAAAGAGACAGGGACAGATAACAATTTGCTGAACTGTAAATAGGACCAAGGATACGTGTCACCGCAACAAAAGAGGTTATCACCTCCGCAGGATCGATCGGTACCCCGCACATCCTTTTGAACTCTGGCATAGGTGACAAGGCAGATCTGGCAGCACTGGGAATAAAGTCGATTTTGAATCTGTCGCATGTAGGCAAGAACCTCCATGATCACCCGACAACGAGCGTGGCATTCTTGACGATTGGGAAGGACGTTCCCACGTAAGTGGATCGATTCTTTCCTGTGCTTGTTATTGATTTTTTGAACTAGTTGGCAAACTAATGCCACTGTACTCGCGGAAAATCTCGCTCAGTGGGAGGCCAATCGGACTGGGCCTCTTGTTCAATTCCTCGGACATCATGTAGCGTGGACACGTATCCCGAGCAATTCCTCCATTTTCAAGCAATTCCCTGATCCCTCTGCTGGACCGAATACGCCACACCTTGAGCTTACAGTTGGTGTATGTTGCACCACTTGGCATCTCACTTTACCCTGAACTTACCGCAAAATATCATAGAGGAGCGATGGGTCTACCATTAGTTGCGATGTAGTTGCTGTTACACCTACATCCAGTAAGTCAGGTTGAAAATTTGGACGCGACACACTTTCTGAACACTAATGAACCATAGCTGGCACTGTGAAGCTAAGAAGTAACAATCCATTTGACGATCCTTTAATCGACCCTCAATTCCTCACATCCAACTTCGACCTCTTTGCCTTGCGTGAAGGTATCAGAACTATCCGAAGGTTCTACAGCGGGCCGGCTTGGAAAGGCTATATTGTCGCGGAGATAGTGCCTGGTGCGAACGTGACATCGGATGACGATCTCAACGAGTATATTCGCAATACTGTCAGTAGCTTCGCGCATCCTGTAAGTACGGCGAAGATGTCTCCCAAGGGTGCCAGTAATGGCGTCGTTGACCCAGATCTTCGCCTCAAAGGTGCTAAAGGACTGCGTATTGTAGACGCATCAGTCATGGTTAGTTCTTCTTTCATTGTTTAGGATCTTCGAGACTTATTCCTTATACTAGCCGTTTGTGACTGCCGGACATACGCAAGCGCCTGTCTATATCATTGCTGAACGTGCCGCGGATATTATAAAGGCTGCATGGTGATGCTTAGGAAGACAACGCAAATCTTAAATCATTCTGTATTACAGTCAAGGCTCAAAACTGTTTCGACAATTACACTCTTCCGACCCTTTCAGCTATTTGTACATAACTCCATCTCTCGACCCTATACATCAATATACTTACTTATCATATAAAGTCCGACGAATACGTCCTCATCAAGGTTGGTAAATGATTCAGTATCGGATGCGTTGATCAGCCTTGCAAACACCCTTGGGACGACCCACTCCCCTGCGCCTTCGAAATTTGACAGGCATGCCGACTGGTGCTGAAGCCTCATAGTCGTACTCGTCATCGGAGGGTTCCCTGATCACGTCCGTGACGTCTTCAAGGCTGAACTCTGAATCGGAAGAGACAGACGTCCCGTTGCTGGTGTCATCTTCGCTCGGGGCTGCTTCAAGTTGCTCGGAAGTGACAGCGGTGTCAGCCTCTTGGGGGTTTGCTTCGTGCTGCTCGGAGGTAACAGTGGTCTCAGCCTCTGGGAACAACGCTGTCTTGGGGGCAGGAGGCACGACCGAGATAGAGGGTGATTTGGATCTGGTGTCCGAGGCCAAGTTGCTTGAAGAGGCATCCTTTTGCTTCCAAGGGTTCTGGGTAGAGGTTGACATGATGCTTCGTTGAGAGTGTGGTAGGGTGTGAAAAGAAATTCGTGAGGAGAGTGTTTGGCGTTGGGAATGTTGCGATGAGAGTATTCGATGTTCTGAGTGACTGTGAGGACCGGCGGACGACGACTGCTGGGGAGATATGCCATGTCATGGCTCTTTTTATAAGCTCGAGGATTTCTGATGATAATAGGGGTCGGCACCGCGCGAAGGGAGTGGCTCAGGACAAAACCCAGTCACATGGAATTGAAAAAGACAAGTCAAAGAAGGGTCAAGGGGTCATCAAGCGCAAGCTTCAGCATAAGACGCGTAATGCTTTTCCCTTCGAAGAACATCCCTGTGACATTAACCATCGGTTATTGGTGATGAGTCCGGAGCCTCTGCTGGTATTCAACTGGAAGCTTGAAGAGTATGACTTGAAGGCGTGTTAGAGTCAGTCAGAGTCAGCGAAAGCTGTACGCGTAAGCCTGTGAGAAATTATTCATCAAATTTAGGGGCGATACCTGGAGCAACAAACCTGCGGTCCCCTTTCTTTGTTCGTTGTTGTTTGGTTGCTGTGCTCAAGCTACTTATTGTAAAATAGAAAGGACAAAGGATGTAATTCCGAAGAACAATAGCGGAATTTCAACTTCAACGTTACGATGTTGCCCACCTACGCTTTGCTCAACGAAAAAGAAAGACAAAAGGGATAAATAAGCAATCAAAATTCAATTGTTTTATGCTTTTGGACATTTGTATATGCATCTTGTTCGCATGTTCCATTACGTGCCAGTGGTTTCTGGTAGCGTACGAAATTATGCAATACTGGACTAAGAGTGTTGAGTACGAGGAAAAAAACCCTTAAGCATGATAAAGATAGTGTAGTCAAGTCGGCCAGAGTGTGAACCCAAACAGGACGTTGGTATCAAGATGCATTCTACACTCTGGAGGTTACTCTACAGCATGTATGAAATATCACAGTAAAAGCGGAAAGGACATATTCGTAAAAGATTCATTGGATATATGCGGCATATCAAGATGAGTATAAGAAATAAAATCGATGAGGATAAAGGTTTAAAGAAAGAACGATGACAATCAAAGAAAGACGCGAGTACGGTCTAAAGAAAGATGAGGAAAACAGTCAAAGACTGAGAGGGATAGATCAAAACAGGATCAAGAGAAAATATGGATGAGAGAAGAGCACATCAAGAACACATGAGAGACAATTGCATATAGCATTGCAGTTGAAGACGATATCGGTGGATGAGAGAAGATATATGGGATGGGATGGTCAAGCGATAGTAATTGATATAAAGAGGTGATTGGAGTCTAGGCATCATGATGAGAGCAAGAAAATACAATGAAAAGCAAGGTCGATGCACAAGATGACAAGATACAGAATGAGATGAAACGAGCAATGAACGATAAGCATAAGCATAATGAAAACCACTTAAAAAAAGAAATTTACGACTTCTTCGCCTTCAACCTCGCCAACACGCTCTTCGCGATCCTCTCCGTCCCGGCCTCCAACGACGGAAAGACCATCTGATGCTCCAGCTTCTCCTTCCCCATAACCAGCCACACGCGATACCCGGATCCGTCGGCGATCCCCCGCTCAGCGTCGGATTGACCGCTGCTGTTGAAGAGTTGTGGGCGGGGAAGGTTGTTCTCCGCGCAGTATTCTGGGAGAGCAAAGCAAAATAAGTAGAGTGAAAAGTGATGGGAAGGCGGAACCATACCAAGTAAAGCATCAAACTTCGACTTCTCCTTCGGGCTGTCCTCCTCCTTAGGATACTTCCTCGGCCTCCCACGCCCCCTCTTCACCGGAGCTACAGCCTCCTCCTTAGCCTCCTCCTCCTTAGCAGACGAACCCCTCTCCTTACTCCCCTTCTTCCTTTTCGCATCACCATCATCCCCACCCTCACTCGCCTCCCTCTTCCGCTTCACAACCACCCCGTCCCTCTTCGGCGTCTCATCCGGCGCCGGCAGCACGCCCTTCTCCTTCTCCCCCTCAACAACCTTATTCCTCTTCCTCCTCGCCGCAACAATAACCTCACCTTCCTCCACCCTAGCCTCATCCTCATCCTCATCCCCATACCCGGCCCTCCCACCACTATGACTATGGCTATGGCTCCTCCCCGACGTGCTCATGCTCATGCTGCGCGGCCTGCTAGAGCCGCCCCTGTCCGAGGCAGAAATACCTCGTCCACGGGCGCGACTCCTCCCGCGCGACATTGAGCGGTCACGGTCCCGCTCGCGCAGACTCTTACCGTCATCGTTGTCGTTGTCATAGTCTTCAGCGTTTCGACCGCGCTTGACGCCGCGGGTGGGGTACCGCGCGCTGGTGCTGCTTGCGGAGCGGCCGCGGCGGAGAGGAGTTGAGGCGGATGTGGAGGCGGGAGCGGATGCGTCTCTGTCCGTGGAACGGGGGCGGCCTATAAAACAATCAACCATTTAATCAGAATCGAAGTAAAAAGGATATGATAAGAAGAACGAATGAATACCTCTTCCCCTCGACACACTCCTCCCCTCACTTCGACTCTGACTGCGACTATGCCCCTGACTCTGTTCACGTTCAACCTCCTTCTCCAACCGCGAAATCACCACATCCAGCTTCGCGTCGATCTCCGCATAGCTCGATTTCGGCGTCGTCGTTGCTGAGTCTGCCTCCATATCCATGTCCATGCGCGAACGGGAGTGCGAGCGCGAGTAAGAGTGGGAGTGGGCGTGGGCGTTGGGAGGAGGCGACGCAGAATCACGGCGAGTCGACCTAGGTATAGAATGAAGAGCCTCCTTAACATTGGCATCCGCCTTCCTAACCCTCCTCCCCGGTCGTCGATCCTCCCCACTACTAAGACTCTCCTCGCTTCTCACTTCTCCATCTTCCTCTCCATATCTATCTTCCCTGTCCCCATCCTCCGTATCCTTATCCCTATCCACATCCCTCCTCCCACCATGATCCCGATTATCATGAAGATCCCTCTCCCTCTCCTTCTGCCTAGCTTTCCACCCCTTCGGCCCTGTCGGCGGCACCCTCCCCGACCCCCCAGTCCCATTCGACGACACACTCGGATTCGGCGACGCACCCGCCCCCGCCCCCTGAGGCGTCCCATAATTGAGCTGCACATTCGCATTAGCGTTGGCTTGATGGAACGTCGCGGCCTGAAGCGGTAACGCCGGCCTTGGGTTCGGATTATACAGAGGTCCAACAGCCCCAAACGCGCCCCGTCCCCGCACATTCCCATTCGGCCCACCACGAAATGCGCCAGGATGTCCGTGTCCATGCTGTTGATGTTGCGGCCCAAACGCAAGCGCAGGATTCGCCACATACGCATTATGCGCAAACCCCGGCCCACCCATCCCAATCCCAAACGGTGCGCCATATGGTTGTTGAAAGCCCGGATTATGCTGCATCCCCATCGGTGGTATGAATCCCATCCCTGGCATACCCATCATCGCCATCGGTCCACCGAACGCCTGATGCGGCGCGCCAAAGCCACCACCCCCTCCAAAGCCACCCCTCCCTCTCACACCAAAGCCACCCCGTCCCGTACCCATACCCATCCCCCTACCCATCCCAAACGCACCCCTCCCTCCACGCCCTCGCTGACCCTGCTGCTGACCCTCAAACGCAGTACTCCTCCCCATACTCTCCAGCACCCTCGCCCGCGCCCGCGCCTCCTCGCTCCACCCATCTCCCTTCATCGCATTCTTCTCCTTCCCAATACTATCTTTGAAACTCCCCCTGGATTTGATCCACTCAAGAACCCCCTCCTCCATCGCTGCGACGACGACGGCGATCTTCGCGTCCGCTTTGGACTTGTAGGATAGGCCGACTTTGTATTCGCGGCGGATTAAGGCGGGCGGGTCGGTGGTGGTGATGCCGGCTGATTGGGTGTTCGTGGTGGTATCGGTTGATTGGGTGTTCGTGGTGGTGTCAGTTGATTGGGTGTTCGTGGCGTTGTTCGTGGTGATGTTGGGGTTCGCGGTGGAGGAGGATTCGGAGGTGGTGTCGTTATTGGAGTTTGAGTTTGAGTTGATGGTGGTGGTAGGATGAAGAGGGACGTCGAGGTTGGGTAGTTCGATGATCATGGTGCAGCCAAATGCTAAAAGAAATAAAAGAAGTGTCAGTGTACTGTATTTGAAAATGATGATAAGTAAATCAGGAAGAACGAGAGAAACAAGGTCCAAACGACGACGAGGGCTATAAGAGTTAGACCGCGATATAGATCGCGAAACACCATCTCGATAAGATAATACCAGGAAAATGGGAATAAAATAAGATGTGCAAGACGTCGCTGTGGATCTTATTTCTAACCATTTCATATGAATCCAACCCAGGCTCATAACGTTGGCATACCCCACAGCGACGTCCCCACACCCACCATCTCGAGTCGATAATAACCGGAAAATAAGAATAAAGATAGCAAGACGCGCATGACGTCGCCTGCGTATATTACCTCCACCAATGAATATGAACCCCTCACGAAAAGAGGAAACTCCGTCGGCATACCCCAGCGAAGTCTCCCACCCTCGCTGCCTCCTCCCAACCAAAAGGCCCCAACACACCCCAAAACAAAACAAAAACAAAAACAAAAGAATAAAGAAAAAGAGAGCGAAATAACTCACTCGCCAAATCACACGTATACCCATACTCTGGCCGCAGCCCGTGGCGCACGCGGTTGAGCGCGGCCCCGAGAGCGGGGAGGTACTCCTCGACGCAGCGGCGGCGCATAAGGGGCGTCACGCGCGCGTCGACTTCGGCGGCGACGCGGCGGATGTAGTCGCCGAACTGTGATTTAAAAGGTGGGGTTAGCGTGGGTTGTGGGGGGGGGGGGCGGTGATTGAAGATGAAGAAAGGATGTGATAAGGTGGGAGGCAGGCAGGTAATGAGATGTGAAGGATGGGAAGGATGGGAAGGATGAGGAAGAAGACACTCACACCCTGCGAACAAGCATACAAACACACCGCGACCTTCGCGTCCGCGCGCTTGGAGAACATCGCGTCGATTAAGTAGGACTGCGAGGGCGCGTCGGGGCGCGTGAGACGGAGGAGGCAGCCGTGCACTGTACATACCAACACCGTTAGCGTTAATTAGGAGAGTGTGATGATTGAGAGAGGGTTAGAGGGAGGATAGAGAGAGAAGGGGTATGAAGGATAGAGGAGATAGGGAGGGAGGGAAGAAAAGGAAAAGACGTACGCCCAACCTTCGCATCAGTATGCCAATGGAACGTGACCGTCATTCGGGAGCCTTTTGCGAACTGTTACCACGATATCAGTTAACATCAATGCCACGAGTTTAAGGGAGAAGAACGCACCTGAACCATATTATTAAGCCACGCAACGGCGTTGAGCTCGCCATTGGACTTTGTTCCAATCTCCTCAGGCATCGGCTTCGGGAGGGCGGCGTAGAAGGCTTGGAGGGTTACAGGGCCGGTTGATGATGCTGTGGAACTAACATTAGTCCTATTCTCAACAAAAAACGCATAACGTAGAAGAAACACAACACACAACACAACCCCTAAACCCCAAGCAAGAAAGAAAAGAAAACTCACGCATAATACTCCCCTCATTCCCCCCAATCGGCCCACCCCCGGGTAAGGCAGGCCTCGGCGCATCCAGCCCGTCCCCATGCTTGATATACTCGAGGATGCCCTCCTCCATAGCGAGCTTCGCACACGCCGCCTTCGCGACGGATTTCTTGGGGTGGTCGATCGAGACGAGGACAGACCAGGTGCGCTGGATGTGTGGGGAGAGGGAGATTTTCACGGCGCAGCCGAATGCTATTTAACGCGTTAATATGTGGAGACAAGGTGGATGGGGGAGATAGGGAGGAAACACACCATTAGGGAGTTTCTGCTCGATGAGATACACCCATTGCGGGATGACGGCGCCGGCTCGCCACTCGGTGCAACAGTTCTCAATCTCCAGAATCGCCTTCTCTCCATCCGCGATCCCGTTCGAATTCCCGTGGCTGGGGCCGTCGTTCTTATTGCCGTCTTCGCCGCCGTGCTCGCTCTTGCTCTTGCCCTTCGCGTCCAGCTTCGCGAGACGCGCCCGACCGGATTCCTCGCCCCATCGGAGGAACGGGACGGCACCCATACGGAGGCCCAAGGAGGCAGCAGCGAGCTTCGCGTCGCTCTTGCGTGAGAACTCGGGCTTGGTGCGATAGGAGCGTGTGGCACCGTTGGGACGCGTCACGGTGAGGATGCAGGATTTACCTAAGGGCGCGGCGGAGATAAGCAGGTGCACCAGACGATATTGAGAGATACGGACGATTCTCCCCTAATTCATCTATAAACTCATATCTCAGGATATCCTTCCCCGCGCCAGTCGCCACACTCGCATTGTTGCCAAAGATGCGCTGCACGACACTGCGGAGATACCGCGCGGCTTCGCTCTCGGGCACATTGCGCCAGTCGTCCTCCCATTCGCCCGCCGCGTCGTCGTCGCCACCTTTCTTATCGAGGGAGTAGCCGTGTGGATTCGCGGGGTCGACGAGCGGGATGTCGAAGCCCTCGAGCTCTTCGGAGGGGTTGTTCTGCACAAATCGATCCATGGGGAGCGAGCCGAGCTTGAGGAGCGAGAGAGTCGTCATTTCGAAGGGCGTGCGTGGCGGGCCTGCAGGGGCAGGCGGCGGCCACAACGACGACGACGACGACGAAGTTAAAGGACGTGGACGAGGACGAGGGAAAGAGGACGAGGCGCGGGAGGTGGATGCGAAGGCGGTGCTCATGACGAAATGGCGGCGACGGCGAACGAGAATGGATATATGAGTGCTCTGCAGAGCATACGAAGCTGAGGCTGCTATCTGATAAGCGCGCAGATCCTTTTGCCACCCTCCCGCGTCACGTAACGCGTATTGTCACGCGTCGTGGAGTTAGGCCGCAGCCATCCTTTTGTCCTCATGTCACGCGTGGCACAATTCTGATATCCTTATTCGAGTTGTCATTGCTGGACCTGCTAACACGTATTCGCACTCCACCCGCGAGGAATATGGTGTGCGGCGTTATGAAGGTGCTTCGACGTTTTTCGGACAATGTAGGATTTCATTTGCTTTCACTGGAGCCAGCGAGACTCAATTCTTATAATTACGCTCGAAGTCTATATGTATATCTATTCAAAATTGACCGGCTTCATTGCCAACAATGCGTCAGGTGCTTCTCCCCAATCTGCGGCTCCCCCTCCGGATTTGACCAAGAAAGCTATTTCTTTACAGGTAAGCTTTTTCAATGTGGCACCGCTGTTCAAGAAATTCAGAGATGTCTTAAGCAATGTCAACTCGACTTATAGTGCCAGACAGACTGTTAACGCGCAGTTTGTTGGTGCCGATCCGAGGGTAAATGTGTATTATTATATTGTTCAAACCTCATTCCCCTATTTTATTAGAACAATTTTCGTCTTGAGAGAACTTTCCTTGCCGTCCAGCAACTTGCAAACGGCCAATGGAAAACCGTTCACTCGTCCACAACATTTGAATGCGTCCGTGTCAGCACCGTCCTTGCAACATCCACTGTTACGCTTAACTGGACTATTGGTAAGTACTTCGTTTTATTTTCTTTCAAATTGCTTATTTATCCGCCTCTCACAATCTGGGACACCCTTTGGAACGTACCGCATCCAATGCTTTGGAGACTCCAAGCCAGTTATTAGATCGATTAGCTCCTTCACGGGCACTTCGGGCAGCTTTACCGTTACCTGAAAACATCGTCGTTTATTGAGCTCATCGGGTTTTATCCTTACACTTTTACGTAAGTTTCTGCAATTATATTGACGTTCACTGCATCGTTCACGCAATCGCATTGCTATTTTATGTTTCCCTTGATGAATTTCATGAATACTAAATTCCTTGGTTTGACAAACCAAGATGAATTGATTCTATTGCAGATTTTTCGCGAACTCAAATCAAATCAAAATGACCATCTCGAGACAGCTGAAGAAACGCCAAGCCAGTCGAGGTGGGGGTTCCGCTTGGAGGACCCGGGAAACTTCAGTGGTTGGCGGTTGGCATGAGGGATCTATTGAGCTTCAACTTGAATGCGGTACATAATCGCGGGGATGAATAAAAGTCGGACATAGCTGGTAGGTTTCCTGAATTGAATATTTGCGCAAAACAATGCATCTTGAAAGCCTGCTGCCTGTCAGTCCGAATGCGGCTGGATCACCTTAACGGTCAAGTAAAAGGAGCCAATGTTACGTTTAATCTCAGGCAGTACTATATAAACAGATGGCGTGTAGTAAGTATGCCTTGAAGATCTGAGTTTGCGGGAATGTAATATTAGATACCCACTAACTAGTAGGCGCATAGTATACGACACTCAAATTGCGCGATCAAATGCATGTATTATGGTCTAAAGACCTGAAGAATGTACAGTTTTCATGAAAGGAGGGTATAGTGGCAGATTCATGTAATGATATCTACGCGGAGATGGGAACGCAACCAATGTTAATCTGGAGAAAAATTTGGTCAGCTTTAGAATGATTCAGAGGTATTGCATAAAACATACCAAGCCGTTGAATTGGTTGTTCTCGCAGCAGACGGGTTGTTGAGCACAGTTGGGACCAACGGCACCAGCGCTGGAGAAGAATTAACTCAATGGTTCGAAGGGAATTGAAAGCAGTGGATACTCACATGACTGGAACCTCGGTGCAGCCGAGACCGACAAGAACATTGATACCCTGAACGACGACACCGAGGTCCCCGAGCATCTTTGCCGCCTCGGGGTCGCTGGCTTTTTGCGTGGTGTTGCAGCATTGAGTTTTACCTGCGAATTGAAGAGTGCGGTCTGTAAGACTATATGCTAAACACAAGTGGGGTACGACTAACCGGTGTTGCATTGAGAGACAGCGGTAGCAGTGGGCTGCGCCGTAACAGTGACGGTAGTGGTCACCGTTGGCTTAGGCTGGGGGGGCTGGGGGTGGGGCTGGGGGACCGGAACAGGAACGGGGGCGGGGCCAGGGCCGGGAGCAGGGACGGGGGCGGGGGCAGGGATGGGGGCGGGAGCAGGGACGGGAAGAGGAGCAGGGACGGGAAGAGGAGCAGGGACGGGAAGAGGAGCAGGGACGGGAAGAGGAGCAGGGACGGGTCCCGGAGCAGGGTAGGGTCCCGGAGCAGGGTAGGGTCCCGGAGCGGGGGTAGGGATATAGCCAGCAGTGGCTACAGCGATGAGGGCAAAGAGGGCGAGGGATTTGGAGAACATTGTAAAAGAGTGAAGTGGCTGATAGACGAGAGGCTGCAGACTGAAGTGAAAGAGAGAAAGGTGAGCAGGCTTTATACGTCTCGACTCGATCCACCTTTGGCAGATTTCAATACACACATATGTATTCACCTATTGTACTCAATGAGCCTGAAACATAACTTAATTGAAGAAAAATTCTTGAGCGGAGAAAGTAGTGGCGGGTGCTAGAAGTCAATTCGATGTTCCACAAGTTGTTTTGCGGTGGATACTTTACTGTCTCGATTCGGTTGATGACGAATCCACAGATTCCACAATACCTGCATATCGACAATCCTCCAATCTCACCTATACGACTGTCTTAAATGTAACTAAATATTAACCCATTTCTGTATGTGATGGGCGTATTCATTTCGTATATAATAATATATAGCCGAAAGAGCCACGCCACCGCGTCTAATGAGTACCCATTTTAACTGAAAGAAACTTGGCAGTTGCCGCATATAGCATTCGAATTTCGAAACTCACTTCTTCCATCATCAATCGAAATACAACATCCAATTATACATGTATTGATTGGAGCGCCCGCTCATTGGCAAGCGAGCACCAGCTGAGCCCGCGATCTTTAATATATAAAATATTCGAACCAGTTGCATTACAAAATTGATAGTTGGGAAATTTAATATTCGTAGGCCTTTCTAGTTAGCTGCTGTCATATAAGTTTCAGAACTGTACTACGACGTACCAACGCGTACCAACCATCGTGACCACTGGTTTAGCCTAAAACTTAGCATCGAAAATAAAATTTGAGAAGAAATCTAAAATAAAGAATAATCCTCGAAGTTATGACAAAATGGCGGCAACGGCGAACAAGAATGGATATAAGTTCTCTGCAGAGCATACGAAGCTGAGGTTGTTGATAAGCGCGCGGATCCTTTTGCCGCCCTCCCGCGTCACGTAACGCGTACTGTCACGCGTTGTGGAGTTAGGCCGCAATCATCCTTTCACGCGTCAAATCGGGGAGTGGCACGATTCTGATATCCTTATTCGAGTTGTCATTGCTGGACTTGCTAACGCGTATTCGCACTCCACCCGCGAGGAATGTGGTATGTGTGCGGCGGTATGAAGGTGTTTCGACGATTTTCGGACAATGTAGGATTTCATTTGCTTTCACTGGAGCCAGCGAGACTTGATCGCCTTTCTTATAGTTGCGCTCGAAGCCTATATAGATATATATTCAAAATTGACCGGCTTCATTGCCGACAATGCATCAGGTGCTCCTCTCCAATCTGCGGCTCTCCCTCAGGATTTGACCAAGAAAGCTATTTCTCTACAGGTAAGCTTTTTCAACGCGGCACCGCTGTTCAAGAAATTCGAAGATGTCTTGAGCAATGTCAAGTCGACTTATAGCGTCGGACAAACTGTTAGCGCGCAGTTCGTTGGTGCCAATCCGAGGGTAAGTGTATATGCTGCTGCCGTCCAGCAACTTGCAAACGGTCAATGGAAAATCGTTCGCTCTGATTCCCACCCGTCCACAACATTTGAATGGATCCGTGTCAGCACTGTTCTTGCAACGTCCACTGTTACGCTTAACTGGACTATTGGTAGGTACTTCGTTTTATTTTCTTTCAAATTGCTTATTTATCCGCCTCTCAGAATCTGGGACACCCTCTGGAACGTACCGCATCCAATACTTCGGAGACTCCAAGCCAGTTATTGGATCGATTAGCTCCTTCACGGGCACTTCGGGCAGCTTTACCGTTACCTGAAAACATCGTCGTTTATTGAACCCATCGGGTTTTATCCTTACACTTTTACGTAAGTTTCTGCAATTATAGTGACATTCGTTGCATCGTTCACACAGTCGCATTACTGTTTTATGTTTCCCTTGATGAATTTCATGAATACTAAATTCCTTGGTTTGACAAACAAAGATGAATTGGTTCTATTGCAGATTTTCGCGAACTCAATAAAATCAAAACGTCCATCTCGAAACAGCTGCAGAAACGCCAACTGCCAGTCGAGGTGGGGGTTCCGCTTGGAGAGCCCGGGAAACTTCAGTGGTTGGTGGTTGGCATGAAGGATCTATTGAGCTTCAACTTGAATGCGGTACATAATCGCGGGGATGAGTTCCAAGAATAAAATTCAGACATAGCTGGTAGGTTTCCTGAATTGAATATTTGCGTAAACCCATGGATCTTGAAAGCCTGCTGCCTGTCAGTTCGAATGCACCTGGATCACTATAACGGTTAAGTAAAAGAGGCCTTTAAGAAATGTTACGTTTAATCTCAGGCAGTACTATATAAACAGATGGCGTAGTAAGTATGCCTTGAAGATCTGAGTTTGCGGGAATGTAATATTAGATACCCACTAACTAGTAGGCCCATATATGACACTCAAATTACACGATCAAATACATGTATTATGGTCTGAAGACCTGAAGAATGTACAATTTTAATGAAAGGAGGATATAGTGACAGATTCATGTAATGACATCTACAGGGAAATGGGAGTGCAACCGATGTTAATCTGGCAAAATATTTGGTCAACTTTGGAATGATTCAGAAATATTGCATAAAACATACCAAGCCGTTGAAGTGGTTGTTCTCGCAGCAAACGGGCTGCTGAGCACAGTTGGCACTTTGGCCAACACCGCTAGAGAATAATTAAGCCAATGGTTCGAAGGAAATTGAAAGCAGCGAATACTTACAGGACTGAAATGGGGGTGCAGCCGAGGCCGACAAGAACATCGACACCCTGAACGACGATACCAAGGAGCCCGAGAAGGCCTGCCGCATTGGGCCCGCTGGAACTTTCCGTGCTGTTGCAGCATTGAGCTTTACCTGTGTATTGAAGAGTGCGGTCTGTAAGACTATATGCTAAACACAAGTGGGGCACGACTAACCGGTGTTGCATTGAGAGACAGTGGTAGCAGTGGGCTTCGCCGTAACAGTGACGGTGGTGGTCACCGTTGGCTTAGGCTTCGGGGGTTGGGGGTTGGGTTTGGGGACCGGAGCAGGAGCGGGGGC
>KN837100.1:562914-586087 GCA_000827215.1 Sphaerobolus stellatus SS14 | reverse complement strand
CCTTGATCTTGAAGATAATACGCAGTCTGAGGATAACCATGATGGTGATGGGGCTGGGGGCCAGTTGGATGTTGCTGTTCCTCTCGATCTACGACCGTTGGTGTCGTATCAGCTGGGCGCTGCTGCGCCGAATGTTCAGAGGAAAGATCTTGCTTCTTCCTCTTCATCTTGCGCTCAGGCTCCGGGGGCGGCGTTGTAAAGTGTCTATCCAAAGGTGGGGCTGGTCCAGAACCCGCCTGAGCTTATCTTCGAAGATTTCGTTCCTGTTTTCCTTGTGACTGTGATCTGAGGCCTTGGGTAACTTGTTTAGTTTATCATTGAGCTCATCCAGCTTTCCCTGGAAACGACTTCGCCCTTCCCTAGTGCGTGACTTAGGTGGAATTTCGAAAGAGACGGCAGCTTTTGTTTCCTCAGGCTGCCCGGGGTTATTTGAGTGATTTTCAGGACGGGCTTGGTGCTCTTCCATTTTTGTAATAATACGTTGAAGTGCGGCCGGTAATGCTCTTTCCACAGATTTCAACCAGTTAAAGAAAGGGAGTGCTTTGAGTTCGTTGGGATTCGCCGGGTCAGCATCCGCAGGCTGAAGGAGAATGGAATCCGGGAAAACGAGCAGAGCTCAAGTCCCTTCCCTTCCCCTTCTCCTCCTTTGTGACTTTGTTGGAAAACTCCAGAATACCAGGCAATTTATTCAGAAAAGCATCCAGTCATGAGCTCTTGAGGACAGAATCTTGGAGACCACGATCGTCATCGACAGATACAATACCGGAAACCGGAATAGTATTCGCATGCCTTGCATCAGGCTCCGCAGCGCCTTCCACACCCAACACTGCCTCCAAAGCTACAAGGCTCCAAGTCTCCGCTCCCAATGCTACCAAAGCTGCAGGTATCTCCGGTTGAGGGAATTTCCGGACGGCATTGAAAGCTTCAGTAATCATATGGTCAATACCAAACATGGTAGCTTCATAAACAGCAAGCTGCTCATGAGCTGACATTGGCTTGCCACCCAGATCTCTTAAATCGTCTCGCATAACGGTGGATTCTGGCGGACTATAACAGGGACTTGAAACGAAGGTCAACTGTTCCGAATCATGTGAGCCCGAGACCTCTTGGGCAGCGGTAGGGGCTACTGGCAGTGTTGGATGTCCATTCGCCGAATATATAGGAGTTGGTTCGAGACATTTGACTTTGAATTGAACATGAGTCAGCGGGAGAACAGTGAAAAAGTAAACTTCGAGCTCCTCCTGGGAGCTAATTGTATAATCGACACTGAAGATACAAAGTGTTCAGCTTTCAAGATAATCAGGTAAATCATCAAAAACATACTTATTACTACAATACAAAGGAAACATCAGTTTACTATGTCATGTACGAAAACAGAAGGAACAAACCTCACTAGTTCACCACCATACAGGTGTTCTTAATTTTATACGCTATGTCTCTCCAAGTCGGTTGTTGACTTGATAAAACTACCTTACGGAGACCATTCGGGCGAGGAGGAAACAAAGTAATGTTGTAGGTGTCTTCTTGGGCCATGATGTTGCTGGGAGTTATGGTTGTAAGAAAAGAGGGCACCGAAGATTGTGGTTGTAAGAAAATAGAGCTGTGTGAAGTTTGTTATATACAAGTAAAATATTTGTACTTTTGGTACAAGGACTCCTTGTCTGGTATCCAGCACATACCCGCCATTGATCAGGATTCAGGGTAGATATTGATATTCAGCTTTGTGTTACTGTAGGCCGCATTAGAGTTTCGGCCATCCTTCAGCCCCCATATAGGTATGGATAGCAATGTGGCTATTACTATAATACCATAATAGACGTTGTATTTCGGGATGACCTTGTTTCTTTGTATTCCCCGAGTTGAGCATCAATAAGGGCTTGTATTTTACGGAGCAGTCTGCACCAGAGTGCATCTCACATCTATGTGTTGGACAATAGGATGTAAGTCGCTTGTTTTATCATTTCGTACT
Organism: Sphaerobolus stellatus SS14; assembly: GCA_000827215.1. Classification (NCBI taxonomy): domain Eukaryota; kingdom Fungi; phylum Basidiomycota; class Agaricomycetes; order Geastrales; family Sphaerobolaceae; genus Sphaerobolus; species Sphaerobolus stellatus. The sequence continues at coordinate 584,118 of KN837100.1, read as the reverse complement.
TGGTCTCTTTTGCTGATAAATGCTATTCAAGAGCGCTGCAACGTCCATGTAAAACGCGAAGTTATTATTCTGTGGCATACGCTGGACTATTATACACATATAAACTAGCTCCTATTTTGTCGCCTTACTGCCCTGTTTTCCTTGGGTTTGGGACGGTCAGCTCCAACTGGTTTACAGTATTTTCGCTGCGCTGCCTTCCCTTTATGTAAGTAATAACATTCTAGCTCATTATTTTTGTTGTCAAGATCATCAGGGCTTCCATAGATTTGGGTGTCGCGTTCGACATTCGGAAAGAGTGAGGCATAAATCTCAGAAGCTTGGCTGAGAAAGAAATCCGTTGGAGGGTAAAACGTTGCAATAATGTGTTGGCAGGAAATGCAAAGGTCCTTCTTCATCTTCACAGTGGCTAGATCAGTCGCTGAACAGAAATGTCCCCCCCATTTCTTCCAAGAAATAATCTGTTCTGAAAAACAAGCCATGCGATTTGCAGAAGAGCATTGGCCATTGGGGCATGTGGTTGAAGCAAGCCTGAAAAGGCTGGGTTGACAATCTCTGTCAATAACTGCGTCGAATCTCCGTCCAAATATTTTCAGAGAACTCTTGTCGTTTTCTGTGAGGAGGCCAATGTCTCCAATAGGTTGGGCGAATGTTGCGACGCCAGTAGCCTCCGTACGGACTCTACGGAACAAATAGTAAACCACCCAAGGTAGGAGAGTCTCGTCAATAGAAGCCTTGTGATTCTCTTCCATGATTTGGTATAATTGGAAGGGCTCGGAATAAAAGTTCGTGGAAGGGTGCTCGAGCCATCGCTGACGACCTGCGACTACTCGAAGAGCATGCGGATGTGTCATACGCCGGGTCCAGACTTCGAATGGCAATGAGGCACGGATCAGATTCTCCAGCTGCTCTCTGAGGGGGCCGCAACCGAACTTCGCAGTAATGGGAAGGAATTGAGCTACTTCGTTGAGATCGTTGTCTGACACTAAGCGGTAATGAGGACGGAAACTGTGAGAGATATTAGTTATTATTCTGTATCATATGCAAATTACTCACATATATGATATGTTATAAATGGCAAATAAGAGACGTTCAATCTCATCTGCAGAATGCGGAAGTAGTAAAACTTGAGCGCCGTCAATGGTCTTGCTTTCCTGGTTGTTATTAGTTGCTAACTTTTCACGGACTACAGTTGATGCGAGGACTATGTCTTCTTTGAAGACACAAAATGCGACAGTTTTGCATTCGGGAAGAAGGATCAGACTTCCTAACCGAAAATAGAAGAGAGGGTGCCGTGGCGGCGAAAGTCTGCGTCTCCGCGGGATAATCAGACGAGGTCTGCTAGCTTGTAGGGGCACCGCTTTGGACATTGTTTCGTTTCAGTAAACGATTAAAGCTTCTTCTTTTTGGTATTTATGTTTCACGGCAACCCCTTTACAACGGTACAACAGAATACATCGTTTCAGTTCTACAACCCCCTTTACTGGCAGTCAGCACTAGCTCCGGAGAGAATCAGATTCTAGAATATCAAACTGGAGATTATTTATAATTACTTATCCTTCTAAGTACATAAATCGGAGTCTTTTAGCCAATTTCTTGTCTTAAGGATTAGTTAAATTCGGACCAAATAGTGGACTTTACACTCTGGAGGCTCCATTGAAACGCTCACACAAACCCCCAAAGAATCTGAAGCAAAATTTAACCTCTTTTAATGACATAGAACAAGGCCTTTTATTGAGAATTATATAAACGATATACACTTGAAAAACCTCAGATGACAATAAAGTTCTGATTACCCCCTGAGGTACGAAGGGTGATGGGAATCAACCACCGTGCAGGGGAACTCCCCCATTAGTTCATACACCTGCATTATTATTCCCGCGATCACAATTTTCCGTATTCTGTCACCGGCATCATTGACTTTGCCGTAGATTCGATGTTATTCCTTCTTCACTATTTTTCCTGTAATGTCCCATGGATAAGAATAAGAATTCTTTTTCGGTTTTCTACTCCGATTATTTTTTGCGTCTTTTCGGTACATATTATCCGTGAGAACTTATGTCATGATGGGGTGCAGTTAGACAAAGAGTGTTCATCTACGGCTTATATTGACTAATGAGACTAAATAAATATAACCAAAAAATATAATCTAATTAAAATAAAAAAGGCGGGTAATCAGATATATCACGCAAAGTGTTGGCCCGCTACCCCAAGTATATAAGCTTAATGAAGAATTTGATTGAGAACTCCTTGCATCTTGTGATCACGTATCGCCTGAAAGGAAAACAGTCAATTTCTGATATTTCGTATAATATCAGTACGAACCTCATAGATCAAGGAAACATCTTCCCCGACTGTTGGTTCTGTGATGTTAAGACCTTTATCGAACTCATTCAAATTCTCCAATCCACGCATACGTATACTAAGACCTTTCCTCACGTATTAGTACATAAATCGTGACTTTCCCAATACCCCAGAGGTTGGGAGGGATTCTGCTTCAGATTTTAGGAACTTTTCCCTAATCCCTTGGATGAAATTTCGGCACGTCTCTTGTTATCTAAAAGGATCCGTAAGTCGATCATAGTACAATAATAATCAGGAGAAATTTACGTGTCTATTGATACGGGCAATAAAGTGGAATTTCTGGAACGGTTGAAGAAGGCTGAAGTGGGTAAGAGTAGGCAAGCGATGGCTGCTTGGCGCTTAAGTCTGAGTCAGAAAGTCTTGGAAGAACCTTGTGATCCGCGGATCCGACAGCATGGCGCTTCTGACAATGCAGTCTTTCTGGATCCTCGTCTTAACATCAGGTAATAATCATCTCATATGCAGCTCTATGTAAACCCAGAATTTTTCACCCACAGCATTCATAGAGCAGCCAGTAAATGGTTCAGAATCAAATTATTATTAATGATACAGTTAATGTGAGGCTACTTAGAATTTAGATACAACTTCATTCAACTTTACTATAATACGTTTTAAAGATATGAGAGTGAGTAGCTGACAGAAGAAATCGGAAACGCGTATTATTGCTATTTGCATAATGGATGAGACCACTGCGGAAAATAGAAAGAAGAAGAGCGACGCGCACCGGACGTTAAGCCTGCACATGTCCCTTCCAAACGGACGTTAAGCATGGTACTCGGGCTTTGGGATCTTATCCGCATTGAATGCGTCAGCGTGACCGTGTGACATTCCTCGCCATCACCGTTGGCGGACAACAAATGGCCTTGCTGCTGATTTTCTGGTCTCAATATTCACTCTGTATATTTGATCAGATGAGTGACATCTTTATAATGGGCTGGAGAGAGAATTAGACGGCACCAACGACGACGACTCCGTGTTCTGAAGGTCGCAGCAGCACGTCATGACCTCCCTAAATTCCACCAAGATTCTACTAATTATAAGTAAGTAATATGGTAAATGATGCACTCTCATTCTTTTTAAGTAATTCACTCGATTTGGATAAAGTGGTTGGTGGACGATCTATGCCATGGAAACAACTTACAAAGGTGGCAAGTTTAGCTTCATCGAAATATCTATGGAGACTCTGATCTCGGTCAATACAGGTCTACCCGCATTACATCTGGAGTATGCTTATTCAGAAACCACAAAGAAAAGAGCTTCAATTGGCAAAGCGTGTCAAAAGTGGTAATAAATTCCTCAACAATAACATGTGTTTGTTGCCCTGAATTGTCCCGTCGGCTTTTCCTCCTTTCCACCGCCCATCCACAGTACATTGCCACTCTTCCTTCCTACTGCTCTTCTGCCCATGTCGAATCTTGAATCCACCCACGCTCCCTCTGCTCCCTCTTCCTCCGAGACATCTTCTGGCAAGGTCACTCACACCAGCGCGACCGAACAGAAAGCGGCCAAGAATCTCGATGAATTCATTGAGATGAAGGAATTATTGATAAGGAAACAGAAGATACGCCTTGCCTAATTGAGCGCGAAAAGGGAGCAGCAGCGGCGTCAGTACGCCCCACTTCCATCGTGGCTTAGGAATGTTGGTTTTGAAATTCTCTTCCATATCTTGGGATATCTGGCGATGGAGCCCAATGGTTTCGAGGGCTTGATGAGTCTATGCTCTATATGCAAGCGCTGGGGGATGTTGCCAATCGTGCTTCGTTATGGGTCCACATACACATAGATGAGGTGGATCCCCATCTGTTAGTAAATAAGGGTTGTACCAATAGGCTCTGCAGCGTCGAGATGCGTCTCAAGAAGATCGACAAGCATCTCGAAATGGCAGGAAGGACTCGTGGCACTCCACCACCACACGGACATAGTCTGGCAATATACCATTACCACCACCACCCGGCCTCCATGTTTCGTATCAGAAACTTGTTAAATCCAGGCCCGATGATCAGAATCCGTGCTGGGAGGCATTGTTCAAAGTACGTCGGAGATGGGTATCGTTTTGCGCCACCCTCTTTGACTGTGAAGATGTCCGTGATCTTATCTTGCCCGTGAGCAAGGAACGATCAATCGACAAGCTAAAATTCTTGTCAATTACGACGTTGAAACGTTTTCGAACAGAAGCTGGCGAAAGAGACTGTGGTCTCTCTTTGCTGATGAGTCCGAAATCTGCCGACACTATCCAACATCTGCGTCTCGCCACGTTCGGTCCCTGCGAAGGAATTCCGGTTTCAAAACCTTTCAAGCCTCTATATCACTGACAAATATTCGGCTGGTTATAATGGTCAAAGAACTATTGAAACAATTCGCGAGAGTCTTGCCTTCCTTGCTGGTTCTATATTCTTAAAGGAGTTTACCTTCGACTACAGTAATTCGGTCCATCTGTGGCGATCCGGTGTCTCAAACCGGGATTCTCCTCCTAAACTTCAACTCGGCCAACTTATCCGTCTAGGCATCAAGTGTCCGTTTGTTCTTCTGGAGGGTTTGATTTCCTGTATTAGCGCCCCATGTGTGGAGTAACTTGTCGGATTGTTCTGCATGGCTTACCGTACGGCGAAGGAATCAAACGCAGAACATCGCTGCACGCTTTCCTTTCAGATGGCCATAGGGCAGCATTGAAGTTCCTTTGGCTTGGTGGCATTCTTGTGAACAAGTTTCCTTTCAGCCCGACGTGTCTAAGGTCACTACGGAGTCTCAACTGGGACAATTTAGCGCATCCAGTTAAGGTGTTAAAGCAGCTAACTAGTACAGCAGTAGATCCAGAATGGTGCCGGTATCGGAATGTTCTTCAGCCTCAAGTCCTGAAGATCGATAACTCCTCTGATGTCATCAATTTTGCTAAGTTGGGTTGAGTGAGATGGTCAGGAAACGCAAGAATGATCGCGTGCAGACGACGGGTAGCACATTTATGCGTCTTAAAATTGACAAAGAACTATCGCGCTAGGGATATCCCTGGAAGTCACCTTCGGATGATGAAAAACTGCCACACAACATGAAGAAATTGACTCATCCGGTTCTTGACCATACAAAGACAATCAAGAAATATTCGAGGTAAGTATCTATGATCATCGCTCTGATATACCTGTCATTTACGGTTGATGGATCGACTTGACTGCGTAGATGGGAATCCTCCCAAGCAGCTGAACTCTGTACGGTGTCCATAAAGCCTTCCATATTTCATTTTTGGGTTTCTGTTTAAATAACTACAATATTACCATCGATCGTCGTGTTCTCCAAGAGCTATACTTAGAGTTGTTAGTCTTGTGACGGAATATTTTATAAATCATTACACAGAGACAAAAAGAAAGAGTTTAAGAAACTAAACACGTTTTCCTGTACATCATGGTACTGCGACTCGAAGGGGGCTGAAGACAAGTTGCACGGACGTGACTGGCGTAACATATGTGACATCGCCATCACCTTGCACCACGGCGAGCAACAAGAGCATTTCTGCTGATTTCTTATCATTCTGAAATGTATCCAACATAGGAGACATCTTTTTGACTGCACTCGAGCGAGAAATATCGAACTTAAGGCCTGGAATAGCGCGGACGATGGCCGCGATTCTGTCCAACTGTCTGCTCAGTGCCTCTCCTTCTGAAGATGGTAGCGTCGCGTCATAAGATTCAACTACATGGTAGGTGGTCGATAAATTGCATTATTGAAATATCACATTGTTTCGTCAGGTTAAACAATGCGCTCAATGTGGCCATGGAAGAGACGTGGACGATAACTCATGTGGAAACAAGGGCCCTCGAACGTTTGGCAAGTTTAGCTTTGTCAAAACACCTACGGCGATTCTGATCTTTGTTCGATGCAGATCTATCCACATAGCTGAACGAGGAAACCCTTTGTCCCGTGCCACTCGCTCTGCTGGTCTACGCGGCCCTTTGGGGAGCCTTTATCCAAACCCGCAAAGATCCTCAATGGGCAAAATGCGTTAAATATGGCTGTAATCTCCACGAGATGGCCGATGCGATAATATAAAATGCCTTCCATTGCGCTGAGCTTTTGCCCTCGTCCATTGTACCCACAGTACAATGTCACTTTCCCCTCCTACTTCTCTTCCACCCATGGAGATTCAATCTGCCCCCTCCTTTTATGGCTCTTCAACGTCATCTGTTGAATCGAGCAATCACACCTGCCAGACCCAACAAGAAGCCCCCGAAACTCTCGATGTCCTCATCGAACAGAAGGAAGTGTTAGTGAGGCGGATCACCGAGCTGCACGAAGTAAAGGAGGAACAGGAGCGTCTCGCCGCGCTCAAAGCGCAGAGGGAGGCCCAGGAAACCTTCGATCGCGTGTGTGCAGCAGTCATCGAACAGGCTCGACGTGCAACACTTCGACCGTGGCTTAGGGATGGTGGATCGGACGTTATGATGAGGATCTTCAAGCATCTCGCCGTAGAACAGAATGGCTTCAAGAGCTTAATGGCTTTGCGCGCTGTCTGTAGACCTTGGAGGATGATCGCCAGCCATTCTTCGCTATGGGTGTACATCCATGTCGACGAGCTTCCTCCACATCTATTGGTAAGTAAGAAATGCACCATCCCGTTCTGTGAGTTCGAAGTGCGCCTAGGCCAGATCAAGAAGCAGCTCGAAATGGCCGGAAGCACGAACGATCTCCATATCTCGTATCGCAAGGGTGTTAAAGCCGGGACATATGACCAGAATCCGTGCTGGGAGGCGCTGTTCGAGGTGCGTCGAAGATGGGTAGCGCTTGAGGCTACGCTCTTTGACTGCGAGGACGCTTGCAATCTCATGTTGCGCCTTAGTATGGATCAATCAGTCCATAAGCTGTCAGATTTGTCGATTGGGACATTGGAACGTTCTGCAACGGAAGCGGACGAAGGAGACTGTGGTCTTTCTTTGCTCATGAACACGGAATTCGCTGACACCGTCGAACATCTGCGTCTCGCGACATTTGGTCTCCCCTCGGCCAACCTCACGTTTCACAACCTCTCTACTCTCCACCTCATCGACAGACACTCGGACATAGGTCATACCGGACAACAAACAATCGAAATGACGCCAGCAAGGACCCTCGCCCTCCTCGCCGGCTCTGTATACATCAAAGAGTTCATTTTCGACTATCGCAACTCGCTTCATCTCTGGCACGGGAAGGAATTGGTCAGTCCGGACGCTCAGCATCCTACCGTTGAACTCCATCATCTCGTCCATATGGACGTCAGATGTCCGTTCGTCATTCTGCAGTGTTTGATCTCCTTTATCTACGCTCCAAACGTGGAGGACCTCGTCCTGCATGGCTTACCCTACGGCCAAGGCGTCAACCACCAAACGACGATTTATTCCTTCCTTGCGGATAGCCCTAGGACGTCATTGAAGTCCCTCTCACTTGGCGGCCTCCTCCTAGACATGTTCCCTTGGGGCCCAGCAAGTCTGAGGTCCCTCCAGAGTCTCCACCTCGACAACATAGTGAACCCCAACGAAGTCATAGACCGTCTCTTAACCTCCCGTGCCTTGCGTTCGCAATCCGGACAACTGGCGAACGCGTACTGGAATGTCCCTAAACTCCAAGTCCTGAAGATCGACGGCCCCTACGACGGCATCAACTTCAACGAGTTGCGCGAGATGGTCCGGAAGCGCCATAACGACTTCCGGTGCAAACGACGGGGCGTAGTCCCTTTGCGGCACCTTGCGATCAACAATAAGGATTTGCTCGCTGGTAAGAGGCTTGGCGAGATGTGGGTCCCCGAAGGGACGGAGAACTATCGCACTAAGGATACCTCTCGCAATCAACTTTTGGCGATGAAAAAGCTGCAACGCACTTTGAAGCAAGTGAGTCATACTGACCTTTCCAAGCCGAATAAGAAAACCAGGTGAGTATCTGTGATGGTCGTAACGATATGCCTTCTCATTCATTATGGCTTTACAGATCGGCTGGACTGCGTGGTTGAGCACTGTACACATCGGCGTACAAGACTGTATTTCATTCTCGGTTATCTGTTGCGTTCGTCTATGATGATTATGTTATAATTATGACCATGCTTATATTGCTTGTCTCTATAATAATAACTAAAACAATGTAGCATCCTTATAAAAATAGTCTCATGACGGAATATATTTTTAGTAGACAGCAATATCGCGTTCAGATCGTCCCCAGGTACGATGCCTAATATAAGATGAAAGCAAACATTTGAATTCAGTTTAAGTATATAAGCAAGTATGTACAGTCCACCCGTCCGTTCGAAACAACAAACGGCGAGGTGACCACTACTAAGTACATACATAGTCCTAATCGAACGAAAAATGTCACGGTGAAACGAGTGTTCCGGAATGCGAAGTCGAACCCAAGTGTTGAAACGACTTGAGATTCGTATGTGTGTATCTACGAGATAATTCGATGTATAAATCGAGTTATCTGGATCCGAGGGATGAGAAGCGACGAGAGCAGAGCAGGAGACGAGATAGGATAGGATGAGAGGATGGGATGGGATGGATGCAAGGAAACGGTGTAATGAACGTGCAGTGTAATGAATGTGCGATGGACAATGAAAGCAATGAGCGTGCGGATGATAGCATGATAACAACGAGAACGAGATAGATGCAGTGAAAGGAGTAAATGAAGGTAAATGACCGTGATACAGTTGGTAATACGCCAACACTGATTTGATGATAGATTGAAGCACTGATTGCGATATGTTGAAGGAGTGACTTGAATGCTGAATCCGGAATGCGGTTGAATGGTGATACAATGGCAATGTAATGGGGTGAGATCATATGTGCGGTCTAGTGGATAGGATGGAGGTTAGATGCGATGAGGATACGGATGGCGGGGTACGCACGTTATACAATATGAACATGAATGCGATGCATATGTGCAGTGAAGTGAACTTGAGCCTGAAGTAGGCGATGGGATGCGTGGTTTTGATTTGGTGGGTGATGCCTGACGATGCGAATGTATATGGACATGGATAGAATGCGCTGAAGAGAATGCAAGGAAGCGGAAGAAATAGGCGTGGGTGTGGGTGTTCAGATCACCCAGATGTGCCAGGATACCGCCCCTCTGCCCAATCCAACACGACGCGTCCAACCTCGGGGATGGACACTTGGGCTTGGAGGAAACATACCTGTGTTCAATCGATGGTTAGCGACCGCATATAATAACAATAACGCATATATGCGAGGAAAAGAACGAGACAATATACTCACATTCTCAGCAACCCTCCGATCCCTAAACTCAATCCATATACTCCCATCCTTCGCGCGGCACATCCTGCTTACTTCGCCTAGGCCCTATAATTAAACAAACGAATCAGCATCATGATCAAAGAAGCAACGAGGGATATCAAGAAGGCAAAAGCAAAATGAGCAACCAAACAAACAAACAACCGTCATCTCATCTCATCTCAACCCAAAGTCCAAGGACACACGAAGTCGCAAATGAGATCTAAAAATAAAATGAAGAAAACACCCACCTCAGCCCACCTCCCCAATCCCCTCACTCCCCCCTCATCATCTGCCTGTATCCCCTTCACGATCAGCCGCTTCTGCTTCGGCCGCGGCATCATCGCTTCCAAGCTCAGCAGCCCCGTCTTGCGGCTGTACGTGCTCCCCCGGCGCGACCTTGCACTCGAACCTAAGCTGGAGGGCGTGTCGAGTTCGATGAGGTTGGGGGAGGACGCTGCGCTGGGGTGTGAAGCGGAGGATTTGAGGGGGGTTAAGAACTGATATTGACTTGGGTTGAAGAACATGCGTTCGGATCTGCTTGGTGTTGACGTCGAAGGGTCGGGATGTGGGGTTGGTGGTTGATGTTGAGGTTGAAGTGGTTGAGGGTATGCGTACGGATACCTCGAATTCGAGTTCGCTATATGCGTTTGGGAATACGAGTATTGTGGCTGTTGTTGCGATCGTTGGTGCGGTGAGCTGGGTATGGGTATCGCGCGCTCGCTGATGGGTCGTCTTCTGCCCGTTAACGTCCCGTTTAGAGAGCCTGTCCCAGGTCCAGATCCACTAAAAATTCCAGAGCCAGAGCCAGGTCCGAATCCACTCTCAGCTCCAGATACCGTCCCAGAGCCAAGCCCCGTAACAGAAACGCTCTTCAACCTATTCACAAAGAACCCTGACTCCCTATCCTTCCCTTTCTCTTTCTCCCTAGCTCTATCACGCTCCCTATGAATATCCTCCCCGTCCGACTCGTCACAAGACGAAGTACAAGACGAGAACGACGCTAATGATAACACCGAGGGTGCCGTCCCTGTCCCTGTTGCTGTTGTCCTCGCAGACGTGGAGAGTGAGATAGACGCTAACGAGGTGCGGAAGATGGAGCGCAGGGAGAGGCGGTCGTCGATTGGAGTCGCTATTGAGGTTGCTGTTGTTGCTGTCGAGGTGGTGGGGGTGTTTGATAAGGCTGGGACGGGTTGGTCTGAGGAGACGAGGATGTACTCTTCTTCTTCTTGCTCTTCTTCGTATTGCGGATGAGGTGGTGCCGGATGATGTGGAGCTGACACGCTGCGTCGATGTCTTTGTGATTCGGGTGTGACAGGGGACGGTAAAGGTGAGTAATGCGCGATGGGGTACGGAGGGGGTGTTTGCGAGCCGGGGGTAGGGGGTCTTGATTCTAAAGCCAAGTCGTCTTCGGAATCTGAGTCTTCGCTCTCGTTGTTATTGTGATGCACGTCGCTAGGGAACTCGCCCGAACGACGACGCCGACGACGGTGGGTGAGCGGTTGCAAGGTTGTGTCGGAAGCTTGGGTGCGTAACCATTGTCTGGTGGCGCGGTGGCGTTCGAATTCGACGGGGATGGTTGTTGGTGAAGCCTATAATGTGACAGGGAACAAGATAAATAAGCTATTAGCCCTTGATATGATATGAAACATGCCACTTACGACGCCAATTCCAGTATATGTACGCGTTCGCAGGTCCTCAAATTGCAGCTGCATTTCGTCCAGCCCAAAACGCATCGTCATCTCGCGTTCAAAGTCGCGCACTTGCCATTCGGGGGGGACGTTCGACGGCGTGGTTGGCGCGTTGGACTTGGGCTTGTACTTGGGTTTAGACTTGGAGGAAATCGGGCTTGAGTTTGAGGGCGAAACGCGTGATTTGGGTGAGGTGCGATCTAGCCAGGATGGGAGACGGCCGCGGATGGATTGAAAGTCGGGGAGAAAGCGCATGGGGGGCGGCGTTGGCGCGTCTTGGGCCGAGTTTGGAGAGTTCGACGCGTCGGTTCGCGCTGGAAGGACGCAGATAGGACCCCCGGAGACAGAGAGAAGATAAGGAGGGGATAATGAACGACAAGTGCGATTATTGAGGAAATTACGGGGAGGATATGGAGTTATATGTCAGTGTCTGGGAATTGTTTGTGATGACTAGTGAAAGGACATACGCGAGCTGCCACGGACGTCGAAGATATCCATCCTCTATGGTGAAGTTGGTGATTGAGGAGGAGGAGGAAGAGAGGAAGAGAGGTTCTGTGATATTGGGGAGGGTCAAGGCATCTCGGTTGAAGGATTCTCTGGAATATATGATGGGGATATCGAATGGGAAGCAGCCGTCAGGTTCCGCCTCGGCGCCAGAACGTGTCAGACTTGCGGCCTCCTTGAACGGCTGTGGGCGCCACCACCCAGATCCCAGAATAGTATCGCCGAGACGCTTGCTCCAATAATGCCAAACCTAACGCTATCCGCCTCGTGTACGACGTCGGAATCCGGGGAGAATCTCTGCGGTGCGCAGGGAGGAGGAGGAGGAGGAGAACATAGGCGTAACAGTGTGACAAGTGGGCTGGTGGTCGCATTCATCGCCCCCATCATCTGCTCTTGGCCTTCGACAGATGTCGTCGCACAAATTACTCCTTGATAATCCACATACACCCCGGCTCAACAGTTTCTGCCAATCTGTCTACCAGAACTCTTCCATGTCAACGTCGTCCTACCTAAGGTCACCTCGGACATCTTACAGGTTCTTACATCTCCCTATCAAGCCCAGCCTTCAAAGTTATCCCAAGAACGTCTCATGGACGAATCCAGCTAACGGCTATCATCACCACCCCTGCGAAGCAACCACTTCCATATCCGTCACAATGCATGCCCGCATTAGGGACGATCGCAGCGCACACGACATGCGTTCCACCTCGAGTTCTGGTTCAGAAGTGCGCGGGTCTTATAGGCTCGTACATGGCACTGTCTTCTCCAGCCAATTTCCCTCATTCTCTTTCATTCCTCGGCTTAATATCTCAGTGCAGGTTTGACTTTTACGGCCTTTACGCCCTCTGCTCAAGCGAATACGCGGCTCGCGAAGCTAATAAACTGTGGGCCGACATCCGCTCGGATCTGTAGGCGCAGCGGATTTCTCAGTAGAAAGTGGGCTGGGATTTTCCCAGTTAGTCTTCCCTGCGGAAAATGTCGTAAGTATTGGCTGAAGCTATACAATTCATTCTGCCAATGATTAATCACGTCTTGGCAGTAGGAAATATGGTCATCGCTTTTCAATTCAATGGCCCCGCACGAATGCACTTTGTTGACCAGCACGGAATGCAGAGGCTATTTTTAAAGTCTCGCAATCTGACGACCACTACAATCGCTTTGACCGGATAAGTCGCATACGGATTACAGGAACAGCAGCTAAGCTCGGGAATGCAAGCGATACAAGCCAAACTCAGCATACTTAGAACAATCAGTAAGTCCATAGCTAGCAATCAATCCAAATACCTAGGCTCATCCAAAAATACTTTACGCTTAGAATTAAGAAAAAAAATGAAAACGAAAAATTCCTTGTCCCCTCCAAATCCGCTCTAACGCCTCCCAAACGCGTTTCAGGTTCGTTCATTTCAGAAGAGGCCTCGTAAGTGTTCTTTAAATCTTGAAAATAAAACGTCTCAACAACTCAATAGAATCCCTAGTCAGTGGCCACTGGTCTCAAACACCAGACCATTCAACCCCAACATTCAATCCCAGAATGCAATTAAGAATGTCCATATTGAAATCTCACGAGGGGCCTATATACAAACAAACATCTCAATTGCCTTTGATTTGATCGGGTATAACAAGTGGCATTCAGGAACGACAAAGAGACGACTCAAGTGAACGGAATGACTTGAAGTATGTATTGGGTATGGGCTACACCGGATTGGAAACGACGACTCACGAGCAAAAATGGGCGATAGCGGGAATGGGTGAACTGGGCGAATCGGATATGGACAAGTATAAATGTACGTCCGCAGTAGATCAATGTTCATAATTCAGCGCAGTGTAATATTTATTTAATATCCGACTACGATCTTGACAGAATTTCTTCTCTTGGAGGAGCTTCGGGTTAATATGAAGAAGTCCCAATGGAGCGCCTTTTAGCTAGGAAAAGAAAAGAGAACTAAGTCCTCATGCTCAGGCGTACTCCCTGGCACTTCCAACGCAACGCACCCTCTCTCTTCCCCCTATCTCCGAATGCCTCCCTTGAAGGACCTTCTTTACAGAAAAGCCTGTGTAAATATTCTCTAAATCCATCTAATTCCCCTCGCATCTGGTCTCTGGTCTCAGGTCTCAGCGATATTCAATATCAAGCCTCTGGCGCAATACTTACAACACAACACAATTCAGAAATTAATTTAGGACTCAAGAGTCTCCCCAGGTAATACAAACTTGAAGCATTTCAATTGACTTTGAAAATGAACACCATAAACAACATTCAGGAACCTAGACGAGAAGGTGATCTAAGTGCAATACATATGGGTCACAATACGAATACAGTGAACGCGTACGACGAAAATGGGCGATAGCGGGAGCCACAAAAATGAACGAATATGGAGCAAATAGTAGCTCACAGCTCACAATCACAATCCTGTTCTTTATAATATTTATTCGGGACTAATGATCTCTTTTAGTACGCTAATATGTTTTCCTCCCTCCGAGCCCCCTGGCGTCTCTACTAGGAGCAAAGTTCACCGTGGCCCTTCCCGACACGCGACTCTGAATGCTTATCAACAATTTTTTTATCGGAAGAGCCTTCGTAATTATTCGCTAAAATCCCATTCATCCATATCAATGCAACGTCTTGACAACTTGGACTCAATAGAGTCTGGTCATTGGTTTCACCCATCGTGATGTTCAATACACACTGTTTATCTAGACCTCCGCAATGCGAAGTCAAGATCTCGCCGGTCTCGCAAGCGAATAAACAAGCATTTCCATTTTTGAACGAGTATAACGAATGGCAATCACTGGCAGGATCGTCGTGAAAGAAGCAACAGAAAGGGGATGAAAATACGAGTGAAAATGGGCGACAGCGGGAATGGTAAGAATGGGGCGATTCGGACGACAATTAGTAAGTGGTAAAAACCCAGCACGATCCTAATATTTATCCAATATTCCCTTATAGCACGAAAAAGAAACAAGGAAGTCCGCATCGGAGTAAATCCTTCTTACCCGAGTCCACTGCATCACGCACCTACACAAATCCCTCTCATCGATCCTCTTCGCCAGTGCATCCAATTTCACGAATTAATGCCGTGTTTTGACAACTCAATAGCCTGAGAGTACCATCGTGATATTCAGCGTTCAATTTTTTTTTTCGAAGTCTCGATATGCAATACAATCAGTTTTGCGCGGGTTAGACGAATGACATTCAGGAACAGCCCAGCCGTGGGCATTGCTCAGAGAGAAAATATGTAAAATACGAACGACGCAGCGGGAACGCCGAGCAAACCGGGTGATTGTGGACAAATAATTGAGTAGCCTGAGGATATGTCAGAGTGTGTATTTTAAATGATCCATCCGAATACTAGTATCTTATCTGATAATCCTTTTAGGGCGCCGAAGAGAAAAACGAAAAATAATTCCTCACTCCTTCACACTGTCTAGGCTGCCGTCTCCGGGTCCAAGGCGCCTCCTTAAAGTTAATAATCTTACAAGCACACCATTTCAAGTTAGAACACGCTACGAGGGTTTATGATCAAAACCTCTCATCCTCATCGTGACTAGAAGCCCAAGTCAGGCTGAAACTGGGGATTTCATCGTAAACTTTACCAAAAATAGGCATTTGACAGCTGATATTATGGATGTGTAAGAAATACCGCTTGAAAGTTGAACGTCAAGCTTGCGACTGGGGCCTTGCGTCTGACCTGTCAACGCCTTGTCGCCAAAAAGGCGCTGCTTGGAAATGTCGACGCTAGAAAGCCGCTGTCGAGGAAGACGATTAGAGCATTGACATCAGCGGATGTCACTGAACTTGAACCCTATCCTCTAACCACGTCGGTGGGTGTTCTCACAACTTGCAGCGGGTGTCCGACCCCCGTCCACCAATCCGTTGTATTTGGAACTTCTCGAGTCGAGGGGCATCTCTAGGGTCTGCCGTAAGGATTTGTCGTCCCAAGCCCATATGTATCCATTTTGTCGAGTATCTGGACGGACATATGGCCGTCATGATTAATTTGCCCAAAGCCTTCCCCACGTCAAGGTGCCCCAAGAGAATATGTACTGTTCTTGGCAAAACGTCCATCGCGGCGCTCGCTATTCGTCCGGCACCTCACCTCTTGTGCCGGCTCCGAAATGCCAGCGCTTGAGGATGCGTATCACCGTGATGATAATAATATGTTGTTCTTTGTGGGCACACATATGCTGCTTTGACTTGCTGAAGATTGAACGTTTATCCAGAGGTTTACCCACTTAGTATAAACTGGAAGCCTTTCCTCAACAGGCCATGACACTCCAAAGTGGATTGGTGCCAGATGTGACAATTGACTTTTGCTACGCTTGTCATTCAGTACTATCAAGGAATAGATACTCAGTCTCTTAGTGATTTCATTATACGGAGACGTTTGACTTCGTTGTAATTGGTGGTGAGCTAGTACTTCAAGTTATATTTGAGTGTCCATAATACGAACTGAACCCTATGTGTTATGCGCAGGTGGTACAGCCGGCTCAGTCATTGCCAACCGACTAACGGAGAATCCGAATTTCAATGTGCTCGTAATTGAAGCAGGACCATCGTAAGTACGATAATGAATCTGATCATTATCATATATATTGATTATTCGTCGTACAGCAATGAAGGCGTTCTGGATATCATAATATCTGCTTTCGCTTTCCAGCTTACCAACACTGCATATGATTGGAACTTCACGATGGTCTCTCAAGTAGGCCTAAATGGGAGGGTATTAACGTTAGAGAGAGGCTATGTTTTAGGTGACAGTAGTTCCGTCAGTAAGTGCTACTCAGGCTTCGTATTTAGTGGACGCATAATTAAAAATAGGTTATGGTATAGATGGTATGGACTACGCTAGGGGTTCATCAGATGACTACGATCGGTTTGCGAGAGTAACTAGTGACCAGGGATGGTTCTGGAATAACCTCCAGCCATTTATTCATAGAGTAAGCTCAGCCTCAAATTTATGTATCGAACATTAGCTCATGATGGTGTAGAACGAGCGATTCGTGCCCCCAGCGGATGGTCACAACACGAATGGTGAATTCAATCCGCGCGTCCATGGATTTGATGGTATAGACTTCGTCAGCCTCAGCTCTAGTCCGATCAAAGGGTTAGTCAGACTAATCTTGATTTGAAGGATGAATTTCCTTTCAACCTTGACATGAACCCTGGAAAACCACCTGGTGTGGGTGAGTACTAATTCCTCTTTCATTCCATATCATTCATTCCTGATCGTTTATGACGCTCATAGTGTTCGCTCAATCCACTATCGGACAAGGAGAACGTAGCAGTGCTGCTCGGACATACCTGGGTCTCAAATATAGATGCCGTCCTAATCCTCATATCGTGACTGATACGTTCGTTACACGTATGTTGTCGACGGGAGTGAATGCGTCGCTAGACCTTAGGGTAGTCGAAATAGCGTCTAACGCAACGGGTAGGCAGACACCCATCCACATATATATTCATAAGGATTTACTAAACTGTAAAATAGGACCAAGGATATATGTCATCGCAACAAAAGAGGTCATCCTCTCCGCAGGGTCGATCGGTACCCCGCATATACTTATGAACTCTGGCTTTGGCGACAAGGCAGAATTGGAGGAACTGGGCATAAAGTCGGTAAAAACCTCCGAGATCACCCAGCAACGAGGGTATCGTTTTCGACGATTGGGAAGGACGTTCCTACGTGAGTGAATCGGTTCCTTCCTGAGCTTGTTCAATGTTAATCTTTCGAAATAGATGGCAGGATAATGCCACTGTACTCGCGGAAATTCTTGCTCAGTGGAAGACCAATCGGACTGAGCTTCTGTATTCTGCCAAATGTGACAGGATTGGTGTTTATGAGTACGCAATCATATCGGGGCTGTCTATGAAAGTCTGGATTGCATCGAAGGATGTCTTCTTTCTCCTGCCAGTCTTCAATGGAGCGATAGCGAAGGTATAAACATTGATATGGAGCAATCTAACAACCGAGTAAGTTGCAAATACTGGGAGTATATATTTAGAGTGACTTACCTCGAGAGGTTCGGACAGTCTTTTGTCAGCATTGATGTGTTCGGATAGGAAGGATAGTAATTTCCTTCCGAATCCTCAAAACCCCTTTCTTTCAGCATGCTCGAGCTCATACTTGTTCGCCAAAATAGAGCTCAGAGGGGAGTCGAGTGACCAGTGGTCCTTTGAGGTAATGGGCGTAGGGCATTCATCTCCGTCCGTGATATTTTGCTCCTGTACCGACTCTTCCATTAATTTGTCATG
Organism: Sphaerobolus stellatus SS14; assembly: GCA_000827215.1. Classification (NCBI taxonomy): domain Eukaryota; kingdom Fungi; phylum Basidiomycota; class Agaricomycetes; order Geastrales; family Sphaerobolaceae; genus Sphaerobolus; species Sphaerobolus stellatus. The sequence continues at coordinate 566,071 of KN837100.1, read as the reverse complement.
AATATCAACTGCGGTTCTAATCTGTGCAATTGCTTCTTGATTCTCGTCTATTTTGAGTGATCTATACCTGAAGATAAGTCTGTTGATCAATTTTCAATTCAAGGCTATGCTCACCTGGACTTCCGTATCTTTGAAATTCGTCTGAGCATATGCTTGCTTCACTTCTTTCCCCTGGTCATGTAGTATAGTTTACTGTTGATCCTTTCGCCCGAAGATCTTCGGTTAGATGTAGTAATGTATGGTGTTTCGGATAATTGTAGTTTTTATCAAGATCCAATGATAGACACTATAAATACGAGACATAAGCCATCAAATTGTACTGATATTCGAGGCAGAAAACATACCAAACAAATTGCCTCATATTTCGGCAGGCATTTCTCTAAATACTCTATTTGTTCATCGCTGACAGGATTCAATGAAGCAATAGTTCGAATAATGCCGCAGAGTCGAATGGCCTGAACCACTACGGAATCCCTTGGTAAAATATCAACTATGCAAGGGAGTATACACTACACCAATGTCAGCACTTAGCTTTCTATTGCAGTAGCCAATTCATACCTTGAGAATATCTCGATAGTTATTATCATCAGCGAAATCTACGGCAGTGACTTCTTGTCATTGAAGGGACAAATGGTAGTATTGGGACCCCTGCATATACTGTATAGTTACATAGGTAGCGTACATTGTAGTAATGTATGTTTTTTCAAAGCTTTGGGGATGTTGTATTGAATGTGTTGTGGCATCAGAATAAAATAGACATTCGGAACAATTCTCAATATGACTTCCCCAATGGAACTCAGCAGAGCCCAATGGAAAGTAACAACGCCGGTGGGTTTTCAACACCTAAGTTACCGGTTGTTGAGGTGATAGTTTTTTTGTAGCGCTGGTCGAAGAACCCCCTAGAGGGATAAATTCGGAATCGCCCAAAGATACCATATGGTGTCAATCGAGTGTCCCTGTAGTCATTCACTAATCGAAACTAAGAGTTGATATATAGACTAGGGTGCATACCACAGCACAGGCGCTAAAACATATTCTTGTCAACTTTCCTGATGTTGGAGATTACCGTCTCTTATCTCTCCGTGACGCCAATTCCATCTGTTATATTCATCTTTTCATCCAAATACTTTCACCTCCTCCAAATATTCATGCAACCCCCAAAACGATGTGCTAAGGTGGATAGTAACCGAATCTTCATTCTTTGAAACAAACACAATTGACAAGAAAAACAGCACAAGCATCATGAAGTATATTGGTAACAGCAACAAGGTATTATGACAGAAATCAACAATCAGAATGGATAGAAATGAATCTCAACAGTTGATAAGAAACAGCATTATTATCTATCAAGACAATACAAGCTTCGCGCCATCTCGAAAATATTTAGTGATAAGGATGTACAAATCTGGCATTATCGTAAGGTCCAAATAGAAATCCTCGCTCAGAGAATCCACAAAAATTAAGTTCCATGCAGCACGAGGCACGAGTGGATAGAGCTCTTCCGTAAACAGCTTTAAATTCTCGTCATTGAGATGCACTAAAACCCAGGTGTTGTCGGGAAGGTTAAGAGCCTCCTGGATAGGCAACCTGCCGCAAACGTTCCATGAAAAAAAAATATAGTGAATCTGGTGCCGTGGCAATAACTGTCGGTTGGCCTTTAGATAATCTTCTGAGAAAAACATAAAGCATGAGCGATGCTGCATCTGAAAAGACATACACATTCTGTAAGCGATTCGGACTAGCATTGCCCAACACTAACCTTTCCCCGCTTGTATCACAAACACGCCGGATTGGTACCAATTCTTAAAATCTGCAACCACGGCGGAGAAATTCTTACGGAACTCCAGCGAAGCGAAGCCACAACCTATATCCTCCAGATTAAGCGTTTTGACGATATGTTTGGTCAGATAGATTGTGTTCGGGGGGCGGGACGTTTTACGTTTTTTTTTTTTTCGTGAGAATCACTATCTTCTTGTCGAGCACTTTCCCCTTTAACGTCATACAAGCTCGGTCTTATAAATATGGATTAGTCTTAACTGCAGATTTCACCAACCATTTGAGACGTACCAGGAGGCGGTTCATCTGGTGCGAGCGAGGGTCATGTCAGCAGGGACGGAATGTTTCCAAACCAAGCGGATGTCACTTACAAAAGGATGTCAATATAAGATCTATACGGCTGCCAGACTCTCCAATATAGTCTTCGACCATGTCTTTGGGTGAGCATCTCACGGTATGCTTTCTCACATACTCTTCACAGAGAGATATTGTGTCAAGTTCGTCGAGTGAGCCGAGTGGAAAAGGTTTAATAGGCTGCGGAAGACATTAGCACAGATGAGCTAGAGCGGAAAATGTAATTCCGTACTCTCCAATATTGAATGTCGCGATACACTGTCTGCGAAGGAAACGCATATCTAACCTCAATGTCCACGTTCTCTAACGTACGACATTCTCCCCTCTTGACTATGAGACAGTCCCTTCCGGCAGACCCGATTCCTCCGAATACACACACCAGTTCATCTGAAGGCGATCGCATTCCATTTTGAGCAAACGTCGTCGACGCAGAATATGTAGCAGCGGTAGTGGTGGTAGTGGTGCTCATGATGTAAGTTGAAGGAGTTCACAGTCGATCGTTACCACTCGGCGGCGACGATTCCCGAGATCTGAACCGCCCTGTTGGTTCAGCCACGGCCGGTGACTCAAACCGTCGTCTAAACCGCCATCCAAGGCAGTAATGCTTTATACTATAGCCGGGTAGGAATGACATCAATACTGCAGGTAGATGAATAGCTAGCTAGCTGCAAGATCTACGTCATATCCTTCAAGACTACATCCAAGGACCCATGGGTGACTTCAAGTGTACTTACTACCGGTCAAGTACGGAAAGCTGAGAGGTCTCTATGTGAGTACTATGTACATGGTTAATTCCTTTCATTCTTTATTGACTAACATTTCATTCCGGATTATATGGGTTGCTCCTTTGAGTCGTCTTTTTGGACCTTTACATCGATGTAAAGGCCATCGTGTGACCTCTCTGGGCAACGACGTCACTTACACTTCACTCCAAGACTACATTCAGATCTTCCTAGTAGTAACACAGGTGAGTAGTGTACTTATATATTCCGATACATACTACTATTATCTACCTATTAGGGTTGGT
>KN837100.1:515251-554289 GCA_000827215.1 Sphaerobolus stellatus SS14 | reverse complement strand
AATAGGGATAAGGATTCTGCGGTGTAGGAAGAGTCTGAAAGCGAGAATGGTATTCTGGTGTGTGTGCTGGTTGACCTTGATATTCGTTTATATGCTGTTTGAGGTATACTGGAGGATGGCCGGACTGGTGGGGTGGATGTGTAGTAGATGGCAGGGGTGCAGGTGTGTACCATGAATGGGTCGGATAAGGATGCTGGATTGAACCAACATTGTTATAATGCAGCGGAGGATATAATGGACCACGGGGTACTGGCAGGCTAGCTTCTGGTATAGGAGGAGAATGGTGAGGTAATTCTAGGTATTGGTGTGGTAGTGTAGCCTGAACCAAGTCAGTATGTAATTATATTTGAAAAATACAACGCACTTTGAAATTTGAATCTATCGTTGTTGGAGTCCAAATATAATGGCCTGAATTCTGCGTCTCCGCTCTATGTAGACTAGGGATAGTTGAAATGGAGGTGCCAGCTGTCATAGCAGGGACAGGACAGGCAGATTCGACAGAATTAGTATCTAGAGCAGTAACAGAGGGTGGAATAGAGACTCTGCCGGAGCTCTGGTCTTGAAGGCTCCAAAGGCCAGCACGAAGTCCCTCAATCTGTTGCGCCATCTGTAATCTCTTTGCAGCGGGTTCCATCTCTTTACCTGATGTAAAGGGCCGCTTGAGTGTATTTCTCTGTGTTTCCTTTTTCTCTTGAAGCTTCGAGATCTGTGTATATGCCTTCTTAAGCTCTTCATCATGTGCTTTCAGTGTACGCTTCTGTACACCAGCTGGTAAAGCCAATTAAATTGAAATATTTTATGCAGAACTACGAGAGACTTACAGGCTCTAACTACCACACATGATACACGAAGGTAATATGTAGGAAGCCGATCCCGGGAAAATATTCCATGCTCTTCAAATAGTTCTAAGGCTACCATGGAGCGAGTGTCGTATTGAAAGCTATGCATAGCTCCAGGGACCAGTGACATCTTCCTCCCGTCACGATAAATATTTCAATGTGATTGCTCATTTCCATTTGTGGTATTTGGTGAAGCTTTCCAGGCCTCCACAGGTATCTTGCTTAGAGGACGGTAGATAGCAGCCAATATTGAGTTTTCAGCAGACCGCTTATCCTTTAACCAATCTGCAATAGAGTCAGTAAATGTAGATAACAATATGTATGTTTTAAAAAATTACCTGATGCTTTTTTCCCTCCAGCTGCAATGAGAGCAATCATAGCTTCATAATTATGAATTGGATCCGCAGAATAAAGACTCATCATGGCTCGGTATACAGGGGATGACACATGTAGTTTTAGATTATGGACACGGGTGGTGTAGTGTTGGAAACAAATACGAAGGCACCGCTTTGTATGGTCATACGGTGTAAGCACATGAAGCGGTTTGGTCCAATCCACAGAACAATAGCCAGACGTGTTCCGACAGATATCTTGTAAACAGAGTCCTAAACCTGATCTCACATTATAATTTTATTAACTTATTAAACTGAAAGTGACGCACCCAATGCCTGTCCACGATGTTCATCTGTGATGATAGTATCCCAGCCTGTTCTATGTATATGTTGAAACTGAACCTGTTGGCCTGTGTCCGCTTCAACAATGGCAAAGATTCGCTGGAACAACACTTTATGGGTTTTGGCACTCTGAGATGTTGTAAAGGCATGAGCAATGACCACAGCTATATGATAAATAAATATAATATATCTGGTATCATAGAATAGAAGAAGGAAACAACTTACACCGTGAATACTCTGGAAACCATGCTTCAATTTCAAATTCTTGCTAGCAGTGAGTTCTCTTGAAGGAAGTGTCTATTGAGGGTCGGGTTGTCTGTAGAAATAGCTCACTCATTGTCTTGAACATGTAGATAATGAGTGAAAATGACCCTTCCCCCGGAATATCAATTTTTTCAGCAGAGCGGACATAGACTTGATCAGGAGGGAGTAAAGAATTTTCTTCAACTATTGTGAGAATACCTGTAAATGTAAGTAAGTAAGAATATAACCTGATAATTGCATTTTGTATACCTTCAAACCCTGTTCCATTAGGAAATCGGTCAAGACGCAACTTGTTGATTACTCGAGCCACATGGTCAACATTTCCTAGGGAAGGATGCAGGTCACTAAGAGAGGGATCTTGTAATCCATTCCAGTTTAGTGCTTTTCGGAGTCCTATCATAAATGCTGAATCCAAAATGATTTTTCTTGGAGTTGCATTAGCCAATCTCCATCCAAGAGTATCGAGCAATGTCATAAAAATATCTTCGATGGGTTTAGGAGTTCGTGTCGCCCGAGGATCTGAGTGGAGTGAGGATTGTGGCAAATCATCACTATCCAGGGATTTGTGGCCTTATCATTTGGATAATAAACTTCGAAGCATGCAGAGCAAGGACCTGAATCAATCAATTGACCACGCTTAAGAATACCTTCCTTTGTGTGATGGAAATTCACTATAATCTGTGATTTATTGTGAGTTAGGGAACCGAGGATGCAACAAAGACGGCATACCACACAGTTCCTTTTGCTCCCTTGTAGAAGAGACAAAATTACAGGGAATGAGAGGTCCATATCCTTCTCTTCCAGCCTTTTCTTCAATATCCATAATTGTTGCTAATTCATTGGTGCAAAGGGCACGTAAATACTCCAAGTTGAAGTCATTGAGGTTGCGTATGATTAAATGTGCTCGATGACCTTTCCGTCAATTCTCATACCTAGCCATAAATTATAGAAAGAATATAGGAAATTTTTGAATACATACTGAATAAATGAATGGCCAAACTCATCCTGCTTAAATACAAGCTTCCCATCACACTTTTGAATATCCCCAGGATTTCTGGATTGTATGTCAGATAAGGATTCATAAAATAACAAAGCGGATTCTGGAGTGTCTTCCTCATCCTCATCTTCCTCATCTTCCTCTTCAACCTCTGGATTGAAGAGACAACCATTCTGCATTAAAGCACAGAAAAATCCCAATGTCTTCATAAATACTTCATGCTGTGCTGAATCAACAAACTTCCCCATTGAACCTGAGCTAGGATGTTGGACATTAACTGACAGAGTTGGTAAAATGCCTGTATATGCACATTTCTTAACTCCCATACCTAGAAGACCAAGAATTAACAAAAGAAAAATAAATAAATCATTAAAGAAAATAAACAAACATTCAGCCTTAAATTGGTGAGAAATCGTAAATGGTTTCTCCTCCCCCTCTGAAAGGAGAAAAAGGCAAACATTCCTCCTTGAGCCGTGTTTACCCCAAATCCCATATTGGATGTTTAACTTGGGGTCGAAGTCTTCTTGCTCATCAGGCCAGTAAGGAAATATATGTGCAACTGCCTTGCTAGACAAGTTTCCTGTCTCTGGATATTCAACAATTACATTTTCAGGATGACAAATGAATTTCTGAGTATATCCCTGAGACGTAGTTCGGTTGCGGCCAGCCAGAATCTCTTCAGCTGTATATAGTGTCACAGAGGGTGGAATATATTTTATTCTTGATGAAATAATTGAATTATTGATGATGGAAGATGTAAGCAGTGCTTTAAATCTGGTGAGTTCTGATTGAGGACTAGATGGAGGTGAAATAAGGAGACCAGCTTCCTGGAGGATATCTCGAACTTTCTGCAGGGCTTCCAGCTGGGCTGCTGTTATTGGCACTGGCACGGACATGGATGGTATGAGGCTCAGGCTGTAAGACAGACACTCGAACTCAACATCTTCTGTTTCCTTAGTATCTGCTCACAAAAATATTCAACTTGTTGCATTGGTCCACTCAATCTTGCGAAGCTCATCCTCTGGTTTAGAATACACTGCTTATCATGGTCTGATTTATTACAGAGAGCAAATGATAATTAAGCTAAATTATAAATATTTAAAAGGTACTGCATATATCCTGCCCAAGAGTCCCGCTTCGCCAGTTAAGGCAATGCTGAAACTGATGAGGCTGCTGACTCAGCAGGTAAGCCTTGACAGCTTCAAGCCTTTGCTGCCTATTCCATGTGGATAATGGAAATGTGTGAGCTGCTCATAAGATTCCTCAGTATTCTCTTATTCTTATTTGCTGACAGAGATTATAGGACAACTTGGACCAGCCAGGAGAGGTGGACTCATGCGGTAACGGTGGCCAGATTGTGTTTGAGGGTGAAGACCAGAGGTGGGCCAACTGATGACTATTAGAGTCGTATCATACTAATATCAGTTTCTGAGTATAAAAGCAGGATAGACAAAGCTCCCAATGATAACACCCATTTGACCTTTTCATCTGCATATACACACAATCATCATGCCTCGCAGTGACCGCCCCCACCCCCACCCCTCCTTCAATCTGTATGCTGCACAGTGTCGATCCTCTCGTTTTCAAACTATACCTCCTGAGCTCTATAGGCTCCAATCCTACAGTTTTGGTATCCTTCGTCAAATGTTTGAAGACCCACTCCGACTTCAAGTGAGCTGCCCCGACCTTCTTTTTTTTCGACCGTGACTTAGAAAGGATTGTCCCTTATCCATAGTAAGTTATTATGCATATATGTTGTATTCGTACTAATTCACATTCTAGTCCTATGCACAATGGCCGCTTAATCCTTCCTGCTGGCCTCAAGAAATATTGTGAGACTCGATGGATGATGTGGGAATGTTGGTGTGGCTTGTACACCAGTACACCGGTTTTTATTCAGTTCTACACTGACACGAGGATGACCTATACCCATTGTGGTACCTGTGGGCTCGATAGTAAGTCTTTAAATTATTTGACTGTGGTATACTTATATAGTTACACAGTCTGCTTCAATGACAAATATTTCAGTTCCACCATTCACACTTGTTATCAAGGTTATCCCAAAGATTGTAGTACATCTCCCTCTATTCATAGGATTTTTTTGATGTTAATTTGAATGCAGGGCAAATGACAATGCCATCCATCGCTCCACCCATCTACTGTGAGATAGATATGCCAGAATATGACTCAGAAGAATTCAGGCATCGCACTCCCTCTCGTAAGTATCATTTACAATGGCATATGAATCCAATACTAATTTATATCAAAGCTTTGCCCCATTTACCTAACAACTCATCACCTCCGTCAGCAAGCTCTGTGCTCAGACTCCAAGTCACCGCCCTTCAGCCAACTCATCTTCTGGAGGGTCTTCCAGGAATGTTGCTGGTTCCAGTCACCTCCTCGGAGCCTTCGAGGATGGCAATGAGGATGTGAAAGAGATTTGCCGTTGTTGTGAAGGAGCGTACCCTATGTGCACCTTTGACAGCCATATCTGTGTTCCGAAGGCCGGTAACAGTCGTTCTTAGATAGCTGTTTCTTTTTGCTCTTTGCTCAGATATTAGTTAGTTTTATTATCTGCTAGTTACAACACTCTTTAGCTACTAGGACACTCCACAATATACCCTTATCACTTATGAAAATGCAGCTGCGGTGATGTTTCCGGTGTATAAAGGACCCTGGCATCACATCAGATCTTGAACGGCGTCAATTGGATTGGTAACGATCGACTGTGTCCCTGGACATGTAGGCATCGAAGGCAATGAGAAAGCAGACACAGAGGCTAAGGCGGCGGCTAGAGGAGATGGGAGCCCAATAGCAAATCTACCACAAGCACTGGGAAACCCGCTACCCCTAAGCACATCAGCAATGAAAGCAGCATACAAGTTAACACTGCCAGAACAACATAAACAGCTGCTGATGAATGCTGGACGGCTGGAATGAATACAGCGAATAGACGCAAATGCACCTGCAACAGCGTATTAGAAAGTAGTCTGAAACCTCAACCGCCGCCAGACCAGCACACTCACACAATTACAGACTGGCCATGCCCCGCTCAACTTCACCTCCACATAATAGGGGCCTGGGAAACCCCTTTCTGTATGCACTGCGGTACTAAAAGAGAAACAGTCTTTCACTTCATTATGTCATGCAAAGCCTACCGTGACCAGAGAACCCTACTATGGAAAGAGATACTGCCGCTGCTCTACAACATCACAAATTTGTTGTCGCACAAAGATTGCATTCCGGAGCAGCTCAAATATGTAGACCAAACGGGCCAATTCAAGCAAAATTTAGCAGACAAGAAGAGAAGGACTTAAACGGAGATGGAGGCCGTCAGCTGTCAAGGAAAGAACCCTCACAATCTTATTTATCATGTAGCTGCCGTTCTTCAGGAGACGCGCAACACCTATCACTGGTCGATGTTGGGTAGAGCAATAGGGAAGGAAAAGCAGTGGCACTGGCATACCTAGTCATCTAATGTCTTACATGGGGCAAAGCCCTAATAGACAATAATGGACGGAAAAATAAATAAATAAATAAATAAATAAAACATTAATACGTGTTTCCAAGGGTGAAGTTGACTGAAGTTGTATCTAGATTCTAAGTAGCCTCACATTAACTGTATAATTAATAATAATTTGATTCTGAGCCATTTACTTGCTGCTCTATGAATGCTGTAGGTAAAAATTCTGGATCTACATAGAGCTGCATGTGGAGATGAATATTACCTGGTGTTAAGACGAGGATCCTGAAAGATTGCAATGTCGGAAGCACCATGCTGTCGAATCCGCGGATCACAAGATTCTTCCAAGACTTTCTGTAAGTGCCGAGCGGCCATCTCTTGCCTTCAATTTTCTTCAACCGTTCCAGAAATTCCACTTTATTGCCTGCATCAATAGGCACGAAACTTTCTCGTGATTATTATTATACTGTGATCGACCTATGGATCCTTTTAGATAACAAGAAACGACCCTGGTGTAGACTACTTTGTAAAACATAAGCCCTTATCGATGCCCGACTCAGGAAATACAAAGAAACAAGGACATCCTGAAATACAACATCTATTATGGTATCACAGTAATAGCTACATTGCTATGGGCCTGAAGGATGGTCGAAACTCCAATGTGATCTACAGTAACACAAGGCTGAATATCAATATCTGTCTTCGTGACAAACCAATGTCAGCCCATGAGCAGCTTGCCATTTATGAAGCTACCATGTTTGATATCGACCATATGTGTCAAGTATTGATCTGACCGGCTTATATTTCTATTATTTTTACTATTCATGTTCTATGCATTTGACTCATTCATTTTGTATTCTTTCGTTCAGACTTTTTCCGTGCGGCCTTCTTTCCTGCGTGGCTCCTTCATGCTTACTTGATTTTACATGTTGACTCAACCTTTGTTTTCCGACCGGATTTCCCTTATCTTTCTTATCTGTTTTATCTTTTGCACCATGTGCTCATTTCTCACTTATGACTCAGCTGATGTATTGACCCTTCATCATTTACGTTATTTTCCCATCGGCTCTGCATGGCGTATTATCACACCATCATACACCAATTATGTTTTTATGATTCATCTTTGATTATCTTTTTATCCAATGTTTTTCTGCTCGGTTATTTATATTTAAATACACTCATTTGTATCTACTTTTACTCAATCAGAAATCAAATCTCATATTCTCTGTTAACTCTTCTCTTGTCTGCTTCTCTGCTTGGGTTTTCATTCCCGTCTGGCTCCGACCTCACCTCTTACTCTTGAACTCTGAAGTAGGGACAACCTACGACTCTGCAGGGCGCAACACATAAGTTGAAGCCAAGTCCCTCCAGTACAAGTCATTGGCGTTTCCGACCGGAAACATTGATATACTTCTGCGCGGCTTACCAGGTGTATTCCGTATCAGGACGTAACAATATGATTACTGAAGCTTTCAATGCCATCCGGAATTTCCCCCAGCCAGAGATGCCTGCAGCTTTGGTAGCATTGGGTGTGGAGACTTGGGGCCCTGCAGCTTCGGAGGCAGCATTGGGTGTGGAGGCCCCTGCAGCTTCGGCAGCACTGGGTGTGGAAGGCGTTGCGGAGCCTGGTGCAGGGCATGCAAATACTATTCCGGTTTCCGGTATTGTATCTGTCGATGACACCTGTGGTCTCCAAGATTCTGTCCTCAAGAGTTTATGGCTGGATGCTCTTCAGAATAATTTGCCTGGTATTCTGGAGTTTTCCACCAAGGTCACAAAGGAGGAGAAGGGGAAGGGAAAGGACTCAGGCTCTACTCGTGCAGTGGAACCTGATTTTCCGGATTCCATTTTCCTTCAACCTGCAGATGCCGACCTGGCGAACCCCAACGAACTCAAAGCATTCCCTTTCCTTAACTGGTTGAAATCTGTGGAAAGAGAGTTACCGGCTGCGCTTCAACATGTTATTACGAAAGTGGAAGAACACCAAGCCCATCTTGAAAATCACTCAAATAATTCCAGGCAGCCTGAGGAACCAAAATCTGCTGGCTCCGATTACGAAACTCCACCTGTGTTACGCACATCAGTAAACTGGGTCGGTGATCCCACACATCCCGGATAGCCCTGATCCGGTCTGGGAACGCCCTGGTCAGTCTCACAAGTCCCAGGTAATCCTGCGAAGTCCCAAACCGCTGCAAAATGTTACTCTACCTATTATAACTTAAATTAATACTTAGGAATGCGGACTATACACCCTAACACAATAATAATTATAATGCACAATTGCTTTGGACCGCATATACTACTACATGTACATAATGAATAGCTACTAGAAATAAGTAAGTACTTAAATCAATCTCTTTTTGCTCTTATTTGCTCTGTTGTATTAAGCTGTTTCAGTCTTGCCTTATTGAATTATGTTACCATTTAGTTTTTGGATGAAGTACAGGGCTGCCTTGCGAATACTTAGTTAGGGTGATGCTATTGGCATGCAGGGCATCAGCTGCGCCATCACGTGACATGTTCGTGCTGCGTGTTCCCTGAGCTTATATTAAATTCAAGTTCACGTCGTGACTCCTGGCTATCACTCTCACCCTCACACCACCTTCTCCTCATAATTGCATTCTAAGCCTCTTTCACCGAGTCTCCCGACCTGCAGGGCTGTTAGATGGTTATCAAGACATGGGTGAGAACAGGCTGCTAGATTGAACTATTAGATACATTAATTTCGTCCTTGTTGCATGCTGTGGCAACAAGGTAAGTTTGATTTTTGAGAACTAGTCATTCAACTATTCTAACCAACCATTCTGCAGGGTCCCTATTGAGCACGGAACTTTGATAGTTATTTGCGAAGGACGATGGATGACAATGGTTGAGACATAGACATGCTAGTAAGTATTTTAATCATGATCACTGTCTCCGATGCTAACCTGCTGTATATCTAGATGTATCAAGGTTCACAAGACAGTTCAGTTTGCCCTATTTCGCATCTGACAGTTCGGAAGAATCCAGATAGAGCTGGATGGATGGATATGATGGTCGTTATTAAAGGTTCAATCTGTACTATTTTACGTGCACTATTTTACTATGTACTATGACTAGATGTTACAATAGCACTACTGACTAATATACTAATTTTTCCGATTTATATGAGTGCACTGGTACTAGACGGACGTCCTGGACAGAGCTGGATCGCTGGGATCAGACCTGTCCCAACGGATCCCAACCTGTCCGGGACCACCCCAGTTCGGGGGCAGTGTGCCCACCAGCTGTCCGGGAGCGCCCGGGACACTCCGGGACGACTGAACGAACTTACTGATGCACTAGGGAAGGGCGAAGTATTTTCCGGGGAAAGCTGGATGAGCGTAATGATAAACTAAACCAGTTATCCGAGGCCTCAGAGCGTAGTCCCGAGGGAAACAAGAATGAAATCTTTGAAGATGAAGCTTCGGCGGGTTCTGGACCAGCCCCACCTTTGGATAGACACTTTACAACACCTCCCCCAGAGCCTGAGCGCAAGAAAAAGAGGAAAAGGCAAGGTATTTCCTCTAAACATTCCCAGGTTCAGCAGCATCCAAATAATACGACACCAGCGGTCGTAGATCGAGAGGAACCGCAACATCCAACTTTCTCCCCGCCCCGTCGTCATCGTGGACATACTCAGGCTGTGTACCTTCAAGGTCAAGGCCCGGTGGGGCCGCCTCCCGGCCGCGGGCCATTTGTATCGTATATGCCAGCGCCCCCGGGCCTTCACCCTCAGACTCAAGGACCGTTTGCAAGGTTAGTTAATCTCTTTATAATTTAGTGTTTTTAAGTACTCAATGTACGTTGTTCTACACCCAGGCCGCCCATGCACTGGCAGCAAGCCCCACAACAATTCGTCGACCCTCTATCAGATTTCGTCCCTGCACCTACAAACCGAGACCGTAGAAACTCGCAAAAAATGGTGAGGAGACATTCGGATAGATTCAGATGTGTAGATTAATTGTTTCTCTCTTCAGTCTCACCCACAGTTGGTTAATCCAAACTTTAGTCACGGTCAGTCCACGCTGGACCCCCTGGATGTACATGATTCCCTTTGGAGCGAACATGATGGGTCCTCAACTTCCCCAATGATAACGAACGTCGGTCACATATACTCCACATATTCTGAAGGATTTTAATGGCTTCAATACTTAGGGTCCCATTTCACGATTTACTAATTGAATGTACCGAATTTTACGAAGGAAACAAAGTTGTATTTATGACTGTAGATGATATACTTAATGTAATTATGAATGATCGATTAAATTCCATTACGTATCATTGATTGGTCCATTTCCGACTGACTTTCTCATACCCAGGGGTCCGTACGTATAGGATTAGAGTAGAAGACGCACCGAGGTCCATACTAGTAGTCCGAGTCCCAAGCCGCCCAAGCAAATACAACAACGATTCTAATCGATTCTGACCTGCTAAGTACAACAACAGCATACATGAGCGGGTTACGCAGAAAAAAACGAGAGAGAGGTTTAGTAAACGAAAGAGTAGACAGCAGGAAACGAGAGGGTATAAGCGATGCAGCAATGTGTATACAACAGTTAGTAGATAAATCCATCCGAATATTAATAGTTATCCAGTAATCTCCTAGCGCGAAAATGAGAGAGATGAAAAGAAAGAAGTTCTTACTCCTTCATACATTCCGAGTTCAAAAACGCCTCTAATACCTCCCTAACCTTCCTCCTTCCCTCCCTAACGCTCTCTTTCTCCCGCTCAACGACCTTCCTAACCACAAGCTCCTCGAACACGCCCTCTTCCCATTTTTTTATCTCCTCCGCAACCTTCTCCCTCTCACTTGCGCCTAACCTCCTAAATGGCGACAAAACAAATCCCTCGACGCTCTTCTTGTTAATTTCCACAGGCGAAAACACGATCGGCGTAAGAATGGGCCACGGAATTTGATGAAACTTGAGTCCACGTTCCGTCCCTTTCACATCTTTCTGTTCTGCTTGAATGCGCAACGACCTAAGCTTCCTCCAGCGTCCCTCATATGCCCTCTCCTCAGCCTCGCAGATCTGAATCATCGCCTCTCGATGCTGATCCGCAAGCCTAAGCAAAATCTCTTCCGTCCCAGCGTCGGTCTTGAAGTTTCCTGTGATGCCAGCGACGACGGAGATTTTATCCCGTCCCAAACGTTGCGAAGCCTTGTGAGAATCCTGCAAGCGACGAAATGTGGTTCGGATGGAACGGAGGGACGCGGCTGTGGTGAGGTGGTTTGAGTTAGCGGAGGGCACGGGGTCGGAGGACGCGCTGAATGTGTTGAGAGAGGTAGGGGAAGGTGGCATCGGTTCTTTGAAGACATTGTTCCTAGATTTAGGAGCGAAAGGGGCGAGAAGATCATGGTGTTTGGATGGAGCAGGTGGAGTCGTGAGTGGGGCGTCCAAAGAGGATAGAGAACTCGAGCTGGACGAACTCGAGAGTGCCGGCTCGTAAAATTCATCATTTTCGTCCCCATATTGACGCGTCCTTTCGCGTTCCAACTTCTTCTGAGCACGTCTCTGCGCCACTCTACGAATCTGCAACCCTTTCAACGCGTCCAACGCGTCCTTCTCCTGCATCGCCTTCGAATCGACTCCGCGTAATTGTGGTCCCGAGAACTCAACAAGCGTAGGCGTAATAGGCTCGGAATCCGCGTCTGAACTTGAGTAGTTCGTCGAGTTTGAGGAGTCGCGAGAATGATATGGAACGTAGGAAGTTGGAGGGAATGTAGTTTGGGTTGGACGCGGCGTCGTGTCGTCATCGATGAATTCGGCTGCGGTGGTTGTGGCCTTTGTTGAGCTGGGATTCCATTTCGGCGAGATGAAGGCGGCGGGAATCCGAGGTCGTTTATTGCCCATGATCGACATGTTGTAATACAAATTGTTATTTGTGTCTGTAGCTATGTGTAATGTGGACTCAATGTTCTTTGTTGAATGTCGTGTCTCGGCGAATGTCTTGTTGTAAGTCCGTGCCAACTGATATTATGAATAGAGAATAGAGAGACTAGAGTTCGTGGTTGAAATAGAAAAGACGCGTCAAGAGACCAAACGCGTACTTGCGACGTGATAGGGAAAGAACAAGACGCGTCTGCGTCCGTTCTATATACGGACTCACAAACAAAGGAAGACCGGTTGCATTGTTCGGGTGAGCACTTTGACTTCTTTTGGCGTTGGCGTGGAAGTATCGGTGAACCTGAGTTCTAACCTGTTTGTTGTACAGGTGTGGGAGTGTGGAGATATGAGCGACGATGTTCGTAGGCACTACATAGGCGAGACGCGTCCGATACGCGTCCTGCTATAAATAGCGGCTAGCAGATGGGACACATTTGGAACAATGTATGGCGCATTCTCAGCTAAGTCCTTAATTAATAATAGTGAGACTGATCAACAAGTTCGAATTTCGAAACTGAGTTATATGTATATGAACTAATTGAAGAATCCAGTTCGCTAAACATTATTCGAACAAAATTGAAAGAAATTGAAAGAAAAACTTTATCCATAAAATAACTCAAGGACGTGTAGAAATGTTACTTGTGTTTTGATAGATATTAACCAAAATAAGGAAAGATTCAGGAAAGCAACGATGATAGGTCCAACCAATACACAATATGATAGCAGTTATGGCTCAAAGTGACAATGTCTATTCTACCATTCCTGTATGGTTCAAAAAACTTAGAAGCCCAAAGAAATGATGGAAGTCCTTGTCAATCATTAAACTTAGTAATAGGGTCTGCTTTCGGCCTGGGATCGACGCCGATTTGCTCAGTACTCCTCTGATCTGTTGGGCTGCCAGTGGATGGAGTTGCCTTCAAGATTACTGATGCTGTTTGACCCCTCAATCAGGATATTTTTCCGTTGTCCCTTTATAACACTACCATGAACGCATCGATATCTATTCGTCGATGGACGTAGAACATGATGATCCAAATCATATACTGGAATTGATAGCGAGACTGAAGTGTTGCCATGTCGGCAAGTACTGCTGTAGAGATCGAGAACGCCATTGACGTATTGAGGATCGCCAACATGATCATAATTTCATCTTTTATGATTTCTTGAGCAGATGTAATATAAGAAAGTTAACCAACTTGAAGGCGTCAGAGAGACTGAGGAATTTTAGCCGGGATCTGGCAGGCAATGACGCGAAGTGAACGGTACTATAATCGTACTTGCAAAGCAGGTCCAAAACGAATACGAGACATAGGACCTGAGAGGTTAAAGTCCCAAGCAACGAAGATATTGCGACTATGAGACAAATCCATTGGGATCCGACATGCTGGATGTAAGACTTCCTCTACGAAAATTACTCCGCTAAGCAAAGGACGTTTAATATCCTGTAATCTATGACTTAAGTTGTAGAAAAAAAGCAAGAAGGACTTACTACAGGAAGTATCAATTTCAAAGCATGGCGTATAAGGTCCAGAGGGAAGATTGAGGAGCCAGCCAACCGTCATTCGAGTTTTATTCGTACTGGTATGTTGAGCAGCTTTGGTTCGAGATATATGCTCACGACTGTGAATTCTTCAATCAAGGCTAACCTGAGAACGGTAGTGCCATACGCGATGTTTGCAAGTTCCACGCTGCACGCAAAAATCGTGTTATTCAAAGATGTCAGTACTGAGCTTGAGATGCCATCTATAGGCATCCCGGGGTATCTCTCCGGGTATCCTTTGATCGTCCTGGCGGAACCTTCAGCAGATTGAACCTAGACAAATATTCAGGTTGTATTGATGTCATGGCAGGAAACTCTAGCTCACCTCGAACGATAAGGAAACAAAACTTTCAATACGCAAAATATCAATCGCTAAGATCATGTTGAACTAGTTCAAGGCAGCGACTATCGCCGGCAGTAGCAGCAGGTGCTTGGCAGAGGCGCGGCGGCTGGGTGGTTGGGGGCGCTACTGACCAAGCTGGGTGTCCGGGCTTCGGAATCTGGTCGGCGCAGTCCTATTCCTCCGATGCGAGATGTGTGCAAAATATTAAATTAATTAGCTCCTGCCAAGCCGCTCTCAACTAATGGGAGCGGAGCGTCTTGTGATCAAGTCCTTATTTGTAGCTCACTGTCGGTACAGGTCCCGAAGACAGTAATTGTGGTCATAAAATTCTAATGATGCATATACATTCACGCCGAGCATCCGTCGTAACATTTAATATTATTATTATTTTCTGTAGGTACATATAGTAACTACAACCTTAATTTATTAAATGAAAGGAAACGGTCCCTCAGGCTGGAAGATACGGGTCGCAGGCGATCACTCTGCCCAGAGGGCTGCTACCACTGGTCAGCGCGATCTATACAAAATAATGTGAATGATGTTTAGATACCATTTTCTCCGGGAATTGACCTTTCTCCGTTATTATTCTTTCTTGGCGACTGGAAAAGGAACGTACCCCGATGAAGGCTGACCATTCATTATCGAAGGCTAAGTAGGTAGAAGAAACACAACACACAATGCAACCCTTAAACTCCAAAAGCAAGAAAGAATAGAAAACTCACGCATAATATTCCCCTCATTCCCCCAATCAGCCCACCCCCGGGTAAGGTAGGTATCGGCGCGACAGGAACGTGTGGCGCCGTTAGGACGCGTCACGGTGGGGATGCAGGATTTACCTGGGCAGCGGAGATAAGCAGGTGCACCAAACGACATTGAGAGATACGCACGATTCTTCCCTAATTCATCTATAAACTCATATCTCAGGATATCCTTCCCCACGCCAGTCGCCACACTCGCAAGATGCGCTGCACGACACTGGGGAGATGCCGTGCGACTTCGCTCTCAGACATATTGCGCCAGTCGTCCTCCCACTCGCCCGCGGCGTCGTCGTCGCCACCTTTCTTGTCGAGGGAATAGCCGTGCGGATTCGCGGGGTCGACGAGCGGGATGTCAAAGCCCTCGAGCTCTTCGGAGAGGTTGTTCTGCACGAATCGGTCCATGGGGAGCGAGAGAGTCGTCATTTCGAAGGGTGTACGTGGTGGGCGGGCGGCGGCCATGACGACGATGATGTTGACGGACGTGGACGAGAACGAGGGAAAGAGGAGGAGACGCGGGAGGTGGATGCGGATGCGGTGCTCAAGACGGAATGGCGGCGACGGCGAACATGAATGTATATACGACTTCTCCACAGAGCATACGAAGCTGAGGTTGTTATCAGATCACAGCGCGAATCCTTTTGCCGAATTAGGCCGGGCGCAATTTTCCCGCGTCACGTAACGCGTATTGTCACGCGTCGTGGAGTTAAGCCCGCCACGAAATTCAATCCTCCTTTTATCCTCATTTTACGCGTCAAATCGCTCCAAACGTGGAGGACCTCGTCCTGCATCTGGACACGACATGCCATCTGTTGGACATGCGATTGTAGTGAGGTATTTCTGAATCCATCTTTCGGTTTGCTTAGAACTCATTACCTGTTATTGTAGGATGTTTATCGTTCATCCCTTGAGAACGAAGAATGCTCGATAATCGAATGGTCGTCATCCTTGCATGAAGTCGCTCAAATCACAATGGCCACAATAGACCTTCTCTCGTGGAAGTAGTACATCTCCCTATGACCTGAATCTTCTCCGCATCAAATGCGATTGGCGCATCTGCGGTTATCCTGGATCTTCCGGTGAACAAGAGGGCGGCCTTATTCCCTCACTTAAAGCGTTCAAATATCTCTCTCAAATCTCGGTCCACATTGCACATTCTTTCATATTGCACCAGAAAGCCACTTTTCGCCTATATCATCACCTCAAGCTCCTACCATCCTTCAAATAGGGAACAGCGGCTTCCTCGAACGGAACCGTCGCTGATGATCTCCAGTATCTAGTAGGGCCGCCGCCAGTCTCCCAACACGCTCCTGCCACACCCTATCATTCTGGGTATACAAAACGAAGCTCCATTCATCCACCACAACGACACTGGCAGCATGCCATCTACATCCGTCATTTTCGTGACCTCGATCGGAAGCAAAGATCCCCAAATTTTCTCAATAGGAATGGACATTCGACTTTCCGTCAGCAAAGAACAGCAGCTGAACCTCATTCGGCGCAGCAGCTTACCCACAACACTCCGACGCAATGCTCGGCAATTACGGTGATGGATACATCGATGAACAGATGCCATCAAAGAGCATACCGTGGGTTATACATGACTTTCAGCACGAATGTTAGCATGTATAGCTGTAGATGCTTGGGGGATGTGATGAACCGTAAGCCCGAAGAGGAGCACTATGGAATGCACATCGGGTATGAACTTCGATTTGAGAGGACAAGCAACTTGGATGTCGTGCCGGTGAAGGAGAATGCTCTACAAGTGGCGAATGGATGATGGTCTGATGGAGTTCATGTTCGGAATCGGTATAGTGAGGTCAGGTCGACGATCCCCCTGGCATACCTTAACAGCATCCTTGCCCACTTCCCCAGCTCTTGTCAAACTTCAGTTACTGCAGAGCTCGCCAACCCGTTTACTATCTAGTTTTGATGTTCCAGGTTTGCCAGTGACTGGAAGCGGGACCAGGTAGCATCGGGTCGACTTGCAGCACAAGAGCAGCTGCAGCATACCCGATCAGAACGGCGTGGCATATTTGGTGCCGATTCAAGTGTAGGCGGCATTGGTTTCATTGCTCGGATGATTCAAGCCCATCATCGTCACTTATTTAGTAGATTGGGAGAGAATGCAACGACTTTGTGTCGATGGGAGTTTACATTAGGTGCATATTACTCTCGTTTTCATCATCCAATGCGTCGCTAACGCATTCTTTATCTTTTGCAGGCTGCGGCGTGTCGGTGACATGACCCACTCCTCAAATGATATACCTCACGTGAGCGGTTCGTCCGGAAAGTCTCTTCGAATATACGAGACAGCCGTTATTCTGCACATTGTCTTCGTTTCTCCTCGAGCTTCCTGAATCCTTCATCTATGGCTGCGGCGAACGTAATGACTAAACTCCGAATACATTCGAGGACTAAGGGCGAAGATGTGTTTTTTTTTCATTATCAAGCTGGACAATTGTCCTTGTTCCCTGATCCTAGGCTTGCAACAATGAACTTTGAAAGGATGGTCATTGGAGCACGTCGACTTTAAATTGATGGATCAGGATACCGGCTTTCGAAGGAGCGTTGAAAGAACCAAGCTATAATTCCTCTCAAACCCTCCGTGATGGACGAATATACTTCATTGCAACATTTTATGGCCATTCGAATTAAATCAACTCTTGTGAAATAGAATTAGGCATTCGCTGCAGTTAGAAGACCGGTTCATAATTGCAATGATTTCATCAGCATTGTTGTCACGGGAGCCATACAAATACTCAATTGCCATCTGAAGAACTCATATTCGTGGGTTGGGAAGTTGTCCAACCTACATAGGCACCTGTATGAAACACACTCGACGAGTCGCAGCCTGGCTTTCAGATCTCGCATCTGAACCTTATACAAGCAACAATATACTCTGGACTTGATATTGCAGTGCGTTATTTCTGAATCCATCTTCCTTTCTCTTAGAGCTCATATCCTACATTGTTATAGGATGTTAATCGTTGCGGAATAGTGCTCATCACGCTCGTCATCCCAGCGTCCGACACGTCGAATCATGATAACCACCACAGACCTTCTCTCGTAGAACTAGCACATCCGCTTCCTAGAGACTTCAATCTTCTCCGTGTCGGATGTCATCGATATCTCCGGTTATTCTAGATTAGCCCTGCAAACAAGGTGTCCGTCTCTATCACGGCGTTTTCATCGTCCAAGTACCTCCTCATATCTCGATCTACAATTTGGGATAGCCTTATACCTTGCACAACAAACTCGCCTTCTTCCGTATACTCGCCTTAGGGTCACTATATTATCTTTCCTTCCCATTACCAAACATTGAACGTCCGCTTCAATATCAGTATCATCCTCAGAGGAACCGTCGGCGATGATAATCCGTATTCAATAACCACCAACCAGGCATATATCCCGGTCGATTGCTTATCATCCGATACACTTTACTCATCCATTGCCTATATTCAACGATAACGTTAGTAGCTATCTTTAGTGATCGTCTGCACCTACGGCCGTCCTTTTCATGATCTCAATCGGATGCGAACCTTCCATTAACGGTCATTCGACTTCACTATCAATAAGGATCATAATGGACGAGCAGCGTTCGGCGCAGCAGCTACATTATCCATGCTCGCAGGTCTTCGACACAATACCTAGCAAGTAGGGCTATGGAAACAAGATCTCGTCAAGAACATACAATGGCTTACGCACCACATCTGTGACTCTCAGCACGTATGTTAGCAGATGTAGTTGTGGATGCGAGTTGCTGGCTGAAGAAACAAGACTGTGGGATGGCGGTAGGGAATGAAGCGCAACTTGTATATCGTGTTGACGAAGGAGAGAACGAAGAAGCATGAAGAAATAGCAGTGTGTGGGATGGGTATTTGGCGAAGATTAGGAAGCGATCCGATAAGTGTCGAACCGGAATCCGGATGGTGATTGGGGAATATTCGAGTTCGGAATTCGGCGCAATGGGCTCAGGTCGACGATCCTCCATGCCTGGATGGTGGTCGAGGATAAGCAAATGATAAGATGAATGGCGAATCGCATGGTTATTCAGGTCGAATTGTTCTAAATTCGGCAGAATGAGGTCAGATCACCTCATTGATGGCCATAATTATAAAGCTGTAGGACCATCGCCGCGAGGACGCTCTCACGGTTTTCCATACCTCGACAGCGTCCCTACTCACTGCGCCAGCTCTTGTCGCAATTTCACCATTGCAAAGCTCGTTGTCATATTCGTGGCATAATTCGGGTATTCTACGTTCTCCAGGGCATGGAACTGGAATTAGATCCAGTCCGCGTGTGGAGAGTTAGTGGGTACGAGTAGTCGATAACGGAGCACCTACCTCTGCTTAGGAATATATGGGTATGCATGGACAGCAGCTTCCGCGATCATGAATGTAATTCCAGCCTAACGGGTCAGATCTGCCTGAGCACGGAACCTTCGATTCCAAATCAGTTGTCAACAAAAGGTTGCGCACCTCGAAGTAGAGGCTTTCAGTAAGCAGACAACTGAGGTTCTGTTCCATTAGTTCTGGACAACGAATCAAGTACGACGATACCATATGGCGCAAGGTGCCTATACTTATATGGGAGACAGCAGGGTGGACGTTGAGCCCAAGTACGTCCGTGGCATCCGCACTTTCCCAGTGGATATTGCGAATAGAGACGTATGTCTGGCAATTGATAACGGTCTAAAAGCACATATATCGAATACGTAGCGGCTGTCAACGAATTCGAACAGATTACCCGTCTAGCGGGCGTACGTGACGTGACACTTGGCGTTTGTCATCCCTCAAAAAATTTCTGCTCTGCATCCTTCTGCATCTTGGCAAATGCACTCCAATATACATGAAGAGAAGCCTTTCATGACGAAGGTGAAACGAGGAAATGCTAGCCGTTCTTCAGCTTTAGAGGCGATGTCGTCATGGAAAGCTGGCCCGGGAATCGGGATGCCCTTCGCTCTGCGCTTTACTGACCTCAAAATCTGACCGGTCTCCTATATAGTCTGACAATTCTCAATAGAGGATGCGCACACATGTTTATGGTGCAACCTGTGTATGTCTCTTAAATGCTTCGGAGTGAGTGGGTATACCTATCCATTAATCATGTGCTCTTTGTGTCACATCTAATTTTCGGCTCGTCGCTCCTTCAGGCTCCATCACAATCGAATCCTTACGCGTTATCTTCCAAATGTCACGAACTGTACCTTGCGGGAACCGCTGAAACAACGTCGTCGCAATATTGGTCGATACCTCGTCCCTTGGCCACGAAGCCTTCGACTGTCTCCGACGAAAGTGCTAATATTCTCGCAAAGGAGGGTGAGGATTACGATCCAACCCCTTCGATACAAGCCTCATCGTCTCTGAAATTCGCTATCAATCATCATTCATCCCCTACCGTCACCGGTTTACCCCAGATTACGCCGCAGTCCTAAACACACAGACGGATTTCGTATTCTCATTGTCGAGGATTCGACTAGGAAGTGGCAAGATATCGATATCACTTTTAGCGAACATGCTATGTCATTAACCGATGTCGGCTACCGCGTTCTTCACCTCTAGCTCAACCTCCATAACCATGTCTGCACCCAACATCATTGACAACTACCTCCACTTCCATCCCACCTTACACTTATCACTTATCTCTATCACATTATTCGTCTCTGAAATGTTCGGTATTGCCCTATTATTGTCAATCTCTTCTCTTCTAGATCTTCCTGTCCCACTTAGGCGGAAAGAAGGGTCTAGGATAAGGAAATCCCTATATAGACCCAACCCCTCCTCGCCCGACAGACCTCGAGGCTCCTTGACCCAATCGGTTCATCTCAGAGATTCGGCTGACACTATCATTGTGCTGCAAGTTGGCGCAACAGACGATCATCCATGCTATTGCTGAAGTAACCTTGGCTTGGGGAGACAGGCTGAGTGTGATACTTTGCAGCATCTTTATCTCGAATCTGAGGTCGATCGATGACGATGCGCGTTTTGATTAATATATGTTGCGCGACGTATGGATAAGTTTGGAGATGCAAAGTTTTCTTACAGTGTACGTCTTTCCTCCATGATTCGTTTAGTCTTTTACTTTGGTTATTGATCTGACATGATTTATAGCCACGTTTCCTTGAAGAAAGAGTCTACCTTCATCCTCGATTTTGACGAGTCCGTTCGGATTGGTTTGGATGGAAGCTCGACATCCGATATATGGGTGATTCAAGTCCCAAATTTCACAGCCTTGTTCTGATGCTCGCATTCGCAGTCGCGTTGTATCTAAATCATTATCAAACAACTCTGCACTGCGTCTGTTCACGGATAACCTATACCGCCCTCCTGTCTCCTCACGGCTTATTACGACCTCGGTAATCTAAACAGTCCCAGGTCATCTGGGTTGCGAAATGACACCTGGCGGTGTATTGAATATTGAGCAATTGGCCGTTCGGATAATTGATGATGATAAGATAAGATGTAAATCTTTGAAGAGCCGAGAAAGTAAGGGGTAAGAGAGAGAAGGGGCCGGTACTGAGGACTTGATGTCCAGATCCATGCGAAGATGCGAAGGAACTTAAGGTTGCCATCATGCTTGCAAGAGTTGCAAGGCGGGTCCATATATGTAATGAGTTGCTTTGACACGGAAAGCTACAGTCGTTGAACAGAGAAGGTACTACGACTGAGACAAATGAATTGCGGTTCATTGGGATCCGACGGGATGTAGGAGTGGTCCTGCATTACGCCGAAAATAAAAGAACTTTTAGCATTCTTTAACATATGCCCTGACTGTGATCAAAAAGGTAATATGGATTCAGGGATAACGTACTGCAGTAGCAATTTCAAAGCTTGGCGTACTTATGAGGCCCATTGCCCACAGCCAGCCTAAAAGTCGTAGAATATTATTCGGATTGGTTCGCTTGCGCCAATGAGTGTATTCCCGAATATAAATACTTCAATCGAGGGTAAGAAACAGTGATGTCATACACGATGTTTGCAAGTTTCCCGTTACCCACAGGAATTACGTTATCCAAGACGACTCCTGGAATTGTAGTGAAATCAGATGGATGTATTGGTGATGAGGTTAATACGAGTGCTATAATCGTCCTAAGTATGATGGATCCGCCTTCAGACTTCATCGATAATCGGAGGATTGAAACCTGCCAATATTCAGGTTTGAGGTTATCATACCAGGAAAACTGAAACGGTGCTCACTTAGAATGAGAACGATTTATAAGCGAAATTGGATCCTCATCACGGAACAAGTGAGATAAGATGATTCCATCACTATACGGCGTAAGTTGGATAACAGATCAGCTGCAGATAGATAGCACGTTGAACGGACGGGATTACGACCGTGGCATCCGAGCAAGCACTTTCACGTCTAAGATTTCGAACAGATACGTGCATCCGACGATGGATTATAGTCCAAAAGCACACACAAAAATGATAGGGATATAGCGGCTGATGAACAGCGTCGAGGGAAGCGTGACATGACAGTTGGTGTGACGCTCGTTTTGCTCATCCTCGCACAGGAAAATATGCTGCCTGCAAGTACGTGACAAATATTTCGCACTTAGTAGATATGTACATTGCCCGAGATACCCGTCGCTCCAACCAAAGATATTTTTAATTATCAAAGCTGGAGATGGATCCGTCTGATACTGACGATAATATTCGATCTTCGACTGATAAATGAAATACACCATGTTAAGCACTCCCCGATGAACGAATATATCATGATATTTTTAAAGCGAAGCTTGTTGAAGTGGGTATGCTGGTTCATCGGCCCCTAATTTAGAACCTTGCGATAATTGAATAATCTCTTAATTGTCCTGAATGGATGCAAGAAGGTTAAATTGTTATAAAAAGTGAAATATTGGAGACGATTTACATAAGAAGTACTGTCACAGACGAAAGAAAAACTAGTATTATTGAAAAATGGGAACAAGAGCTGTACATTTATTTTATGAGACTAAGTAAATTTATACAAAGAACGTACAATTGACCACCGAAAGAAATGGGGGAATACATGCTTAGAAAAAGATCGTTTTGTGGAGAGTTTACAAGCATTGGCTGTAGTAGGGGTTGCCAACTTGGCAAGTCGAACCAGAGGCACACGCGGTGGGGCCAGAGTAGCCGATACCGCCGCTATAGAAAGGGGATTGTTAACGAATGTGCATAGAAGAAGAAAAACAGACAGCTTACCATTGACCATATTTGCTTTGAGTGGGACCAGGAGCGGAGGAGGTGGTGGTAGAGGTCTTGGAGGTGGTAGAAGAAGAAGTCGTGGTGGTCTTGGTGGTGGTGGTGCCGGTGGTGGTGGTGCCGGTGCCGGTAGTGCCGCTGAAGGTACTGCCGATGTCACCGAAACGGATGTTGGAGTAGGTGACGCTAGAGGAGGGAGCGTTGGCCTCAACGTCGGTGGGAGCACCGGAGGTGGTCGAGCAAGTGCCACGAGCAATACCGGGCTGGGAGGCGTTGGCAGTGGTGGGGTAGTCGGAGTCGAGCCAGAGCATGTTGACCGCATGATCATCCCAGACACTCATGACGAGGACCATACCGCGGCCCATAGCACCGCCCATGGCCTTGAGACCGCCGTTGTTTTGGAAGCTCTTGGTATCACCGAAGAGTGTCTTCTGGTCAGTGCAGTATTGGTCGGTGATGGAATCGTAAGCAGCGATGCCAGGGAAGTTGGTCTTGGAGTTCTGGATGACTACACCGTTCTGGACGTAGATACGGCGGATCTCGCTGAGGGTTCCGGTAGTGGTGTTGTCGCTAGTGTGGAACTGGGTGACAACGGTGATCTTCTTGGTGGTGTCAACGGTGAGGCCCTTGCCGTAGAAGGTCTTGTCACCCTGGCGGAAGGAGTTGAAGTCGCAACCATCGGGGTCACAGAGACCGTCGTATCTCGAGGTGATGGCACATTGTTCGCCAGTGCAGCGAGTCTGCCCATTAACCGTGCAAGGATGGGGAGTGTAGGCAGCGGAAACGGAGTTAGCTTCCCAAATGTCTAACTCGTTGCAGCATGAGCCGTATTTGCCGGTACCGGCATTGACATCGTTCGTAGAGGCAGCCCAACCATCGGAGTTAGCCTAGAACAGTGTGTGTTAGACTAGAAACTAATATAGATGTCTAAGAAAGAACGTACCACACCGTTAATGAACTTGATGTCCCTGGGGCACTGAGAATCACAGTAACCGGTTCCGTACTTGGCACCAGCCTTATTAGTGGAGTACTTTGCAAGACCACCGTCAGCGTCCATCTCGGAGAAGTACAAGGCACCATTGAGACCGCAAGGGAGGTTGGAAACATCAACGTCGAAGGTGAACTCCTTGTTAAGGAGGGTG
Organism: Sphaerobolus stellatus SS14; assembly: GCA_000827215.1. Lineage (NCBI taxonomy): Eukaryota > Fungi > Basidiomycota > Agaricomycetes > Geastrales > Sphaerobolaceae > Sphaerobolus > Sphaerobolus stellatus. Next base: position 530,174 of record KN837100.1, on the reverse strand, counting down.
AACATCTGGTAGTGAGAGTCGTCGGCCATGAGGTAGAGACGGGAACCGACGTTGGTCTGCGAGGCCTTGGTCACAAAAGTGAGAGAAAGAGCGTTACCGCTGGTGGTGACACCGTAGGTGCCCTTGTAGTCCGCACCATCGAGAGCGCAGTTTGCAGCGCAGGTCGCGCCATCGGGGCAGAGAGTGGTGTTCCAGGTGTTTCCAGTGTAGCAGTTGGTGGAGCCAGAGGTGGAGTGCAACCAACGCCAATTGGCATCGATTACAACGCTGCCTGAGACGTTAGTGCAACCGCCGCTGGTTGTGCACTTCTGCCAGGTGAGGGGAGGGTGGGTCTCGGTCGTTAGCGTACCAACTTGCTGACCGTATGCGACGGCGAAGAGAGAGAAAGCGAGAAGAGTTGCCTTTTGGAACATTGTGAGCAAAGACCGGGTAAGACTGCCTAGAATTCAGCGGGGGCTGGTGAGGACGTTGAGACCAGCAGAGCAGGCTTTTATATCACGTATTTTGAAGTAAATAGCCAGAGAGGTGATGTTTTTTTTTGGAATTCATCGTTACAAGTTAGTCCCTGTGTGTCTTCAGGTCGGTGCGAGTGAGCAGGTCGGGTGCAAGAGCAGATTCCAGCAGGCTTCACCTCGGATCACTGGCGCCTAGGTCATGCGTTACACTGCAGTCACCCGGGACCCGCTTACCATGAGGAATGCGTCCGTGCGTCCGCAAAATACTGTTTTCTCCGGACATTGTCCTTTCACATTCTCTTGGCATCCGGAAAGGGTGGCAACTGGAAAAAAGGTGGTGCGCTATGAGGATGGCTGATCATTGGTATTAATCAATGATTATCGACGGTAGCCATCACTACACAACTACTTTGTCCCCATTCTCATAATTTCATCTCCTTTTGTTTACCTTAGGGCAAGGAATTATTACTATTTATGTGAAAAAATCCAAAAGGGAACATTAGACTTTCACTTCTATTTGAGAAAGAAGCACATGCGCAAAAGTCTAATTAGTATTAGTGGCGCTAAGTGCTGGCCTGTGCTGGCAGCTACTGCAACAAATGCATAGCGTCGTGCACAAAAGTCCCTGAATCCTACGCATGCCCTTTCATAACAGTACCCGAGGAATTACGACGTAATATTTTCTTTGTGAGGTTCTTGTGCCTATGTTCCGCTGCGGGCCGCCACGGCAAGAAACTCGTCTATGAAGCTCAGTCGTAAATCGCATGACCTGAGAAACTCCTCACAAATGTCTGCTCGGTATATTCTTCAATAACTCTTACTCAGTTTAAGCTAGCTATCAGGAAATTTTGCTATACCACTCCTTCCATGTCAGGATAGAAGCCGCCGATGGTTCAATTCCTGCATGAGTACCGCGGCTGATAATTACCGAGGAACACTGGTGAGTATTGTCTAGGTCACGGGATTTAATGTTTAACGTTTAAGTGGTTCTTTCCTCCGAGAATCATTCGAGAGAAATCATTTGGATCTACCTAAGTGCCCAAGAAGTCAAATGTAACTGAAGGATTCAGGATCAAGATGATTACATACGGATGAAATAATAATTTATCCGTGCATACAGGGAATAACTAGGCGAATGTACGTACATTATTCCCCAGCTACTTACTAAACGTTGTGAAAGAGTGTAGGACAAAGATCCGCTCTTGGCAGATTTTCCGAAAATATTCACCATCAAATGCTGTGTACACCCGTGCGTGCGACTTATATGAAGCTCAACTGGCCTATCCTGGTCCAATGAACTAGGCTTATAGAATCGTACTTGGTACTTCCACCCAGCCCAACCACCTTCCCCTAGACTTGGCGATTATACCCAAGACTTTTTACCCCACATACGTTCCCTCAAACTCTCCGGTGACTATTAGTATTTTAGAAAGACTTCAAACAGTTGCCTCGGTGCAATTGTGGTATCTAGACGTATACTATAACTCAAATACCTTTCATCGGAAACCAGTTGCCCTGGGATGACCGAAATGGCAGCGTAAATATACCCCGTATGGTTTAGGGGGTGTAAGCATATGTCACTTCAGTGCTTAAAAGAGGCACATTTTTCTAAATAACGAAGATCTATTCTTAGCAAGTACCGGTCAGGGGATCTCTGCGCGTCGGCAACCAATAGCCATCATTGACGACTCCGACGGTACTTGGGAAGCCAAAATTCAAATTGTTCTTGAGACTGCAACAAAGATAGGAAGTTGATCTATTTCATTATACTATTCAGAGGAAATGCGGAGAAATGTTCGGGATCCCCCAGTTGACTCTTCGAATATTAACGCCTTCGATTGGTATGGAACGGAGAGACTGCTGCCTCATCGGATAATAAGTATCAATATACATGACCTTATACCCTTATATATCCTGTTATTGACCTCGGCTATCTTTTCTAGACCCCTTAAGACTGTTGGCAGCTTGTGAGAAGCCCACCTTGAACAGCCTTTAACATATCGAGACTCCGAAGTCACGATGCCAAGCCTCCGGAGTCCCTTCTGTGGCTGATAACCTTGCAAATCCCTATGTCTCTTACTTCTATAAGCGGTCGAATACTTTACCCACATCCAGTTAGCGTAATAGTAAACGTTTGCTCAAAATGGTCTACAGCATGAGATGTATGTTGACCTACTTTCTTCTCCGCCTTCCCCTCCCCTCTCCCCGCATTCTCATTTCTTCCGAAATTTATCATCCTACTTCGCTCTTCTCTAATTCACTATTCTATACTATTGTATGCTCATTCGAGCCCAGTGAATACCTCGGCATGACGGTTCAATTCCGCTGATTCACTTACGCTTCCTTAGGTTCGATAGCCAGATATACGTCCCCTGTACTTTTCCTCGCCTTGATTATTCTCGACAGCTGAGATGACTTAGATCTCCAGGGAGGGGAGATCGTATTGGTAAATTCCTGGCAGTTACCTAATGAGTACCCTCTCTTTCTTGCCTCCATTTAAAATTCGGAGCCGGATTCCTATCTACATCTGTCACACGTGATCTCAACAAGTTTTACTGGAATCAATCAGTTCGTTTTAAAAGTGAGTAAGTGGTCATTTGGACTCCTTGCACCAGATCTCAGGTAGCTACTTACTGAGTTATTATTTATAAATTATATTAGTCCGTATAAGTTACCACGTGTCTGTCATTAATGGCATACAAAATTTTAATTATGGGGTAGAACTGGGCTACTTGATACAAAGGAAGGGGATTAGTGGCTGGAAACGATCAAGGAAAGCTTGCGTCCGAGTCTAACACTGCAGGCGCAGTATTCTGGCTAATATTGAATATAATAAGTATCCGCTTTGCGTGTGTTTTCTCAAAGTTCTTAAAACTAAAAATATCTTGCAAATTTTGCGTTGACGGGTTCTAACAAGACTAGAATATTCTACAAGCTTTTCACCCACCACGGATTTTGCTGACGCGTCTTGTGACAAGAATGTGACACACCGCGTTAGTAATTGCATGCGATTGCTAGCGCTTGTCCTGCCACCTCCACCCTCTCTGCAACCTTCACAGGGCATACTTCTGTTGGCATCCAAACTCCTTCCTGTTTATATATATATATTCCAATATGGCGGCTAATACCTTCGTTCAATCATTTACTCATCTGAAAGGAAAGCCAAAAGCCGAACAAGCGTTGCCGCTGCTTCAACGGATCGCTAGCCTTGTCAAGCCCATAATGAGGAAATATGAATGGACTCTGCCGATTCTTGGTGAATTTTTTCCGGATGATGAACGATTAGTAGGTGAGAATGACGTTCTAGTTGGGTTAAGATATTGCCGATGCTTATCAGCTCCCATCAGGGTTGAGTACGTGTAGCATTTGTCTTCACGATGACTAAAGTTCTTACATGACCTTGGTTTTGAGATATTAATGGTGGCCAGAAAATTTTGCTGCGACTTCGACCAGCTTGGGCTCCTGATACATTTTACGATGAAGAGCAGATTGTCGCTGTGATGCTGCATGAGGTATTTATTTGCTCCAGTTTTCTATTATCTTTCGGCTTTTAAACCACATCATACAGCTTACGCACAATGTTCATGGTCCTCACGATTCAAAATTCTATGCCTTTCTTGCGAAGTTAGAAGACGAATACGATGAGTTGAAGAGGACTGGGTACGCAGGAGAAGGATTCCACTCACCTGGTGTACGAGTCGGGGCCGGTGTGGCTCATAATCTTCCACGGCATCTTGCAAAGCAGAAAGCATTGGAAGCAGCAGAGAAAAGACGCAAAGCTTTAGAAACTATGAGTGGAGGAGGTCGATTGGGCGGATCTACGAAACATAGGACGAAGTCGCCTCGGGAACTTGCTGCTGAGGTGAAATTTTTTCTTATCTTTCATGTATGTAATTCTGATGGAATATTTTAGGCTGCTGAGAGAAGAGCTCGAGACGAGAAATCATGCGGATCGGGGCATGGTATTGACGCAGAGAAGGAAGCACAACGGGCAGCACAAAATAGCATTGTGGATATTATTGACGTCGATGCTCTCCCAGATGAGCCTCAACAACCACCAAAACGCGAACGTTCTCCTGATATCATACTTTTGGACGAAGATCCAACTTCTACTGTCAAGAACAGTCGACACACTGTGACTTCAACAGAACGTTCAGTCTCGAAATTGCCCGCTGCAAACGCGAAATCAACACAAGCGCCTTCAAAGAGCTCAATACAATCTGGAGAATGGACCTGTAACCTTTGCACATTAATCAACGCGCCTTTAGCCTTGCAATGCGATGCATGCGCAACCCTTCGACCTCAATCATCATCGGGCTGGACCTGTCTTAGTTGTGGAGAACGAGGGATGGGGCATGAATTTTGGAGTTGTCGAAGCTGCGGATGGGTTAAAGTGACAAGCTGAATTCATGCAGTAGCTTTGTAGTCAAATGGGCTGTGGTTCGATATATTCTTTCTATATTTGGGTCTCCATTATTGACCAGTTTATCAAGTAATAACTCGGCGTCTTGTATATCCTGTATTGTATTTGTAATGTCCTATTCTATATCCTCCACCAAACGCCGAAATATTCCTCGCGCGCAACAGCATCGACAAAATAATAAAAAATCAATTTAAAAATAAATAAATAATAGATTAAATTGCAGAAATCATAAGAAAAATGTTACCACGGTCTCTGAGGCAGATACCTGAAGGAGGACCTCCCGTGGCAAGGCTCGAGGAGAACATGACCCGTGGCAAGGAAAATATGTGCGCCTTCATCAACTCAACTCAACTCAACGTCAACACTACACCCACAAGATGGAGACAGTGCCTTTCCGCTCCGCGCGGCCCGGCTTTGGCCCTATTTCGTCATTTTGCTCTCGTTGCGCTTGCTGTGCTGACCCCCTCGTTCAGTACAATCATTTGCTCCACTATAAATGTGAGTTTTGAATTCATATTACTGCCCTTTGCAATAGACCTTGCGGTAGCGCGCGCGTGCGAGTTTTTCCCGTTTTCCGCCCCTAAACTTCTTTCTTTTGTTCCGGCCTATCCACGTTGTATTTCGACTAGCATCATTAATATAATTGGCTTGTATATACATAAAGAAAATTTACACGTCGAGAAAAATGGCCCAAAATGGTCCTTGACCTAGTGCTGGCAAACCGGACCTTTTTACGGTATAACCTTTTTCCACTCGAAATAGAGCACCTACGCCCTTGGCTCTGTATTATGTTGTAGCTATACCTATATAAAATTCTTACACGTTGAGAAAGAGGTCAAAATACTTCTGCAGGACTCTCGCACACATATGTCACGTCACATGCATCTACTTCGAGCCATACCTTCGACTTCAACATGTTCCTGAGGTAATACTGTTAATTTGACTATATTATAAATTAAACATACTGCATATCAACAACATAGTCCAGCATTGTACTTGGAGACACAGTACAGCTATTGGAATAAAAGCCAGCAGCTCCCTAGGCCCGGGAGTGGTGAGCTTTTCTTACAGGAGCAACTTCTTCATTTTCTCAACGTGTAAATTTTCTTTATGTATATACAAACTAATTCTATTAATGGTGCTAGTCGAAATACAACGTGGATAGGCTGGAATAAAAGAAAGAAGTTTGCGGGCGGAAAACTGGTGTGCGCGCGCTACCGCAAGGTCTATTGTAAAGGGCAGTAATTACACTATCGAGCCTTTCCTCAATATACGATCAAGGGCCTTCTGCAGGCTTTTCCATATAAAATACCCCTGAAAATACCTGTTCAGTTTACTGTAGAGGAATATTCTAAAAACTGTGTGTTCAATATTTGATCCAATAGAATGCCTGTTCGAGCATTTATTGCATATTTACAGTTGGTGTTTGTTCGAGAGCGAAGCACTGGGATGATCCTCCTCCCAAATTTGTCATTACAATTTAAGGCTTGTAATTGGTGCTGAAACATTTGATCCGTCTATCGAGGATTTCTGAAAAAATCCGTGCTATCCTTGCAGAATTATGCCATAGCGAGTTTGCATGAAAGGATACCGCAAACTCTTACTGGGCAATGTAATACTAACACTGGACAGCTGGCTGATAACAGACAGCAAGTTGATAATCACTGTTTTTGACAGATGCTGGGCTCTGAATGGGCTATGATGGTTTAATTTATAGATAGGATGAAGGTCACTGAACACTATGATTTTATTTTTATTTGTCACAGCTATGTTAGTTTACCATAAAGTCTCGAAAGCCTGCCAAGAGTGAGCTTGTGGCCTAACATTATCTATAGTTCTCTGGAGCACTCCTGATTTTGATATATTGATTTTAATTCATTATAGACTAGATTGAAACCTGCACTTGGATTATCCTGAGTCTGTGTGCAATGCCAGTCACGACCTCTCTCTTGGCGGGAGAGGGGAAGTGTGTGTTTTGTGACAGTTTGTGACTTGCTTTGCCTCCGGCTGTTATCAGCTCCCTGTCCACTTGCATCTAGCACACCCTGCAGTAAGCATGTTATTGCATTATCATTTTAAATCACATAGATTGCTTATTTACAAGAAACCTAGGAAAAATACCAAGTGGTGGAGCATCCGGCAGTGATTTGGTTAAAGTTATCAGCTAGCTGTCCAGGATTAGTACTCAAAAAAGAATTGCTGTTAAGACACAACCTGACCCATGCTAAAGAGAAGATCATAGTGTGTCTCAGAAAGGAATCATCTTTGGTGGTGCACAGTGATGCCAGTGTGGAGTAGTGCCACCACAGTTCAGTTCTCAAACTGCTGAACAAAGTGCGAACCGCTGAACCGAACCATTTTGAACCGAACCATTAGAACTGGTTCAAAGCAGTTCGGTTCGGATACCTGATTTCTGCGAACTGGTTCAGAACCAGTCTGAACCGGTTCAGAACCGATAAATTTTTTAGCTCAAAACCCTTGCAAAAAGCTAAGATTTCATCCTTTCCCCCTTTTTTTCTCAAATATTTCAGTACAAGACCTCTCCTGACTTATAAATTGACTTCAAAGCATGTAATTAAATAGCTGATGAGAGGTTCACCTTGACCAAACTAATTCAGTTTGTGGTTCAGAACTGGTTCGGAAAGCTATTTGGGTCACAATATGTGAAAAACAGTTGATTTTGGGACATGTATGTTAACATTCAGAGATATTATCTACTGTACATATAAAAATAGAGCTTCTCTCTGAGTATCTCACCCAATCAGAGCCTCTAGGTGCAAGAACTGAACTGAACCACTATGAACCGGTTCACAATTTTCCCTGAACCGAACCAAACCGTTTGAAGTGGTTTGGTTCTTGGTTCTTAAAATACCCTCAAAGAACAGAACAGAACAGAACCGCGGCAGCACTAGTGTGGAGTTGACAATGCACATTTTGGGATAAGGGACAGAAAAAGAAAGCCAAAGAGTTGGAAGTTCAAGCTAGAAACAATGCTATTACTAAACAGCAAGTATGTGTACACTATTTCCCCTTGAATCATATTTGTTAGGAGACTTTTTTGAGGCTTCGGAACAAATCACTAAAATAATTTGGTTCTCTCAGGTTCTCATCTGGGACACTAGTCACACTGAGCCTGGGCCTGAAATTGTTTGATATACTTTTAATCATTTTTATGTTTATTATTGTGTGCATTTGAGGGCATATCTCGGCTGCAGAAAAAATCTGATTTTTAAACGGTTCTGGATTTACTGTATTTAAAGGAGGGCAAGTCAGATGAGCTTGCTTCAAAACAGGATCGGAAGACAGAAATAATAATCTCTGCATTGAATTTCTTGTGGGATATTCTGAAGATTGAAATACAATGAACCCCTTAATTGGGATGCTAGATCCATCATAGCTAGCTTAGACTCTGAGCACGGGTAAGCAGAAGAATGCTTCACCCACTCAGCCACTCAGGTTTGACACATGTACGCTGGAACTCAATCCTGGAGTGAGTGAATCTAAATACATGATATAACGTAATCCACCCAGAAGTGGGACAGATTTTCGAGGAAAACTAATACAATAAATTATGCTGCCTTTTTTTTTGTAGATTTACCAGTTAGAAAGAACTTATACTATCAGAACTCTTATGCAAAAAAGTTTCAGACTGAATGTACTTGTTTTCGCTTTTTTAGGACTCACCAAACTGTCATGGCTGCTTTACATTGTTGGGCGCTTGCATCCTGGGAAGTGGGACACTCCACATACTGATGTCATTCCAAGTTTAAACCAACATACCATGCTATTACTACTCATTCTTATTTGATTATACCAATTACTACATGGTTCGGAAGGGTCAGGCCATGGGCAGAATTCATGAGGATCACCAGAATGCATTGCAAGTTGAGAGGGTGTTGGCCTGGATGAAAGGTGATGAGAAGAGGAGCATTAGAAAGGCTGTGGACAAATTTGGGTTGAAGAAAACAACCCTATGGAGACGAAGCAAAGGTGTTAAGTCCTGCTCTGATGTACATAATGATCAGAGACTCCTTTCTCCGGATGAGGAAGTTGTCATTGCAGAGTTTGCATTGGCGCTGGCGGATCATAACTTCCCGGTTACATTGGTGTGACTTCAAGAGCATGCACAATTTATTCTTCAAAAACGAAATGGAAAGGATGTTACTGTTGGAGAAAACTGGGTGAACCGATTTCTACTCTGGCATCCTGAAGTGGATGTTAGATGGTGGCATGGGATTGACTGACTCCGAGCTAAGGCAACAAACCCAGGTTCGGTGAAGCACTTCTATGACTTGGTAAGTTCTCCTGTAGGCTATAGCACTCTTACCTACCCTATTTAAGCTTGAAGAAATCATTACAACACATCATTTGACCCCTGGACAGATTTTTAACATGGATGAAAAGGGCTGCATGCTTGGCATGATCCAGAGTGCCCACGTTATTGTTCGGCAGTGCTCACCTCCTTCAGCAGAGCAAGGTATGTGACATTAGCATTGACATCTTATGCATCTATTTATTTCTATGTCTTGGATGGAAATAGGGAAATGATCACAATCATTGAGTGTATTTGTGCAGATGGAACCTCAATCTCACTGACATACATTTTCAAGGGTAAAAATCTTCAGTCAACCTGGTTTGAAAACGATCCAATTGGTGCAGATTACACTACTTCTCCAAATGGATGGACTGACAATGAAATTGGAGTCCATTGGATTACACAGTTTTTAAGAGAAACATCAAACAAAGCTTCAGGAACACATCTTCTTATTTTGGATGGCCATAACTCACATGTCTCCTATGAATTTGTGAACTTTGCTCGTAACCATGACATTGAACTGTTGTGTCTGCCCTCACATTCCATGGCAGATTTACAGCCACTGGATGTGGTTATCTTTGGGCTGCTCTCACATGCATGGTCTAATGAGGTAGAAGCCCATGGTTCCACAGGCATGTCAGTAACAAAAAGCGATTTTTGCGGGTGAGTATTATTATTTTACAATAGTCTGTTGCTTGCAGTTCCTGATGTTCGATGAGCAGACTTTATGCCACAGCTCGGGCCCATGCTTTCAGCTGCAAGCTAATATTAAAGGCTTTTGAAGCCATGGGAATACAGCCCTTCAACTCAGAACGGGTTAGATTGGATAAAAATGTTCCTGCACAAGCTGCAGAACATGGAAGTCTCCCACTGGGTCCACCAGAACACATACAGGACTTAGCCAAAACAGCCAATGATGGAGTATTGCCAACCCAGCATGAACTCTTCCGACACACAAAGGAGCTCCTCAAAGCTGATGCTGCCAAGGTGGATCCTAGTGAGGCTCAATCTTTATTAAAAGAGATGACTGTAAGGGCAACCCTCGAAGCCGAGCAGACGTCACGCAGAGCTAGCAGAGGGGAAATCCAAAGATATATAAGTAAATGAAATATATACACGCGAAGGGAATCTCACCTAGCAGAGGGGAAATCCAAAGAGAAAGACTTGGATTGCCTCTGCCAGAGTGAGCCCACTATATACCGTCCGGAAACAGAATGTAAACCCGAAAGGAGAACGAACAATGATCTGATGAACTCGGAAACAATAAGGAAGGGGGAAACGAACCAATGAAAGGGAAAACAAAGGAAGCGGAAGCGAACGGAGAAACAACGGAATGATTCCGATCGCTGACCGGCGCTAAACAACCCATCACTCATACACTATGACTACATGCGCATATACCCTCCACCAGACGACCACTGTCTCCAACCAAACCTCCCACTCTCCGGCCACAGGAGTCGATGAATGTGCTGAGGGTGAATCCCGCGCGGAATCGCTTCCAGAGGGTGCTTGACGCGAGGGATGATTCCGAACGGAAAGGTTCCGGGCGGAAATCTGGAGGCGTCCCCTGACAATGACTTCAGATTGTACAAAGTCATCTGTGCATGAGGTGCTCACAGCCCAGCAAGCTGCCGATATCAAGGATCGTGTCTCATGCAAAAAGAATGGGAAGCACTGAAAAGTTGGAGGATCTCAGTTTCTGACAAGTGATTCTGCTTTTAAGGTCCTTGAGGAGAAAAGAAATGAGGAAACTCGTAAGCAAACTAGAGGGAGAGGCCTCGGCCTCGGCTGCAGCAGGGGTAGATGTAACAGATATGGACTCTGGGATCTAGTATACTATAGTAGTTGTGGCTGCATTATGTAAGCCAGTCATCTTTTTACCCTGTACTTGTCGCTATGTTTGCACACCGTCCATAGAAGAGGTTCAGTGCACTTGTGACTGAGGGTATTTGGCTCACACTGAGGGTATAATCCCTTACAGTAGAGGCAGGGGCAGGGTCAGGGGCAAGGACACAGCTGGGCACTCAGTTTCAAGTGGAAGCAAAAGTGACAAAGAGAACAAAAGAACTTACTTGTCAGATGGCCTAGAAAGCAAGGTTCCTGATGATGATATTGATGCAGTACCAGCTGGAGGGGGTCTACTGGTACTGGCAGTAATAGGCCAGTAACTAGAGCTTTCACAGCTCTACAGTGATGTTTCTTCATAATTACACTGAATATGAGTCTATTATACTTGTATCTGTCAGGTTTAAATGCACATAAAGTGGTTTCCACATTATATTTTGTCTGGTACCCTGTTTCATCAGGGAAAAAAAAATGTCCCTAGCTTTTATGTCCCCATCCCCAACATCTCTTACCTCTGATAAGGTTCTTTGATGTAGTTTACAGCTATAAATAACAAAAGCTCGAAGATTGATTCATCCTCTAAAAAGTAATATTTGTTTGTCCCGCTTCCCGGTGTGTCTCACTTCTGGGTGGATTACGTTACATGATATATTATTGTACTATGTTAAAAAGTCCCTAGAGTTCTTGCCTTCCAACTGCTGCTGATCAACTTGCTACTGCTACATACCATGTCCCATATTTATAATATCTCATGTAGCAATCAAATTCTCTCAAAAAGACACTTGGAAATGGAATTATCTCACCAAGAGGTGTGATTATTCCATCTTACATCACAGTCTCCATGCCTCAGAGGAGTGGCGGTGCAGCATGCTTACAACTGCTTACTGAAGCCCAGACCTTCCCCTGAGCTCTTGGACTTGACAATTACAAAGTGCCACAAACCTTCCATGCCTTGGAGGAGTGGTGGTACAGCATGCTTACAACTGCTTACTGATGCCCAGACCTACCCCTGAGCTCTTGGACTTGACAATTACAAAGTGTTACAAACCAGTAGATGCTCTTGCAGGATATAAGGAGAGCTGTGTTCAAAATTTGAACCCTCACATGTCTCTCCCTCTTACCATCACCAACCCCTCATTCCAACTGTGGACCCCACACTGTACCAGTGCTAGGGCTTGTCCCTCTACTCTCTTGGTCTTCATGCACATCTCCCAGCACCTTCTCAGTCCAATCCTGGATTGAATGTGAGGGTTGTCCAAAAGGCAGCCAAGGATAAGAGGTTTGGAGGGTGTGCTTCATTGTGCACCCTGTAGGCCACCCAATACATCATATCAAGTCAAGGAGTCAGTTTTTATACCACTTGTGTGTCAGTGCTTCCACAGTTGAAATGAGGGGTAGGACTCAGATGATTAGACATAATTTTTTCCATCTACCATTCACTGGCAATCACCTCTGACATTTATTCACAGGCTGTCTAAGTCCCCTGTAGTATGTAGTATGGGCCTTCACCATCTCCCTCATTCCAACTATGGGCCACACACTGTACGTGTGCTAGGGCTTGTCCCTCCATCCTCTTGGTCTTCATGCACATCTCCCAGTGCCTTCTCAGTCCAGTTCTGGGTTAAATGCAAGGGTTGTCCAAAAGGCAGTGAAGGATGAGGGTTCAGAGGGTGTGCTTCATTGTGCACCCTGTAGGCCACCCATCACACCAAGGAGTTTTTTATACCACTGCGTGTCAGTGCCTTCCATAGTTGGAATGAGGGGGATGGACAGGAAGTTAGACATAATTTTTTCCACTTGCCACTTGATGGCAACCCTCTCTGACTTTGCAGCCACAGACTCAGTCCCAATGTCCGAGATCATTTGTTATACACTGTAGTGGCACATGCATATAATATTGAGTCTGCAAGCATTATATGGAACACTAATGAGACCAATTGGCTGGGTGTAAGCCTTTATTTCTGCCAAGAGTTTGTAAATATGTAGTAGTGCTGATCATGGACTGAACTAGCTTGCACAGCAACATAAGTGCTGGCTATGAGTGACTTTTCAACAAGTGGGCACAGCTGGGTCTATTTAAAGATGGAACACAGGCAGCAGTGATGACATGGGTAACAGCAATAATGGAAAGAAGAAAGTAAGCCATGGGAAACAGTATTAGGGAAGTGAAGAAATGTGAACTGGCATGTAACAATGGAAGAGCAGCAACCAGTGATGAAAGGGACTCTGGAGTGAAGACATGCAAAAATGATGTAACAATGATAAACAAAATAAGCAGCATTAATGGAGATATGAGAGAAAGCCATGGGAAACCAATATTATGACAGTGAGTGACAGTAAGTGACATGAAGAAATGCAATGTAACGATGTAAGCAGCATTAATGAAGTGAACAACATGGTGTCCATGTTGATGAGGCAAAAGAGAAATCATTCAATCACAAACATGTTTGTGTGGAGACTACACAAGAGCATGCATGCATCAGCAGCTGCTTCTCTCAAATAAAGAAACAAAGAAACATACCTCAATGTCAGCATCATTGACAGCCCTGCACTTTCCACAAGCAACACTGCTGATCTATAAGGATTGAATGCATCAGCTAGTGCCACCGCAGTTCGGTTCTCGAACTGCCAAACCAAAGTGCAAGCTGCTGAACTGAAGCATTAGAACTGGTTCAAAGCAGTTCGGTTCGGATACCTGATTTCTTTGAACTGTTTCAGAACTGATAAATTTTTTAGCTCAAAACCCTTGTAAAAAGCTAAAATTCATCCTTTCCCCCCTTTTTTTCTCAAATGTTTCAGTACAAGACCTCTCCTGACTTATAAATTGACTTCAAAGCATGTAATTAAATAGCTGATGAGAGGTTCACCTTGACCAAACCAGTTCAGTTTGCAGTTCAGAACTGGTTCAGAAAGCTATTTGGGTCACAATATGTGAAAAACAGTTGATTTTGGGACATGTATGTTAACATTCAGAGATGTTATCTACTGTACATATAAAAATAGAGCTTCTCTCTGAGTATCTCGCCCAATCAGAGCCTTTAGGTGCAAGAGACTCCCTGAACCAGTTTGAACTTGTTCAAGAACTGAACTGAACTACTATGAACCAGTTCGCAATTTTCCCTGAACCAAACCGAACTGTTTGAAGTGGTTTGGTTCTCAGTTCTTAAAATACCCTCAAAGAACAGAACAGAACAGAACCATGGCAGCACTAGCATCAGCAGCTGCTTCTCCCAAATAAATAAATAAATAAACTTACCTCGATGTCAGCATCATCAACAGCCCTGCACTTTCCACAGGCAATGCTGGTGGTCTATAAGGATTACTCAATAAAACAATAGTTATCAGATAAGAGGAACATACTGAGGAGTGGGGCAGAATGGGGACAAGGCAGCCTTGGCATACAGCCTGGAGGACTTGATGAGGCTGGTTTGGAATCTGGAGGTGTAACCTCCTGAAGTGCATATCAACATGAACATTAAGATCTTCTACACCTGAGAACACAAATGATCAGTCGGAGGTGCATACAACCTCTATAAGATGAGCAGACTCGGAGAGTGCAAGCCCTGGTGATGCAGGCATTGGGCCTTGAGGTGACAAACACTGAAAGAAAGAAGGTGTATCGTGGAAAGCATCCTGATTATTGTCAAAGGGTGAGAAGGGGGTTGCAGGTACAGATATAGGTGTACACTTGGCTCCTGGGTTTGAAAGGCTCGAAGTTCTTCCTCTCGACAGACTGGCCTCAGGGGACGTGGGAATGGCAGAGGAGGCTCCTCCTGTGAGTATGGTAGAGGGTAATGACCCTGATTCCTCTGCAGGAAGGATGAGATGCTCAAAAGGGGACTGTGAGGTGGCCAGAAGTGCTTTGAACCTGCAGGCATTCCAGTC